>CM051241.1:205002793-205435293 GCA_027917425.1 Gastrophryne carolinensis
AGGTCCAGATTAATGTTGGCAATCTGTATGTACAGGGGGGAAACATACAAGATAGGCTCTTTTTTAAGGTGAAGGTCTGGATAAATGTGGGCAGTCTGTATGTACGGGGGGGGGGGGGTGGCATACAAGATAGGTTCTTATTCAGGGTGAGGGTCCGGATTAATGTGGGCAATCTGTATGTACGGGGATTGGGGAACATACAAGATAGGCTGTTATTAAGGGTGAGGGTCCGGTTTAGGGAAAGTTGTATTTACCTAATGTTCATCTGCTATTCCGATGTTTCTCTGAAAACCCCCCAGAAGTCGAGTAACAATCCATCTGACCCAGAATCATCCAGAACCTTTTCAAGTACTGTGCCCGGTAATTATTGTGTGAGTGCATGAATAAGTGTAATACCCCAGGGTCACATATTCTTCTCAAACTAAAGAAAGAACATTATGTCCTGGGAACCATGTGGTCAAAACACAGTTTAGAACCCTGTAACTTTTGATAGGTACGAAACAGAGTAAAGAGTGTGGGAGTCGCTCCATCATTATTATTTATACAAAATTATTAACATGTCTGGCTGTGTGGAAAGAGATTTGGTCACATATATCTGCAGATACATGTGGAAGCCACACTGCCCCGACAAGTATGTTTAGTGTAGCCCTTAGTCAGTCAGAGCTACTCACCTGGGAAGCTGCCGACCTCCCTTTAGAACACTCCATATTGACTGAATCCCGCCCTGTGTGCGCTCATGGCAATTCAACTGAGTAAAGGGGGTGGGAGCAGCTCAATCACTATTATTTATACAAAATTATTATTATTATTCAGGGCCTGGGAAATAATGTACCGCCCAGTTTAACACTCTCATCATCTAAATATCAAGCAACAAACATGTCTGGCTGTGTGGAAAGACAGAGATTTGGTTGCATATATCTGCAGATACATGTGGAAGCCACACTGCCCCGACAAGGCACTCTGTGTTTAGTGTGGTCCCTACTCTTATTTCTGAGTCCCCAAAGTTGGGACATGCAATGCAGTCAAGTATTTCAGAGCTACTCACCTGGGAAGCGACCAAATCTCTGTCTTTCCACATAGCTAGACATGTTTGGTGCTTAATACTTAGGCCCTTATTTAAAGTGGACCAACACCCAGGATTTTGACTATCTTGGGTCTTGGTCCACTTCGGTGGGGCACCCCCGATCGGGGTGCCCCGCTGTGTGAAACCCCCCCGATCACCCGAAAAACTCACCTCTCCCCGCTCCCAGCGCCGACGGACAAGCAATCTGACAGTCCCGGAAAAGCGGCTCCTCCGCCGCCGCCTCCCGCGCCGGCCGCCGCCGAAGATAAGGTAAGGGGGTTTGGGGTGTTGGGGGGGTTTCACCCTGTGGGACATCCCGATCTCGGATGTCCCGCGGGGAGGGAGGTGATCGGCCCGGAAATCTTATAGATTCCCGGGCCGATCACCCGTGGGTGTTGGTCCACTTTAAGAAGGGATAGCGTCAGGTAGCGCCTGGTTAATGAGAGGTAGTGACAGATAGCGACTGGTCAACGCCGGACACGGCACGCAATTACACATTTATCAAGCAGAATCTGTTTAGCGACTGGGATAGCGCCATGTAGCGTCTGATTCATCATTTTCACCGCCTCAGCGAACAGCACCAGCGTTCAGCCTTGCACAGCGCCAGGTATGACCTCTCGCTACCTGACGCTCTCCCATACATTTGAACGATCTTTTTTTTCTTTAAACAGGGTTTTTTTTTTTCAAAAAATCACAAATAATTCTGTGACCTCTCCTGGCATTGAAATAGAAGTTTTTTCATAATTTTTTATATATTTCCTCAGAAATGACATCACAGCTCTGCCATTAAAGTGTCATGTTACAATGTTATTACAATGTAATTCCATATGTTTTCGCTTTGGTACTGGTGGATAGATGCTTGAAAACAGACTTTAATCACACAGCCTCCTGCGCTCTGGGCTTCAGAGAAGCATTTTTCAGCGCCAGAGATTTGTGAGGCTGTTTTTTTGCTGAATATGGTGTGAGTCGGTCGCTATGAGCAGTCGCTAACCTGCACTCCCATACAGCGCTGTACTGGTCAAATAGTGACTCCTCACAATGTATTCAATATTACTGAACAGCGACTGAGTCGCTATAAACTAGCGACTCACGGCCGAGCACTGTGACTACTAGCGGGCGCTCTGAAAATGCCTGCTACAGACGCTCATCTGTCGCTACCTGCCGCTAATGATGAATCAGCCTGCCCGATGAGATTGATGATGAGAGGGTTAAACTGGGCGGTAAATTGGTTCCCAGGCCCGGGATAATATTAATAATAATTTTGTATAAATAATAGTGATGGAGCGACTCCCACCCTCTTTACTTGAATTGCCATGAGCGCACACAGGGCGGGATTCAGTCAATATGGATCTCTCCTTGTGGAGTGTTTTAAAGGGAGGTCGGCAGCTTCCCAGGTGAGTAGCTCTGACTGACTAAGGGCTACCCTAAACATACTTGTCGGGGCGGTGTGGCTTCCACATGTATCTGCAGATATATGCAACCAAATCTCTGTCTTCCCACACAGCCAGACATGTTTGTTGCTTGATATTTAGATGATGAGAGGGTTAAACTGGGCGGTAAATTGGTTCCCAGGCCCTGAATAATAATAATAATTTTGTATAAATAATAGTGATGGAGCGACTCCCACCCTCTTTTATTAGGTACAAAACAAACAATAATAGTTTCCCTGACGTTCCCTCTTTCAGTAACACTAAGGACTTTGAAGCATTCGCAGTTTATCGCTTCCTATTACCCGGCTACATCATAAGTAAACACAAAGGTCTAGATTGAAAGCATGGGAACCAGTCGGACTGCAGAGGAGATTTGGTGTTGATATGGAAAGAATGTTGAACTTCCTCTGGTAATGATTTAAGCCACCCGGGGAGCAGACGGGGCTTTACATTACTGCGTATTCCGGTCACCGTATTCTTCCGGAAAGACAGATGCGGGGGGCAGACTGCGGACTGGATGTGTTGATGGTGATGGTGAGACTAGGGGGGCAAAGAAGGAATTAGGTGAAACATTCGTCTAGTGTAACAATCAAATTACAGAAACGTTAAAGGAAGAGGAAATGTAGAAGATACAAGGGGGGTTATATAAGAATGGATAGCGCCAGGTAGCGCCTCGTAGTGGTAGGCAGCGTCTGGTGAACGCCGGGCGCTGTACTGGAAATCACATTTATGAAAGTGAATCTGGTGAGCGCCTCTAACAGCACCATGTAGCGTTACATGTATTATTACAGGCAGGTCAGTGTATAGCGCCTCTAACAGCGTCATGTAGCGTCACATGTATTATTACAGGCAGGTCAGTGTATAGCGCCTCTAACATCGTCACGTAGCGTCACATGTATTATTACAGGCAGCTCAGTGTATAGCGCCTCTAACAGCGCCATGTAGTGTCACATGTATTATTACAGACAGGTCAGTGTATAGCACCTCTAACAGCGCCATGTAGTGTCACATGTATTATTACAGGCAGCTCAGTGTATAGCGCCTCTAACAGCGCCATGTAGCGTCACATGTAATAATCCATATAACAGCGCCAGGTAGCGTCACATGTATTATTACAGGCGGCTCAGTGTATAGCGCCGGCGCTCTAGGCTCAGCAGCGCCATGTAGTACCTGTCGCTCAGTGTCGCTCTCCCATACATTCCAATGGTCGTTCATTTGCTTGTGTTTAAACAGCGTGTTTGACATTTACAATTTATTTTATTTTATTTTTTTTGCTCCAATCATTGTGTGACGTCTCCTGGCTGCAAACACTTTTAGAAACCTTTTTATATTTTTATGCAGAATTGACATTACAGGTCTGGAACTAAAGTGTTAATGTCACAGTGTTATAACAATGTCATTCCATGTGTTTTCGCTTTTTTTACTGGTGGATATGTGATCAAAAAGAGACTTTGATCACACAGCGTCTGGCGCTCTATGCTACAACGCCCAGATTTAGAGCGCCCGCGCTGTGTGTGTCCTTTTTTGATAAGTATGATATGGAGTGCTGAGAGTCGGTCGCACTCTCGCTCCCTGCAGCTCTGTACTGGTGTTATAGCGCCCAACACACATCACATTCATCATTGCCGGCCAGGTTACTACAGCGACTGAGGCGCTCTGTTACATCGCCCGATACCCGCTTACAGGGTCTACTCGCTATACAGACACTCAACTGCTGATAACTGGCATTAGTAATAAATCAGCCTCAAGGTTTCAATATGTTAAACGTACGTAATATATATACAATGTGTATGTATAACAATGCATATAGCAAGCAAGATATTTAAGTGGTCTTGCTTGGCAAGATCACTTATTGTTCTTGCTGATATATTATTCTTATTAAGTGGTCTTGCTTGGCAAGATCACTTATTGCTCTCGCTGATATATTATTATTATTCCCTCCCTCGCGGCCATGCGGACTCAGGGAGGGACCAGGAGTATATCCTGGTTCCTACACGCTCAGCTGACAGCATACATCAAATCTATCACACCGGGCTCGTGCCTCTCCCTCCCCCCCACGCCTTTGGAAGATGTATTACGAAACCCCTCCTCTCCTAAGCGTGTGATCTCCCTTCTTTATCAGATTATCCGGGGCGAAGAGGAAGATAGGGAGCTGCCTAGGTTTTGTGGGAGATGGGAGGAGGACCTGGGGCAGACGTTCGGGCCTGATGACTGGGAAAGATCCTTCGCACTCACCCACAAGTTGTCGGTTGCATCTAGATCTCAGGAACGAAACTATAAAATATTATCGAGATGGTACAGGTGTCCGTCGGACCTTGTGAAGTTTGGGGGGTCTGACACTGGGGACTGTTGGAGATGCAGCGGGGCCCCCGGGACCATGTTGCATATCTGGTGGGAGTGTTCATTGATACGGGCCTTCTGGGAGAGGGTTCTGGGGATATATGAACACCTAACGCTTGAAAAGATCCCTCACACCCCACAGGTCGTTCTTCTGTCTATGATCCCTGGGTCGGTGTCTTCCAGTAAGAAGGGGTTGCTGAGACATTTACTCACAGCCGCGAGATCAGTGATTCCCAGACATTGGCGCACCCCTGTTGTACCATCTCTGATGGAGTGGTATGGGGAGGTTGAGAATATTAAGAGGTTGGAGGAGTTAACTTTGGAGGGAGTGGAGGGGGGTACCCAGAGATTTCTTACGACATGGACGTTATGGGAGGTTTCTCGGGTTGCCCCTGACTTTCAGATATTACTGGAACCCTTGGGGTGAGGTGGGTGGGCTTGAGTTGAGCTGACCCTTAGACTGATGTCTCCACTGTGGACTCTTGAATGGGAGAAGAGTCTAGATGGGTTGCGAGTCCAGAGTCCCGGTGTGGTATTGTGGTTGTTATTGTTGCCCTTGTCTCTGTTTATGTCTATGTCCATACCTATGTCCACGTTTTTGTCTATGTCTTCATCCCTATCTGGATCCTTGTCCTTGTTTGTCCTTGTTCCTTTTCTTGTGTCAGTACCTGTCCTTGTTCTGTCCTGTTTTGTCTTCTCCCCCATTTTTTCCTCTATTTCCTTCTTTATTTCTACTCTTTATTCGGCGGATCACTAGGAGATGACTGGCCTATGGGGCTTTGGATTTGGGTGAGGGGGCAGGATCAAGACGGGGGATGGCATTGTGTCGGGGAGGTGACCCGTTTGGTGTGTCGGGCCTTCTTGGTATCCGACAATGGCCACTACTAGGTGGTCCCTTTATGCACCCTGCTATGATCGTACCTCACTTTGATTCCCCTATACACTGTACAACGTATAATGTATCACGAATAATCTGAAATGATCGCCCTACCATTGCAGTGGCTATGTCACCGTCATCCTAGGATCCTTCTACAAATGTTTTATTATTTTATTGTCGGATATGCTCTTAATTTGTGCTCTTATTCTGTTCCCTCACTTTCTTGTATGTATAATTCTTTTAAAAATTCTCAATAAAGACATATTGAAAATATTATTATTATTCCAAGCATTTTTGCACTGTAACTCCTCCCACAGTTTTGACACTACATAGACCATAATAAACCAAAACAAAACGTGCGGATCGTTCCCGAATGGTGTGCTTATATTTTGTGGAACGTTTCGCCAAACGGTTTCCGAAATATTGGCGTTTTTCTGGAGCAATTTTCCCATAGGAATGAATGGGAGGAATGTTCAAAACTAGAGTGGGAGATGAGTGTGAAGTGAAAAATCAGGACATGATTTCTAAACTGCGATCTCTCCCTCATTTTTAATCCCACCTACACAAATCTTATATCAAAACGTTCAGCTATCCCTGCTGCCGCTAAAAATGTCCAAGGCTAAGCCATAGCCCGAACAGATTTCACAATATGACCTTTTGTTTGCCTCTCACACCTCCCATTGACATTCATTGAAACTCTAGACACCACAAATTTAATGGCAATTTCTAAACTGCGACTGTGCCTTCATTTTTAATATTTCAGACACATGCTCCACACCACATTGTAGGCCTGGCTCTTGTGATTCTTACAGTATAAAGCGCTTTGCTGTAGGATGTATACTTTTTAAGCTACAGCCATTTGAATATAGCAACCACCAGTGCATTAGAAATGTGTTTTATTGTGCATTCTCTGGTTACCTCAGAGTGAGTTGCCATAGCAACACAGCTGCAGCCTGGCTCGTTACATTCATTTTACAGCTGCTCCGCCCACACAGCCAGTCTCAGGAAAACTCCCCATGAAAACATGTTATGGAAAACAGCTTAGACAAATGACATGGCCGGTCATTTAGCAAGATAGAAATACTTCATCATTTATTGCCTACTATCTTTACTCACTCCAAACAATCCATAAAGTTACTCCACCCAGTTACTCCGCCCACTCCACCCAGTTACTCCGCCCACTCCACCCAGTTACTCCGCCCACTCCAGTTGTAGAGAACTGGTGGAGGCAGAACACTTCACGCAATTTCCACGGAAATTGCACTTTGTCTAGTTATCATTATTGTTTATTTAAATAGAGCCATCTTCTTCCGTAGAGCTGTACAAGGTGTGATTACAGACAAGGTAAAACATATAGTACAGGGAACAATACATTATTATTATTATTATTTATATAGCGCCATCATCTTCCATAGAGCTGTACAAGGTGTGATTACAGACAAGGTAAAACATATAGTACAGGGAACAATACATTAGCAGGGGATGTGGCTGAAGCTCGCGCATGCGCCGTTGGACCAGGAAACAAGGTAAGTGCATCCCAATTTTGGATGCCCCTGGGGGAAGAAAACGATTGGCCCGGGAATCTTCTAGATTCCCCTGCTGATCAGCTTGGGCTCTTATTCAGGGGGAGGGTCCAGATTAATGTGGGCAATCTGTATGTACAGGGAGGGAAACATACAAGATAGGCTCTTATTCAGGGTTAGGTTCCGGATTAATGCGGGCAATCTGTATGTACGGGGGGGAACATACAAAATAGGCTCTTATTCATGGCAAAGGTCCGGATTAATGTGGGCAATCTGTATGTACAGAGTGGGGGAAACATACAAGATAGGCTCTTATTCAGGGTGAAGGTCCGGATTAATGTGGGCAATCTGTATGTACAGGGTGGGGGGAAACATACAAGATAGGCTCTTATTCAGGGTGAAGGTCCGGATTAATGTGGGCAATCTGTATGTACAGGGTGTGGGAAACATACAAGATAGGCTCTTATTCAGGGTGAAGGTCTGGATTAATGTGGGCAATCTGTATGTACAGGGTGTGGGAAACATACAAGATAGGCTCTTATTCCGGGTGAAAGTCTGGATTAATGTGGGCAATCTGTATGTACAGGGTGTGGGAAACATACAAGATAGGCTCTTATTCAGGGTGAAGGTCTGGATTAATGTGGGTAATCTGTATGTACAGGGTGTGGGAAACATATAAGATAGGCTCCTATTCAGGGTGAGGGTCCTGATTAATGTGGGCAATCTGTATGTACAGGATGTGGGAAACGTATAAGATAGGCTCTTATTCAGGGTGAAGGTCTGGATTAATGTGGGCAATCTGTATGTACAGGGTGTGGGAAACATACAAGATAGGCTCTTATTCAGGGTGAAGGTCCGGATTAATGTGGGCAATCTGTATGTACAGGGTGTGGGAAACATACAAGATAGGCTCTTATTCAGGGTGAAGGTCCGGATTAATGTGGGCAATCTGTATGTACAGGGTGTGGGAAACATACAAGATAGGCTCTTATTCCGGGTGAAGGTCTGGATTAATGTGGGCAATCTGTATGTACAGGGTGTGGGAAACATACAAGATAGACTCTTATTCAGGGTGAAGGTCTGGATTAATGTGGGCAATCTGTATGTACAGGGTGTGGGAAACATACAAGATAGGCTCTTATTCAGGGTGAAGGTCCGGATTAATGTGGGCAATCTGTATGTACAGGGTGTGGGAAACATACAAGATAGGCTCTTATTCAGGGTGAAGGTCCGGATTAATGTGGGTAATCTATATGTACAGGGGGGGGGGGGACGTACAAGATAGGCTCTTATTCATATTGAATGTTACGTTTGTGATGTAGTAACAGAGAACAATAGAAAAAAAACCCAGAAACAAGAGCTGTATATGTAAAGCGTTATAGCTCTACTCCTACTCCCAGACTGAGCCGCCCCACACCCAAATCTATTCCAGATTGACCTGCCCCTCCTCGCCCGAAGGGAGTGGGGGGAACCCCAGATGTTTGGGTGGTACCAGGATAAAACTGCAGCTTTACGTTAACTCCTTAGCAAACTGGCAGAATAAGTATTGTGATACATGCAGCTGCCTAATGGATGTAGAGAGTATTTTCTTTATTCATTTAATCTTTAGACGTCTATTCAGGCCCTTTATTCGTGAAGCTCTAGCGCCAGGTAGCGCCAGGTGAACGCCGGACACAGCAGCAATTCCACATTTGTGAAGCCGAATCTGGTGAGCGACTGGAACAGCGCCATGTAGCATCCGATTCATCATTATTCCAGGCTCAGCGTACAGCGCCGGCGTTCAGCCTTGCACAGCGCCACGTCTTACCTGTCGCTACCTGGCGTCTCCCATACATTTCTATGGACGATCCTTAAATCCCTTTACTGATCCCATTTTTTTCTTTTTAATTCAAATGTTTCCTGGGCAACAAAATGACATTTTTGAAAACTTTTTATGCAGAATTGTCCTGACATGTCTGATATTAAAGTGTTCATGTTACAATGTTATAACAATGTCATTCCATATGTTTTCGCTTTGTTACTGGGGGATACATGTTCAAAAACAGACTTTAATCACACAGCCTCCGGCGCTATGGGCTACAACTACATGATTTTGAGCGCCGGCGATGTTTGTGGCTGTTTTTTTTTCATGAATGTGGTGTGAGTCGGTCGCACTGAGCTGGCGTTACGGTTCGCTCCTATACAGCGTAGTACTGCGACTCACACATCATATTCATCAATGCCGTACAGCGACTGAGGCGCTCTGAAACAATGATCCATGGCAGGGCACAGCGACTACTAGCGGGCGCTCTGAAATACACGCTACAAACGCTCATCTGTCGCTACCTGGCGCTAGTAATGAATCAGCCTGCCCATCTACTTTCTACTTTCATTCCTTTTTTTCAAATAAGACCAAACTTTTTGTGAAAAATCAAAGCGGGATTTGAAAAAAGGTTGCAAAAAAAAAAAAGTAGGTATGGCTAAAGGTCACACACATGCACTAATACGGCATAAAGTGGACCAAACCCCTATATCAGGGTGTGCAGTAAGCTTACATTTCCCAGTGGCTCTTACATCATTTTGTTTTAATGCATAAATGGCCATTGTATGCTTGTGAACACATAGGAATTCTTCCTCTGCATTTAACCCATCCATGCAGCGAGTGTACACATGCCCTAATTACGGCGCCCGGGGAGCAGTTGCGGGGCTAGGTGCCTTGCTCAAGAGCACTTCAGTCATGTCCCAGGACCGGGATTCGAACCTACCACCCTCCGGGTGCAAGTCCGCTCCCTTACCTCTAGGGCACAACTTCCCCATTTTTTGTGAGCCATGTCCACATCCCCGGCTTCCCTGTAGCTGAGGCAAGCTTCAGATAGGCTGTGGGAACGGCTCCCGGGCTACAGGGAAACCAGGGATGCAGCCGGTCCTTGTGCCCACCAGTCGTCGCCCTGTTAGTCAGCATTATTTTACGCAAATTCCTGTGGGCAGGGATGGACTGGCTATAGGAGCAAAGAGTGAGGAGGTCAGCACTCCTTAAAAAATTTCCAATGCTTTATTGTCGATTCCTTAAAAACATCTCCATAGTAAATAGACAGCCTTAAAATTGGTATTATACCCTGGCAGATAGAAAATAGCCACGCATTCTTACGCGTTTCGGACGCAGCGGCTCCTTATTCATAGAAGGAAGATGGACTGGCTATAGGGAGGCCCTGGAGAATTTCCAATATTAAACAAGTGTCACAGGGGAAGAGCTGATGGACCTAACAGCCGGGCAACTCCGTAGGGACACCCAATCAGGGCAGGCATCAGCACTGGGAGTACGCCGGCAGGTTCCGGAGCCCGTGCACTTAGGGAGAGCCCACCTTATTCCCTTTACCGTGAGCAGCCCCTATGCAGGACACAGGGCCAGGGTTGGCTCCAGGGTTTTGTGGGCCCCTTGGCAACAGAGTCCCAGTGGGTCCCTCAGGGGCGTAACAAAGGGGGTCGGGGGGCACTTGCCCCGGGTGCAGCAGGTGGGGGGTCCCATTTCGAATCTTTTCCCCGGGTGCCAGAAAGCCTCGCTACTCCTCTGGGACCCCTTGTGTTGCATGAAATATTAAAGTGCACAAAAAACCTTATTTTTGACTATCCTGGGTTCTGGTATTTGCCCCCGATTTAGGATGACCACTATGTGAAATCCCCCAGTTCGCCTTTAAACCGAACATGACTGCCAACCCAACGGCACATGTGCGGGCTCTCGTCCAATGAGAGGCATCTGCTATGACATTCAGCAGACGGCTTTCATTGTTGTCAATGGGGACCGCGGCCGCGGCCAGCGTGCTGGACGGAGATGGAGGGCGATCCTGGGGAGTATTTAGGGAGACAGAACGGGATCATGGCCACACCCTGAAGAATTGGCGCTGGTGTATTGCCACGCAACGCGTTGGTGGCGGTGTTGGGACGCAAGTGGCCTAGATGCCATGACTGTGCTAGCAGTCCATACGCCTTCAGCTGACACCAACCCACCCACACTCCCAAATAATGGAACCAACAACCACTTCTTCGGAACTGATGGAATTTTTATCGGCCACAGCCTCAACATAAAAAACAGTAACAAATAACAATGCTCTCCCGTTCTCCCTGATCCAGGTCTGAGATTCCACCATAACTACCAACAGGAGGCGAGGGAGGCGGCCTGAAGGCTCAACTACATATTGACTGGGGCCCTTAGGTATTGAGGTACTGACTTTCTACCTCATATTTCTTATTTTGCACAGAGCTCAATTTTTGAACACTATCTTAATATATACATCCTGATGAAGTGGGACGGTTAGTACCCACGCAACGCGTCGGGGATTTTTGGGGATACCTGGACGGGACTCTGAATATATGGTGATATAACATTCATTTTCCTTATTCCTTTGTGCCCTTACACTGTGAACGTTTGTACACTGTTATGTTCACTTTGGCAGCCTATGTAATATTTATGTATTATGTATCTTTGTAGCACTTTAAACGCATGAGTAGTTTTTTGTGTAGTTCTCGGTGTAGTTTTTATAGGATTATTATTAGGTTTTAGGCATTTTTGCACAATTATTATAACACTTGCGGTTGCACATTTAATGTCTATGGGTTTTCAATGATTATATGCACTTTAAATTTCACTGTAGTATTGTAATGCCTTTGGCGGCTGTATATTGATTAGGTCCTGAATAGAAGGGTTTTATAAGAACATTTATACTTGATAATACATTAAGGCCCTTATTTATGAAGGAATAGCGACAGGTAGCGACTGGTGAGCGGCCGGTAATGACTGGCCCCGCCACGAGAACGCCGGCTCCCCACCACAATCACACATTTATCAAGCCGATCCTGCTTAGCGACTGAGATAGCGCCATATAGCGACTCATTCATCATTATTCCTCTCGCTACCTGGCGCTCTCCAATGCATTTCAATGGAACAATCTTTAAATATTAATAATTCATTGTTATTAATTAGTTAGATAATTAGGTAATGGTAATAAAGGTAAAAAATATATATATTATTGTATTCATATTACTAAATTCTTTAAAATTTTTTGGCTTCCAAAAATATGGTTGTTTGGGGGTTAAAAAACTACTTTTAACACATCGCCGCCAGATGCATTTCACAGCGCGAGAATTTTTGGAGCGTGATTTTTTGATGAATATGGTGGGAGCCGGTCGCTCTGACCAGTCGCTATCATGCGCACCCATACATCGCGGAACCTGTCAAATAGCGACTCGTCACCTTGTATTCAACATTACTGCACACCGACTGAGTCGCTATCAACAACCGAACAATGGCCAAGCACAGCGACTACTTGCGGGCGCTGTGAAAATACCGCTACAGTCGCTCAACTGTCGCTACCTGCCGCTATTAATGAATCGGCCTCATTGTTTTTGTGTCGTTTATGTGTTTTTTAACTATTCGATTGGTTTTGCTTAATTAACATTTCTTCATATTACGTATGATTCTATGAGATGCTCCCGTCTTTTAGGAGTGGGTCAATGTTTTTTCACCTTCTCCTTTTTGTATAATTGCTGCTAGTGGGTGAGCACGCATCTCCTATATATCTCACCAGTCGCTACCTGTCACTATTCCTTCATAAATAAGGGCCAATGTTAAAAGCAAAGCGTCCCCTGCCCCCGACATGCAATACCCATATACAGGCGGAAAATGTATGGACGAAGGGAAACCCCAAAGACAAAAATATCTCTATATATAATGAAGGAGTAATATTCTATTATATTTTGTGCCGGCACAAAAGCTTTTTTATATATAAAAGAAAACAACCCCAAAATTTAGAAATACATCAGAAGTTAACATTCCTACAAGAGGAAACGATTAATTAAAAAGTGAACTAAAAAAAGAAATGATAACCCATATACATATATCAATAAACCACACGAGAAAATAAATCAATAACAAGCCAATGTCTGACTCTGATATTCTGCCGTCCTCCTCCTTGGTTACCTCCTCGCACTCCCGCCTTCAAAACCTCTCCCGCGCTTCCCCACTTGTCTGGAATGCACTCCCCCGCTCAATCCATCACTCTCCATCACTCCAAGCCTTTAAAAGTGCTCTCAAAACTCAGCTCTTCAGGCAAACATATAACCTGGCTTGAATTGGCCTATCTAATCTATAAGTTTCCCGGGACAATTGATTCTCCGCCCCCCCCAGGAGGATCCAAAAGCGGGATGCCCCCAGGGAACCCCCAGGTCGCCCCATTCACTTACGTTGCTTCCCAGTCCAACGGCGCATGCGCGAGCCGCGGCTGCATCCCCGCTATCCCTCTAGCAGGACGTGCGCGCCAGGCATGCTCCATGTTAGAGAGTAGCAGGGGAAGCGGCTGCCAGCGAGCTTGGCTTAGAAGGCTTAGATGACGTGACATCAGTGGCTCAGAGTGTGGTGATTGGACGAGCGGCCGCAGGACCGGGAAGAGGTGAACTGGCATCGGCGATCTGGGGGGTTTCACACAGCGGGGCATCCCCGATCGGGGTGCCCCGTGGGAAAGGACCAAAACCCAGGATAGTCAAAATCCTGGGTTTTGGTCCACTTTTAGCAACTCCTATAGCCTTCAAATGGCACATGTGCCCACTCAAGCTCTGCCACTTGTGATCCCACCCCTTCCTTTCACCCCCATCCTTTAGACTGTAAGCTCGTAAGAGCGCCGCTTTCTTTCCTATTGTCTCCTGTGCTCACTACACTTGGTTTAAACCTCGTAGCATCTAGTTTGTATCGTTCCCTGTACTATATGATTTACCTTGTCTGTAATCACACCTTGTACAGCGCTACAGAAGATGATGGCGCTATATAAATAAACATTAATAATAATAATAATAATGTATTGTTCCCTGTACTATATGATTTACCTTGTCTGTAATCACACCTTGTACAGCGCTACAGAAGATGATGGCGCTATATAAATAATAATAATAATAATAATAATAATAATAATAATGTATTGTTCCCTGTACTATATGATTTACCTTGTCTGTAATCACACCTTGTACAGCGCTACAGAAGATGATGGCGCTATATAATTATTAATAATAATAATAATAATGTATTGTTCCCTGTACTATATGTTTTACCTTGTCTGTAATCACACCTTGTACAGCGCTACAGAAGATGATGGCGCTATATAATTAATAATAATAATAATAATAATGTATTGTTCCCTATACTATATGATTTACCTTGTCTGCAATCACACCTTGTACAGCGCTACAGAAGATGATGGCGCTATATAAATAAACATTAATAATAATAATGTATTGTTCCCTGTACTATATGTTTTACCTTGTCTGTAATTACACCTTGTACAGTGCTACGGAAGATGATGGCGCTATATAAATAAACATTAATAATAATAATAATGTAAAGTAACCCAAAACAAATAAATATGCCCCCCACAAGCTATGAAGCAAAATGTTAACTAAACAAAACAATAACCATATACCCAAAATGTTCTATAGATGATGGATACAAAGATAATGTAAATAGCGAAACCATTAGTCAGAATAATATGGTGTCACCAAAAAGATACAATGTAGCCGGCAGCACCGCGACCGACCGCTGGGAGGAGCGCTCAAGAACACCACCATCAAAAATGACCATAGTCAGCACAGCGAGGCAGCGCGACCAGGGCGACCCCACTGTGCAATGGCGCCCCTAGAAGCTGATAGGCTGCTCCACAGCAGCCGTAGAAGAGGACCCGGAAAAGGTGAGTTCCCAGGCGGACATTTTTTTTTCTGGCACCGATGCGCCCTGGTCCCTGATTGCGCTGAACCACTAATGTAAAGTAAAGAGGGACTATGGGCACTCTGGACCATAGTTCCTCTTTAAAGCAGACTGTAGAGGTATCTTATCAGTAACACCGGAAGTTCTGCCAATTACCCTACTTATGGCCTTGGAAAGTTAGGCTACATCCCAGGGCATCATTAGCTAACAGGGACTTCCTGTCTCATAGAGTCCAGATGGCGTCATACTAATGGCCCGTTTCCTAGGAACAATTTGTGCATGAGAAACGGCTACAGAGAATCCAATCACTATATCTGATCCATGGAAACGCCGACTGCGATCAAACGATCGGCTGGAATTTGTTCATCATATCATTTAGGCTGATGTAAAAGTTCTTGTTCGCCTCATTGATGGTGTCACAGCGCACTTACCTCCAGCCCGGTCCTGCGACGTCCTCCTCCTCCTCTCCTCGCTGCTTCCCTGCGTGCGTTCTTGTTCGCCTCATTGAGGGTGTCACGGCGCACTTACCTCCAGCCCGGTCCTGCGACGTCCTCCTCCTCCTCTCCTCGCTGCTTCCCTGCGTGCGTTCTTGTTCGCCTCATTGAGGGTGTCACGGCGCACTTACCTCCAGCCTGGTCCTGCGACGTCCTCCTCCTCCTCTCCTCGCTGCTTCCCTGTGTGCGTTCTTGTTCGCCTCATTAAAGGTTGTCACGGCGCACTTACCTCCAGCCCGGTCCTGCGACGTCCTCCTCCTCCTCCTCTCCTCGCTGCTTCCCTGTGTGCGTTCTTGTTCGCTTCATTGATGGTGTCACAGCGCACTTACCTCCAGCCCGGTCCTGCGACGTCCTCCTCCTCCTCCTCTCCTCGCTGCTTCCCTGTGTGCGTTCTTGTTCGCTTCATTGAGGGTGTCACGGCGCACTTACCTCCAGCCCTGTCCTGCGACGTCCTCCTCCTCCTCTCCTCGCTGCTTCCCTGTGTGCGTTCTTGTTCGCCTCATGGATGGTGTCACGGCGCACTTACCTCCAGCCCGGTCCTGCGACGTCCTCCTCCTCCTCCTCTCCTCGCTGCTTCCCTGCGTGCGTTCTTGTTCGCTTCATTGAGGGTGTCACGGCGCACTTACCTCCAGCCCTGTCCTGCGACGTCCTCCTCCTCCTCTCCTCGCTGCTTCCCTGCGTGCGTTCTTGTTCGCCCCATGGATGGTGTCACGGCGCACTTACCTCCAGCCCGGTCCTGCGACGTCCTCCTCCTCCTCTCCTCGCTGCTTCCCTGCGTGCGTTCTTGTTCGCCTCATTGAGGGTGTCACAGCGCACTTACCTCCAGCCCGGTCCTGCGACGTCCTCCTCCTCCTCCTCTCCTCGCTGCTTCCCTGTGTGCGTTCTTGTTCGCCTCTTGGATGGTGTCACAGCGCACTTACCTCCAGCCTGGTCCTACGACGTCCTCTCCTCGCTGCTTGGTTTGCTTGGCAATCAGCCCAAAGGTTATTGTATGGTCTGGTGAGGTCATTTCTCCCCGTCCAATCCTCTGCATTCATGCCTTATAAAAGGTTTCCTGGCCATATTGTCACTGCCAGTGATAGCGTTTAGCTATGCGGTGCGTTTTTTAAAGAAAATACTTTTTTTGTAGTTTCTCAGATTTATTTTCTTGTTCCGTTTTCCTATCTTTCTTTCACTCTTTTTTCTTTCTTTCTTTTTTCTTTCTTTCTTTCTTTCTTTCTTTCTATTCAACCCCCTCTTTTCTCTCTCTCTTTTTTTCTCTTCTTCTTTCTTTCCTTATTTCTTTCTCTTTTTTTTCTTACCTCCTTTCTTTCTCCCTTTTTCTTTCTCTACAATCCTATTCAATACTCTTTTCTTTCTCTGTCATCTCTCTCTCTCTTTCTTTCTTTCTTTACAATCCTATTCAATACTTTTTTCTTTCTCTATCTTCTCTCTCTCTTTCTCTTTCTTTCTCTACAATCCTATTCAACACTTATTACCCTTTCTTTCTTTCTTTCTTTCTTTCTTTCTTTCTTTCTTCTTTCTTTCTTTCTTTCTTTCTTTCTTTCTTTCTTTCTTTCTTTTCTTTCTCTCTCTCTCTCTCTGTCAATAATTTGCAGTGTTTCCTCTGTGTTGTAATTGCATTGCAAAGCAGTTTAACAATAGAGCAGAGCCTTATAGATTCTAGGCCAGTGGTTGCTCCTCTTTATGTAGGGCTGGAGTAAGTGCTGTGGGGGCCCCTGGGCACAGAATCTGGCGTAGGCCCCAGTTATAGTATAAAATAATAGCTCAGCCAAGTAACTGATTGGTGGTTGTCTGGCACCCGCCCACTTACTGGAAGGTCAGATGGAGTCCCTTGTGCCACCCTTGTGCGGGTACAGCTGCTTTGCCATTCGGGCCGGGGGATTTGTAGTGGCCCGGCTGGTTCCCTGCATTGAGCTGCCAGCGGCTGTGCTTGGTGGCTTATGTGCAGTGACAGCTCTGCACCCATCACTGTAGCGCTGCTGACGGCGGCTTTGCTGCTCTAGACTCTCCGTCCTGCCCTGTGGGGGCTTTGGCTGCCCAGGTACAGGGGGGCCCCACTGTCGCCAATAGCTTTGTTGCTGCCCTGCAGCCCGTCAGGCCAAAGACTGAAACGCTCCTGGACCAGACAATAACCCAAAAATTGGTGGAGGCCCCCTTTGCAGGGCAAGTGGTGAAGGCCCCGGGACACGCGCCCCTTGTGTGTTACATGCACTGTAACAATGAACAACCATTACACTGTGGAAGAGTCACTTACTCATGAATTCTAACATTTCAGGGTGGGAGTAATTGTTAAATAAAGCCACGCCCCCTTATCGAAGGATGGATGAAGCCACGCCCCCTATTGATGGATGTGTGAAGCCACGCCCCTTCGTTGAGGGATGGATAGGAGAAACATTGTAACAGTTACAACAATAGAAACACTTTGAATAGGCAAATGAATCATTTATTGCTGCAAATCTGCATGTTACACCTCAAAGAGGGACAATATGTAAATGAAGCCACGCCCCCCCCCTGAGGGATGGATGAAGCCACGCCCCCTCATTGATGGATGGATGAAGCCACGCCCCCACGTTGAGGGATGGATGAAGCCACGCCCCCTCATTGAGGGATGAATAGGAGATACATTGTAACAGTTATAACAATAGAAACACTTTGAATAGGCAAATGAATCATTTATTGCTGCAAATCTGCATGTTACACCTCAAAGAGGGACAATATGTAAATGGAGCCACACCCCTCATTGATTGATTGATGTATGAAGCCACACCCCCTCATTGAGGGATGGATGAAGCCACGCCCCCACATTGAGGGATGGATGAAGCCACGCCCCCTCATTGAGGGATGGATAGGAGATACATTGTAACAGTTACAACAATAGAAACACTTTGAATAGGCAAATTAATCATTTATTGCTGCAGATCTGCATGTTACACCTCAAAGAGGGACAAATGACAACAACGAGGGACAAGGACTCAAAAGAGGGACAGCCCCTCCAAATCAGGGACACTTAGAAGCTATGCTTACTGTATTTTGTAACTTTAAAAGAAGCTGAGAACAGTTAAGCATTCCACTAAGGAAATGAAATGATGACGCAGCGATGTAATAGGAGGGATCTCATGCGTCTGCTCTGCCATTAGAATCTTTGCCCTGCCACCTCCAGGACATACTGCAAAACCAATCCAATGTTTACTGGACGGCTCAGGGGGACTGTAAAGAGCAAAACAGTTCACATCTGGGTCACAGAACATCTGTATTAGGGCGAAATGAATGACATCATTAAAAAAAAAAAAAAATTGAAACCACAGCGATAGGGTAGCGGCCGACTTATACTGACCGACAAGAGGGAGCTGCTTGTGCTTCACTCGTATTAATGCTAAAAGCTCTGACACAGACACATAAGAGCAATTTATTTATTGTCTCATGTTGTATTGTCTCATTGTGATGCAGCAAAGCTTACCTTCCAACTATTCATGGTGGGAAAGAGGGACAATATGTAAATGAAGCCGCACACCCTCATTGATTGATGGATAGGAGATAGAATGTAACAGTTACAATAGAAACACTTTAAAGAGACAAATGAATCATTTATTGCTGCAGATCTGCATGTTACACCTCAAAGATGAACAATATGTAAATGAAGCCACGCCCCCTCATCGAGGAACGGGTGAAGATACATTGTAACAGCTACAACAGTAGAAACACTTTGATTAGGCAGATTAAATATTAGTTGGTGCAGATATGCATGTTATACCTCCAGGAGGGACAAATGAGATCAGCGAGGGACAGCGGGGGATGGACTCCAAAGAGGGACAGTCCCATCAAATCAGGGAAAGTTGAGAGGTATGCATGCCCCCCTCACTGAGGAATGGATGAAGCCACACCCCCTCATTGAGGGATAGATGAAGCCACACTCTCTCATTGAGGGATAGATGAAGCCACGCTCTCTCATTGAGGGATGGATGAAGCCACGCTCTCTCATTGAGGGATAGATGAAGCCACACTCTCTCATTGAGGGATAGATGAAGCCACGCCTCCTCATTGAGGGATAGATGAAGCCACGCTCTCTCATTGAGGGATAGATGAAGCCACACTCTCTCATTGAGGGATAGATGAAGCCACACTCTCTCATTGAGGGATGGATGAAGCCACGCTCTCTCATTGAGGGATAGATGAAGCCACGCCTCCTCATTGAGGGATAGATGAAGCCACGCTCTCTCATTGAGGGATAGATGAAGCCACACTCTCTCATTGAGGGATAGATGAAGCCACACTCTCTCATTGAGGGATGGATGAAGCCACGCTCTCTCATTGAGGGATAGATGAAGCCACGCTCTCTCATTGAGGGATAGATGAAGCCACACTCTCTCATTGAGGGATAGATGAAGCCACGCTCTCTCATTGAGGGATGGATGAAGCCACGCTCTCTCATTGAGGGATAGATGAAGCCACGCTCTCTCATTGAGGGATAGATGAAGCCACACTCTCTCATTGAGGGATAGATGAAGCCACACTCTCTCATTGAGGGATAGATGAAGCCACGCCCCCTCATTGAGGGATAGATGATGCCACGCCCCCTCATTGAGGGATAGATGAAGCCAAGCCCTCTCATTTAGGGATAGATGAAGCCACACTCCCTCATTGAGGGATGGATGAAGCCACGCCCCCTCATTGAGGGATAGATGAAGCCACACTCTCTCATTGAGGGATGGATGAAGCCACGCTCTCTCATTGAGGGATAGATGAAGCCACGCTCTCTCATTGAGGGATAGATGAAGCCACACTCTCTCATTGAGGGATAGATGAAGCCACACTCTCTCATTGAGGGATAGATGAAGCCACGCCCCCTCATTGAGGGATAGATGATGCCACGCCCCCTCATTGAGGGATAGATGAAGCCAAGCCCTCTCATTTAGGGATAGATGAAGCCACACTCCCTCATTGAGGGATGGATGAAGCCACGCCCCCTCATTGAGGGATAGATGAAGCCACGCCCCCTCATTGAGGGATAGATGAAGCCACACTCTCTCATTGAGGGATGGATGAAGCCACACTCTCTCATTGAGGGATGGATGAAGCCACACTCTCTCATTGAGGGATAGATGAAGCCACGCCCCCTCATTGAGGGATAGATGAAGCCACACTCTCTCATTGAGGGATAGATGAAGCCACACTCCCTCATTGAGGGATGGATGAAGCCACGCCCCCTCATTGAGGGATGGATGAAGCCACACTCTCTCATTGAGGGATGGATGAAGCCACACTCTCTCATTGAGGGATAGATGAAGCCACACTCTCTCATTGAGGGATAGATGAAGCCACGCCCCCTCATTGAGGGATAGATGAAGCCACACTCTCTCATTGAGGGATAGATGAAGCCACATCCTCTCATTGAGGGATGGATGAAGCCACGCTCTCTCACTGAGAGATAGATGAAGCCACGCTCTCTCATTGAGAGATAGATGAAGCCACGCCCCCTCATTGAGGGATAGATGAAGCCACACTCTCTCATTGAGGGATAGATGAAGCCACACTCTCTCATTGAGGGATAGATGAAGCCACACTCTCTCATTGAGGGATAGATGAAGCCACACTCTCTCATTGAGGGATAGATGAAGCCACGCTCTCTCATTGAGGGATAGATGAAGCCACACTCTCTCATTGAGGGATAGATGAAGCCACACCCTCTCATTGAGGGATGTATGAAGCCACGCCCCCTCATTAAAGGATGATTAGGAGATAGGGTGTAACAGTTACAACAATAGAAACATTTTGAATAGACAAATGAACCATTTATTGCTGCAGATCTGCATGTTACACCTCAAAGAGGGACGAATGAGAACAAAGAGGGGCAGGGGGACATGGACTCAAAAGCGGGACAGTCCCTCCAAATCAGGGACACTTGGGAGGTATAAATTAACTATAACTTTTTTTCTGTATATAACTTTGTAAAAGTTTTTTCTCTCTATTACTCTTTATTCAGCACTTAGAGCTTTGTTTAGCCGTACGCACATTGGTGTGATCTAAAGCTCATCCACATATAGCAACATGGACGGAGGCAGGAAATTCCCACAGTGCCGCTGAGCAGAAATAAGGTCATAGCGACACATACCTCAGCCTAGGAAAAATGTGAAATGATGGACTCCGACTGTCACTGAGTATTTCAGCGGCTGTGTGAGGTGAGTGGGTGCAGCCATTTAGCTCTGCGTGAGTTATGGATGTGACCGGCCAGTACAGAAGAGGAATCAGCTTACAGGGAAATGGAGACAAACTGAGAGTTCTTGAAAGAACTTTAACATTTAACACAACAAGCTTTAAACCAACACACAGCTTTGTCGATGAAGCATCTGCAGCTCAGCGAAGGCCAGCGGGAGGATTTTATTTCTATATTTCCGTTCTGGGTGATCCACAAATATCGGCCTTCAGCCTGTTTATATTCATCGTTGCCAACAAGAGTATAATACGGCTATTGAGTGTGACAACTATGGCGGTGTCTGTCAGCTGGGAAAGCAGGGGATTCTGGTGGAGTCCACTTGGCACCCAGTGTCTATATGCTGTAAAAATAAATAAATAACAGTATCTAATATAATTGCCAAAATACAAATGTGTTTTGCGCGTCATTCGCCTCCAGATGCCATGCGACTGCCACCTATAGGATGTATATCTGAGTGTGCGCTGTGTGACATACTGTATTATACTGTCAGGATCTGGGGTGCTAACGGCAAAGACTCTGGAAACAGCTCTTAGTAGATATAATTAGCGGTTTATTGAAGACGAATTCCAGCAGAAAAATCTCTTAATTTCAGAGTTACATGCAGAGTACAATGCAGTACAGGCAGCGGTTTCCTCACCAGCTTCTGATAGGTCAGTGTCTGATAGGTACAGAGTATTGCAAGTCCTCCTTATCACAGGTCCACTTTCAGGGCATACAAGCCCTGGAAAGTTCTTCGGATGCAATACAGACCTGTAGGTATTGGGAGCAGCAAGGCCCGGGCTCCTCATCCCAGTCTTTCCTTCTCAACACTGGAAGCCTCAGCAGCTCCTTTTATTAGGCTTCCTTCCTTCAATTAATCTAATCACCTGTAAAGACCTGGGAGTAGGGGAAAATCCCATAGAGGACCCGGGATGTGGACTGGAGCTCTGTTATCCCGGCATGGATCGTGCCTGACCGAAAAATCCACAGGAAATATAGACGCCATCCAACACTTTTCCCTACAGTTTACCACAATACCTACCAACTTTTCAGAGTGGGAAAGAGGGACATTTGTTAAATTAGACCCTAATTCCTCATTGTGGGATGGATGGGAGATACAATGTAACAGTTACAACAATAGAAACACTTTGAATAGGCAAATGAATCATTTATTGATGCAGATCTGCAAGTTACACCTCAAAGAGGGACAATATGTAAATTAAGTCTCATTAAGGGATGGACGAAGCCACGCCCCCTCATTTAGGGATGGATGAAGCCACGCCCCCTCATTGAGGGATGGATGAAGCCATGCCCCCTCATTGAGGAATGAATGAAGCTACACCCCCTCATTGAGGGATGGATAGGCGATATATTGTAACAGTTACAACAATAGAAACACTTTAACTAGGCAAATCATTTATTGATGCAGATCTGCATGTTACACCTCAAAGAAGGACAATATGTAAATTAAGCCATGACCCTCATTGACAGATGGATGATTCCTTGGATTGAGAGTACAGTGGGGCCGGGTACAGGGGGCTGGGGTTCCTTGGCTTGTGGGTACAGTGGGGCTGGGTACAGGGGGCTGGGGTTCCTTGGCTTGTGGGTACAGTGGGGCTGGGTACAGGGGGCTGGGGTTTCTTGGCTTGTGGGTACAGTGGGGCTGGGTAAAAGAGGCTGGGGTTCCTTGGCTTGTGGGTACAGTGGGACTGGGAACAGGGGGCTGGGGTTTCTTAGCTTGTGGGTACAGTGGGGCTGGGTACAGGGGGCTGGGGTTCCTTGGCTTGTGGGTACAGTGGGACTGGGAACAGGGGGCTGGGGTTCCTTAGCTTGTGGGTACAGTGGGGCTGGGTACAGGGGGCTGGGGTTCCTTGGCTTGTGGGTACAGTGGGGCTGGGTACAGGGAGCTGGTGTTCCTTGGCTTGTGGGTACAGTGGGGCTGGGTACAGGGGGCTGGGGTTCCTTGGCTTGTGGGTACAGTGGGACTGGGAACAGGGGGCTGGGGTTCCTTAGCTTGTGGGTACAGTGGGGCTGGGTACAGGGGGCTGGGGTTCCTTGGCTTGTGGGTACAGTGGGGCTAGGTACAGGGGGCTGGGGTTCCTTGGCCTATGGGTATAGCGGGGCTGGGTACAGGAGGCTGGGGTTCCTCGGCTTGTGGGTACAGTGGGGCTGGGTACAGGGGTCTGGGGTTCATTGGTGTCAGAACCCCGGGTTTGGCTGATGCCCGACTGGTGGATGGGGTCTATTACCCCATCTGCGGTATCGGTAGCCACCAGCGGGTGTCAGCAGAGATCTGGCTGTACACCCCATGTGCAGTCCCATCAGCCACCAGCGGGTGTCAGGTGGAGACTGCCGGCATCTGGAGACTGCCGGCATCTGTCATAGGCCCTTGGGTGAGTGCTCCAGCACCTTAGGGTATCTGTTTTTTGTTACTAGGTTTTTTGTTAGTGAGCCTTATTTTGTATCTGAAGTTAAGATATTTTTGTTGTTGTTTTTTCCTTTATTAAAACCTTTAAATACATTTTGGTTGTTGTGTCATTGCTCTGGCCAAACTGTCTGCTCCCTGGCCGAGAGTTCACATTAGAGAACTCCTCGGCCCTGACAGAACCCTGCTGCACCCACCTGGCCAGAGCATTGCGCATCCTGGGACCTTTAGTCCCTCTAGCTTTTGCCAAAGTCCGTTCCTAGCCCCCTAAATGGATCCTGGAGTGATCAAAAAGTTGCTTTCATTAACAGAAAGCCATGCTGATACTGTGCAAGCATTATTTGTGGGATACTCTAAATCCATATGTCTAGACATGATCAATTTTATTCATTCTTTGATTGATCAAGGAGATTTTGATTTCCCAGCTGCTCAACCCCTCATTTAAATCCTGGTGGATGTAGCTTTCGAAATAAATACTCCTTTGCCACAGGTTAAACAGACCTGTTCCATTGAACCCAGTGTCCCTGATCAGATTCCCCCATCTCCTGTCCCTTTAGCTAGATCTGTAGGGTCTAGGGGTGACTCTGAGGTGCTGTGTGCTTCACCTGGGGCCTTGGCTCAGGGGTCTGCTGCTTCCTCATGGAGCCAACCTGCGCTTACTGCTAGAAGCCAGGACCCTGATTCCTGGTTCTATGAAGAATCTGATGATGATCCTGTCTTTGAGATCCATGCCACTGATTCTGACGATGCTTGGACCGATTTTTCTGATGAGGATGGTGTGGTCGTTGCCAGCCTGCCGCCAGAGCGTCCCATGGTCATTGCCAGCCTGCCGCCAGAGCGTCCCATGGTCAATGCCAGCCTGCCGCCAGAGCGTCCCATGGTCGATGCCAGCCTGCCGCCAGAGCGTCCCATGGTCGATGCCAGCCTGCCGCCAGAGCGTCCCATGGTCGATGCCAGCCTGCCACCAGAGCGTCCCATGGTCGATGCCAGGCTGCCAACAGAGCGTCCCACCAGGAGTCAGCCGCCGCTGGGCCCCACCGCGAGTCAGCCGCCGCTGGGCCCCACCACGAGTCAGCCGCCGCTGGATGTCTTTTTAAAATCTACCTTGTCTCTGTCACACAGTGAGCCTGCAGCCAGGCTCTGCCTTGACCCTGCACCCGGGCTCTGCCTTGACCCTGCACCCGGGCTCTGCCTTGACCCTGCACCCGGGCTCTGCCACCAGCCGTCACCCGGGCTCT
Source organism: Gastrophryne carolinensis (assembly GCA_027917425.1). Lineage (NCBI taxonomy): Eukaryota > Metazoa > Chordata > Amphibia > Anura > Microhylidae > Gastrophryne > Gastrophryne carolinensis. The sequence continues at coordinate 205,028,100 of CM051241.1, forward strand.
GCCACCAGCCGTCACCCGGGCCCTGTCTTGGATCCGCACCCGGCCCCTTCTTGGATCCGCACCCGGGACCGGTGAAACTTGGCCAACTATTTGGATCCCTACCCCTATGGACTCTAGCTCCTCAGTGGATCCCGGAGGTGGGATTAATACCCAGATTTTATTTCATGGACTTGAGTTTGTTTTGTTGGTCTTGCTCTCTGGGGAGAATTTTTTCGGTCAGAGGAGCGTTCAGGAGCCCGCTCCTGAGAGAGGGGGTAATGTCAGAACCCCGGGTTTGACTGATGCCCGGCTGGTGGCTGGGGTCTATTACCCCATCTGCGGTATCGGTAGCCACCAGCGGGTGTCAGCAGAGCTCTGGCTGCTCACCCAATCTGCAGATCCACCTGCCACCAGCGGGTGTCAGCAGAGCTCTGGCTGTACACCCCATGTGCAGTCCCATCAGCCACCAGCGGGTGTCAGCAGAGCCCTGGATGCTCTCTCCCCATCATCTGCTGCACCTGGTGTGTGGAGCTATTTAAGTAGGATCTGCCCTCCACCTGATGCAGCAGGATTTTGTTTGTTTGGTTACTTGTGTCTGGATTTCTGAACTTAAGTCTGTACCCGTTCCTACTGGAGTCTGGAGACTGCCGGCATCTGTCATAGGCCCTTGGGTGAGTGCTCCAGCACCTTAGGGTATCTGTTTTTTGTTACTAGGTTTTTTGTTAGTGAGCCTTATTTTGTATCACCCAAGGGCCTATGACAGATGCCGGCAGTCTCCAGACTCCGGTAGGAACGGGTACAGACTTATGCTCCAGACACAAGTAACCAAACAAACAAAATCCTGCTGCACCAGGTGGAGGGCCGATCTTACTTAAATAGCTCCACACACCAGGTGCAGCAGATGATGGGGAGAGAGCATCCAGGGCTCTGCTGCCACCTGCTGGTGGCTACCGATACTGCAGATGGGGTAATAGACCCCAGCCACCAGCCGGGCATCAGCCAAACCCGGGGTTCTGACAATTGGCTTGTGGGTACAGTGGGGCTGGGTACAGGGGGCTGGGGTTCCTTGGCTTGTGGGTTCAGTGGGACTGGGTACAGGGGACTGGGGTTCCTTGGCTTGTGGGTATAGTGGGGCTGGGGTTCCTTGGCTTGTGGGTACAGTGGGGCTGGGTACAGGGAGCTGGGGATCCTTGGCTTGTGGGTACAATGGGTCTGGGTACAGGGGGCTGGAGTTCCTTGGCTTGTGGATACAGTGGTGCTGGGTACAGGGGGCTGGAGTTCCTTGGCTTGTGGGTACAGTGGGGCTGGGTACAGGGGGCTGGGGTTCCTTGGCTTGTGGGTACATTGGGGCTGGGTACAGGGGTTTGGGGTTACAGTGGGGCTGGGTACAAGGGGCTGGAGTTCCTTGGCTTGTGGGTACAGTGGGGCTGGGTACAGGGGGCTGGGGTTCCTTGGCTTGTGGGTACATTGGGGCTGGGTACAGGGGGCTGGGGTTCCTTGGCTTGTGGGTACAGTGGGGCTGGGTACAGGAGGTTGGGGTTCCTTGACTTGTGGGTACAGTTGGGCTGGGTACAGGGGTTCCTTGGTGTGTGGGTACAGTGGGTCTGGGTACAGGGGACTGGGGTTCATTGGTTTGTGGGTACAGTGGAGCTGGGTACAGGGGGCTGGGGTTCCTTGGCTTGTGGGTACAGTGGGGCTGGGTACAGGGGGTTGGGGTTCCCTGGCTTGTGGGTACAGTGGGGCTGGGTACAGGGGGTTGGGGTTTCCTGGCTTGTGGGGATGGGTACAGGGGGTTGGGGTTCCTTGGCTTGTGGGTACAGTGGGGCTGGGTACAGGGGGTTGGGGTTTCCTGGCTTGTGGAGATGGGTACAGGGGGTTGGGGTTCCTTGGCTTGTGGGTACAGTGGGGCTGAGTACATGGGGTCTGGGGTTCCTATGCTTGTGGGTACAGTAGGTCTGGGTACAGGGGGCTGGGGTTCATTAGCTTCTGGGTACAGTGGTGCTGGGTACAGGGGACTTGGGTTCCTTGGCTTGTGGGTACAGTGGGGCTGGGTATAGGGCGCTGGGGTTCCTTGGCTTGGGGGTTAAAGATACTCTAGGCTAAGAGCGTCTCCAGCCTGCCAGCACATAGTGTGACCAGAAAAAGGGGGCGAGAAAAATGTGAATGTGCGTGGTGTAAGTGGCATGCATTTACCCTACTGTATCCATGCGAGGATGACCTAAACCCTAAAGATGATTGTCGCCTTCCAGGCTGGAGAAAAACTTATAGGAAATAAACATCTGGCAAACTTTGCATACAGTGTAAACTTTTTTTCATGCAACTTTTCAGGGTGGGAAAGAGGGACATTTGTTAAATTAGGCCACACCCCTCACAGGGATGGATGAAGCCACGCCCCTCATTGAGGGATGTATGTAGCCACACCCCTTCATTGAGGGATGGGTGAAGCCACGCCCCCTCATTGAGGGATGGATGAAGCCACGCCCCCTCATTGAGGGATGGGTGAAGCCACGCCCCCTCATTGAGGGATGGATGAAGCCACGCCCCCTCATTGAGGGATGGATAGGAAATAGGATGTAACAGTTACAACAAGGAACCCCAGCCCCACTGTACCCACAAGCCAAGGAACCCCAGCCCTCTGTACCCAGCCCCACTGTACCCACAAGCCAAGGAACCCCAGCCCCACTTTACCCAGCCCCACTGTACCCACAAGCCAAGGAACCCCAGCTCCCTGTACCCAGCTCCACTGAACCCACAAGCCAAGGAACCCCAGCCCCCTGTACCCAGCCCCACTGTACCAACAAACCAAGGAACCCCAGCCCCACTTTACCCAGACCCACTGTACCCACAAGCCAAGGAACCCCAGCCCCCTGTACCCAGCCCCACTGTACCCACAAGCCAAGGAACCCTAGACCCCCTTACCTTGCCCCACTGTACCCACAAGCCAAGAAACCCCAGACCCAATGCTATAACCCCGGCATCATGGTTGGAGGGGACCTCAGCAGGGATGTCTTGGGTCGGCCAGGGGCTGGTACATTCCAGAGCTGATTTTTGGCCCCTGTCCACCACTGCCTATATTTATTGTATACACATCATATTTTCTACATACATTTATAAGTGCTTATCCTAATCTATTGTAAATGACTCTTGATAAATGAAGCGTTATAAATATATCCATATCAATACATAAACATGAACGCAGATGAAAGTTCTGGAATATCAAGTTGCAGCTCATGAATCGGTCACCAGGCAATGGCAGTAGCTTTTTTTTTCTTGCCCCTTTGACTCAACTACATCAGTAAGATGTGCTCTCTATACCATTTCGCCTAAATCACATCCAGATGTTCACAACCCCCCAGCGCTGGGAACCTGGAAAAGATGTGGGAGGCGAGTGGGCTGTGGTGCCAGAGCAGGAGACAGTACAGATGTGAGAACAAGCAAGGTCGCGGCGGGACGGCACAAAGAATCAAAGACTGAAAATAGTATATAAGAATATAGTCTAATATATAATATTAATATAAGTAATAATAACATAAGTGATATAATAATATTTATATTGACATATTAGTATAATATTATATTATATATTATTTATAATTTATTTTATATTAGTTTGTAATAAAATAAAATATAGTATATTTACATAATAATATAATATAATAATACAATAATTTCAGCAATTAAAATATAATAAATATAATTACATTTGAAATTATATTTAAATAATAAAATATTATTTTATATAATATTTAAAATGTATTTTATATAATTATTATAATAACATAAATAATAGTCAAATGGGCCAAATAATATTACATAATGATACCATAATTTAAGTAATTATATTATAGTAAATATTATACTATTTATAATTATATTTACATAATAAAATGATATTCATTTAATAATATTTAAAATGTTAAAACATATTTTCTTAATAATATAAAATATAGAATATTTACATAGTAATATAAAAATACTATAATATAAGTAATTATAATATAATAAATATAATATTTTTATAATTATATTTACATAATAATATAATATAATTTTAAATAATATTTATAATTTATTTTAAACATTTTTATAATAATATAAGACATAATATTTTTACATAATAATATAAAATAATAATACTATAATAAAATTAATTATAATATAAAAAATATGTTTTTTATAAATATATTTACATAATAATATAATATTTTTTTTATAATATTTAAAATTTATTTTATATACATTTTTTAATAATATAAATTATAGTATATTTACATAATATAATATAATAATATTATAAAAAAATAATTATAATATAATAAATATAATAATAGTTATAATTATATTTATATAATGATATAAATATATTATTATACATGATATTTATAATTTATTTTATATAATTTTTATAATATTATAAAATATAGTATATTAACATAATAATATAATATAAAAATACAATAATATAAGTAATAATAATATAATAAATATAACAAGATTTATAATTACATTTACATAATAATATAATATAAATAATGTAAGTAATTATAATATAATAAATATAACATTATTTATAATTATATTTACATAATAATATAATACAATTTTATATAATATTTATAATGCTTTATATATAATTTTTGTAATAATATAAAATATAGTACATTTACATTATACTATATTATAAGTAATTATAATATAATAAATATAATTATATGTACGCAGTAATATAATATTATATTATTTTATATAATATTTATACTTCGTTTTATATAATTTTTATAATAATATAATATATTTACATAATAATTTAATACAAATAATATAATATATAATAATATATTATAAATGTAATATATAATATAAGTATTTATCTATGAAATTCAGTCAGGAGCTGGTGACACTTATTGTTCATGGGTCTGCAAATGATTTAACTACCCAAAGGAGACACCGGAACATATGTCAACGAGCTGCTTGTGTCGAATAGAACAATGTATTGACAACCTCGTGGTGATCTTTTTGTGCATTTACAGTCTGTATACGCGTGGGTAGAAGGCCAACTGACTCATTTGTAACATTTTAGAACGTTTTGATTTACTTACATTGTTAAAGTGGACCAAAACCCAACATAGACGGCCATAGAATCTATAGCAAAGACTTTAAAGAGGAACAACACACCCCATTTTGGCTTTTCGAGGGGGTTGTTACTCAATGCAGGGGCATCCCGGATCGCTGTGTGTTACCCCCAAGTCACCCAATCTACTCACCTTCCAGTTGCTTCCCCGACGAAGGCTCGAGCAGAGAGCGAGCACACTGATTGGCTAAGCGGCCTGCTCAGCTAATCAGCGCACTCGATTTAGCATGGCTCCCTTCGGCTCCGCCTTGGAGCCAAGCAACCCCAAGCCCATGTCCTCCCCCTAATGATATAGCCTCAGTCTTGGAGCCAAGCAACCCCCAGCCCATGTCCTCCCCCTAATGATATAGCCTCAGTCTTGGAGCCAAGCAACCCCCAGCCCATGTCCTCACCCTAATGATATAGCCTCAGTCTTGGAGCCAAGCAACCCCCAGCCCATGTCCTCACCCTAATGATATAGCCTCAGTCTTGGAGCCAGGCAACCCCCAAGTTATGTCCTCTCCCTAATGATATAGCCTCAGTCTTGGAGCCAAGCAACCCCCAGCCCATGTTCTCCCCCTAATAATATAGCTTCAGCCTTGAAGCCAAGCAACCCCCAGCCCATGTCCTCCCCCTAATGCTATGGCCTCAGTTTTGGAGCCAAGCAACCCCCAGCCCATGTCCTCACCCTAATGATATAGCCTCAGCCTTGGAGCCAAGCAACCCCCAGCCCATGTCCTCATCCTAATGATATAGCCTCAGTCTTGGAGCCAAGCAACCCCCAGCCCATGTCCTCATCCTAATGATATAACCCCAGTCTTGGTGCCAAGCAACCCCAGCCCATGTCCTCCCCCTAATGATATAGCCTCAGCCTTGAAGCCAAGCAACCCCCAGCCCATGTCCTTCCCCTAATGATATAGCCTCAGTCTTGGAGCCAAGCAACCCCCAGCCCATGTCCTCCTCCTAATGCTATGGCCTAAGTTTTGGAGCCAAGCAACCCCCAGCCCATGTCCTCCCCCTAATGATATAGCCTCAGCATTGGAGCCAAGCAACCCCCAGCCCATGTCCTCCCCCTAATGATATAGCCTCAGCCTTGAAGCCAAGCAACCCCCAGCCCATGTCCTTCCCCTAATGATATAGCCTCAGTCTTGGAGCCAAGCAACCCCCAGCCCATGTCCTCCTCCTAATGCTATGGCCTAAGTTTTGGAGCCAAGCAACCCCCAGCCCATGTCCTCCCCCTAATGATATAGCCTCAGTCTTGGAGCCAAGCAACCCCCAGCCCATGTTCTCCCCCTAATGATATAGCCTCAGTCTTGGAGCCAAGCAACCCCCAGCCCATGTCCTCCTCCTAATGCTATGGCCTAAGTTTTGGAGCCAAGCAAACCCCAGCCCATGTCCTCCCCCTAATAATATAGCCTCAGCCTTGAAGCCAAGCAACCCCCTGCCCATGTCCTCCCCCTAATGCTATGGCCTCAGTTTTGGAGCCAAGCAACCCCCAGCCCATGTCCTCACCATAATGATATAGCCTCAGTCTTGGAGCCAAGCAACCCCAGCCCATGTCCCCACCCTAATGATATAGCCTCAGCATTGGAGCCAAGCAACACACAGCCCATGTCCTCACCCTAATGATATAGCCTCAGTCTTGGAGCCAAGCAACCCCAGCCCATGTCCTCACCCTAATGATATAGCCTCAGCCTTGGAGCCAAGCAATCCCCAGCCCATGTCCTCACCCTAATGATATAGCCTCAGTCTTGGAGTCAAGCAACCCAGCCCATGTCCTTGCCCTAATGATATAGCCTCAGTATTGGAGCCAAGTAACCCCCAGCCCATGTCCTCCCCCTAATAATATAGCCTCAGTCTTGGAGCCAAGCAACCCCCAGCCCATGTCCTCCCCCTAATGATATAGGCTCAGTCTTGGAGCCAAGCAACCCCCAGCCCATGTCCTCCCCCAAATGATATAGCCTCAGTCTTGGAGCCAAGCAACCCCCAGCCCATGTCCTCCCCCTAATGATATAGCCTCAGTCTTGGAGCCAAGCAACCCCCAGCCCATGTCCTCATTATAATGATATAGCCTCAGTCTTGGAGCCAAGCAACCCCCAGCCCATGTCCTCCCCCTAATGATATAACCTCAGTCTTGGTGCCAAGCAACCCCAGCCCATGTCCTCACTGTAATGATAATGCCTCAGCCTTGGAGCCAAGCAACCCCCAGCCCATGTCCTCCCCCTAATGATAAAGCCTCAGTCTTGGAGCCAAGCAATCCCCAGCCCATGTCCTCCCCCTAATGATATAGCCTCAGCCTTGGAGCCAAGCAACCCCCAGCCCATGTCCTCCCCCTAATGATATAACCTCAGTCTTGGAGCCAAGCAACCCCCAGCCCATGTCCTCCCCCTAATGATATAGCCTCAGTCTTGGAGCCAAGCAACCCCCAGCCCATGTCCTCACCTTAATGATATAGCCTCAGCCTTGGAGCCAAGCAACCCCCAGCCCACGTCCTCACCCTAATGATATAGCCTTACTCTTGGAGCCAAGCAACCCCAGCCCATGCCCTCACCCTAATGATAAAGCCTCAGCCTTGGAGCCAAGCAACCCCCAGCCCATGTCCTCCTCCTAATGATATAGCATCAGTCTTGGTGCCAAGCAACCCCAGCCCATGTCCTCACCCTAATGATATAGCCTCAGTCTTGGAGACCAGCAACCCCCAGCTCATGTCCTCCCCCTAATGACATGGCCTCAGTCTTGGTGCCAAGCAACCCCCAGCCCATGTCCTCCACCTAATGATATAGCCTTAGTCTTGGAGCCAAGCAACCCCCAGCCCATGTCCTCACCCTAATGATATAGCCTTACTCTTGGAGCCAAGCAACCCCAGCCCATGTCCTCACCCTAATGATATAGCCTCAGTCTTGGTGCCAAGCAACCCCCAGCCCATGTCCTCACCCTAATGGTATAGCCTCAGTCTTGGAGCCAAGCAACCACCAAGCTATGTCCTCCTCCTAATGATATAGCCTCAGTCTTGGAGCCAAGCAACCCCAGCCCATGTCCTCACCCTAATGATATAGCCTCAGTCTTGGAGCCAAGCAACCCTCAGCCCATGTCCTCCCCCTAATGATATAGCCTCAGTCTTGGAGCCAAGCCACCCCAGCCCATGTCCTCCCGCTAATGATATAGCCTCAGTCTTGGAGCACACTGATTGGCTGGCCAGGAAGCAGCAGAGATGCCACTGGCTAGTCATGGGCTGGCCAAGCGCTGGTAATATCCTGGCCTGATTTTTGGCCCCAGTCCAGCGCTGCCCATGGCCACGGATCCCCTTCTCCTGAAGATCCAGATCAGGGAGGCTGCAGGTTTTTCCACTTCGTTGATGATTCAGGTCCTATAATGTTTTATACGGTGCCGCTCTGACTCATCGGTTTATAGAGAAGAAGCCTGGGAACAATCCTTTCATACAGTTTCTCTGCTTGGTTTAAGTGGCATGCGACTGATTATAGCAAATAATAGCAACGCCCCAATTAAATCTTCTGACCCCCCTCGGGGCTGACGAGAGTATAAAGCGGCCGGATTTTTCTTTTAATCAGAAAATCTATGGAGGTAATCAAGACTAAAAGCTGATGACTGGCCACTAATTGTGGACTTCCATCCTGCACCAAGTTACACCCTCATGGTCCCGAGTCCTGACCTGGTTTGGAGAAACGTTCCGTTTGATCCCCGCAGACAGTCCGTCTGTATCTTTCCTGTAGGAAAACAAGCAATTAAGGGATTATATCGGTTCCAGCAATTCCTCACGCTATGCAAAACTAAAAACAAGCAAAAAACAAAGTAAGATACACCGACTGGCAATAGCGAGACCCAGATGCTTCAAAGCAACAACAGCTCTAAAAATTCCAAACAAAAGGACCCTGTGCATCCAGCTCACCAGTGACCCTAAAACATAACTTTTACTTGGTAAATTAAAAACATACGCATCCAGTGAATAGATGTGGAAAAGCCATATGCCCCTATACAGGTGACGCGTTTCGGCCTTATGAATCCCTTAGTCTTACCTCTTGTTTCAGGGTAGCACTCCGGTTTAAATGTCCTCATCTCGTAAGGTGCTGTATTGATAGCCGCCATGGCAGCCGTGCACGGGGCCGCCCCCATTGCCCAGCTGCCACAGCTGATTCGAGGAACCTTTTAGGCCAAGGAACCCCAGCCCCCTGTACCCAGCCCCACTGTAGCCACAAGCCAAGGAATCCCAGCCCCCTGTACCCAGCCCCACTGTAGCCACAAGCCAAGGAATCCCAGCCCCCTGTACCCAGCCCCACTGTAGCCACAAGCCAAGGAACCCCAGCCCCCTGTACCCAGCACCTCTGTACCCACAAGCCAAGGAACCCTAGCCCCCTGTACCCAGCCCTCCTGTACCCACAAGCCAAGGAACCCCAGCCCCCTGTACCCAGCCCTCCTGTACCCACAAGCCAAGGAACCCCAGCCCCCTGTACCCAGCCCCACTGTACCAACAAGCCAAGGAACCCCAGCCCCACTGTACCTACAAGTCAAGGAACCCCCAGGGCAGACTGGACCATAGGGAGACCCATGACAGTGCCCAATGGGCTGCACTGCTTTGGGGCCAGTTGGGGTGCTGCTTTAAAACACCCCCTTAGCCTGCCTCGGAGACCCTTATACCCAGTCCCCACTGTACCCACAAGTCAAGGAACCACAGCCCCGGCATCATGCTTGGGAGGTGGCTTCAGCGGGCATGTCTTGGGCTGGCCAGGGGCTGATTTTTGGTCCCAGTCCACCACATCTTCCAGGGCACTACTAATGAGACATTTCAGAGATTCAGAAGATCAACACACCCAATTTTGACATTTTCGGGTATTGTTCATCAATGAGGCAGCATCCCGAATTGGGATTCTCCACTGTGTGTATCCCCCGCAGGTCGCCCCATATACTCAGAGAAGTAACTGGGCTTTCTGGCACCCAGGACAAAGATTCAAATTGGTGCCCCCCCATCTGTGCTCAGGCCCCCCATTTGTGCTCCCCTGACCTGCTGCATCCAGGGCACGTGCCCCCCCCCCCCCAGCTTCGTCCTTGCATACACTTACCTTCCTCCCACGGCACAGACTCGGATGAGAGGTCGCTTTCACTCAGTTTTACTGACGGCTAAGCCACCTGGATAACCGAGCAGCACTGAAGGGACCCTAGTGCAACGCCAGCCGCATCCCTTGCTCACCTTCTAGCCGTAGGGTGCCCACCCCACCCATTTAGAAGGCCAGGCGCGGGTGCGTGGGCGACTACACCACCCCCCACCCAGAATGGCAAAGCAGCAGCACCCGCACAAGGGTGGCACAAGGGACTCGATCTGACGTTCCAGTAAGTGGGCGGGTGCCAGACAACCACCAATCAGTTACTTGTCTGGACTATTATTTTATACTGTATCTGGGCCCTCCACCAGATTTTGTGCCCAGGGGCCTCCACCGCACTTAATCCGGCCCTGGTCTGTAGTGTATACATGGATAACGATTGATGCCACTATACTCTTCGGGGTCGATTCAGAGCCAGGTGAGAAAACTCACTCCTTTTTATTTTAGGAGAGAAAACTTCCATTCACTTTTATTGGGGCTGATTCAACAATCGGATTTACATTTTCACCTGGCTCTGAATCAGCCGCAAGGTAGACAATGAAAGTGAATGGCAGTTTTCTCCCTTAAAAAGGAGCAAGTTTTCTCACCTGGCTCTGAATCAACCCCTTTGTCTAGTAGGCTCTTGGCATTCAGTTTATAAGCCATATGGCTAATGAGCTGCCGAATGCTTTATGTTTAATCTATAAAATAAACTTCAGCAAAGACAAAGTGGCCGCACCAACCAACATATATTAACAGTGTGCAACGCTCGGGTATGAAACTATGCAATATTAACAAAAAGAAACAAAACCCCCAAATACCCAAAACACAACAGCACCACTGTATTAGATATAAAATAATCCATTATTAATAGAAAACACAGGACTGACAAACAAGAAAGAGGGCGCTGCAACCTGCTAATTATTACATTAATCCCCAAAACCTATAAAAATCCACAAAAATCAATTGCCCCATTCTCCTAATCTAAAGCGCATATGTGCAAAATCATAATGGGCAAAAATATATAAATGTCCAAATGGTCACAAAGATAGAGCTCAATACCCCTATAATTCCTCAATAAAGTGCTAATCTATATTAAGGTGCTAATCTATAATATACAATACAATAATTAAGGACACAACGGAGCAGCACAGTGAACAAACAGGTCTTACGTGTGCAAAGAAATGGCAGTAGCTCACGTGCCCACCCCCAGCCAACGCGTTACGTGACGAGGGACTCGTCACTTCATTGGGGCATATTTAATTAGGTTGCAGCAGCCTCTTTTGTTTGTCTCATGTTTTTTAAGTATGTTTTAAACAGTCCTGTGTTTTTTATTACATAGTTATATAGTTACATAGTTACATAGTTATATATTTACACAGTTATATAGTTACATAGTTATATAGATATATAGTTACATAGTTATATAGTTACATAGTTACATAGTTATATAGTTACATCGTTATATAGTTACATAGTCATATAGTTACATAGGTATATAGATATATAGTTACATAGTTATATAGATATATAGTTACATAGATATATAGTTACATAGTTGCATAGTTATATAGATATATAGTTACATAGTGACATAGTTATATAGTTACATAGTTATATAGATATATAGTTACATAGTTATATAGTTACATAGTTATATAGTTACATAGTTACATAGATATAAAGTTACATAGTGACATAGTTACATAGTTACATAGTTATATAGATACATAGATATATAGTTACATAGTGAAATAGTTATATAGTTACATAGTTGCATAGTTATATAGATATATAGTTACATAGTTATATAGTTGCATAGTTATATAGTTACATAGTTATATAGATATATAGTTACATAGATATATAGTTACATAGTTATATAGTTTCATAGATATATAGTTACATAGTTATATTGTTACATAGTTATATAGTTACATAGATATATAGTTACATAGATGTATAGTTACATAGTTATATAGTTACATAGTTATATAGTTATATAGATACATAGATATATAGTTACATAGTGAAATAGTTATATAGTTACATAGTTGCATAGTTATATAGATATATAGTTACATAGTTATATAGTTGCATAGTTATATAGTTACATAGTTATATAGATATATAGTTACATAGATATATAGTTACATAGTTATATAGTTTCATAGATATATAGTTACATAGTTATATTGTTACATAGTTATATAGTTACATAGATATATAGTTACATAGATGTATAGTTACATAGTTATATAGTTACATAGATATATAGTTACATAGATGTATAGTTACATAGTTATATAGTTACATAGTTATATAGTTAATATAGATATATAGTTACATAGTTATATAGTTACATAGTTAATATAGATATATAGTTACATAGTTATATAGTTACATATTTAATTAGGTTGGAAAAAGACATATGTCCATCAAGTTCAGCCAAGGGTGTTGGGGTCGGGGCCCCACTTTCTTTTTGTTTATAAATTAAAGGTATCGCCTCCAGCCTTGTGCGTAATCCAAACAATGTAACAACGACAGAGCTGACATCCAGAAAACTGCAGAACAAAAGGAAAGTAACCCAGACCTCTGGGAGCCGTCCAGTAGCGTTACCTTAGCTAACGAGGGAAAAGCTTTTCCTTATAACGGGGATAGAGAACAGGCTACACGGAGGCTTGCTGCCAATTCACTGTCCAATAGCAGTTGCAAAGTGTCAAGTCTCAGGACAAGGCTGGGATTTAGGTTTGGCCTCTATTGTACACGGGAGACAGGCCCTACTAAGGGCAGAAGGATAGACACAGGGATTCTGTTTATCTACTGGAGTCTTGCTCTAGGCTTTCCCACTGCATTTAACCCATCCGCATACCTCCCAACTTTTCAGAGTGGGAAAGAGGGACAATCAGTAAATTAACCCACGCCGCCCTCATTGGGGGATGGATAGGAGATAGGATGTAAAAGTTACAACAATGTAAATACTGGGAATAGGCAAATGAATAATTTATTGATGCAGATCTGCATGTTACACCTCAAAGAGGGACAATATGTAAATGAAGCCACACCCCCTCATTGAGGAATGGATTAAGCCACGCCTCCTCATTGAGAGATGGATGAAGCCACGTCCCCTCATTGAAGGATGAATAGGAGATACATTGTAACAATTACAACAATAGAAACACTTTGAATAGACAAATGAATCATTTATTGCTGCAGATCTGCATGTTACATCTCAAACAGGGACAATATGTAAATGAAGCCACACCCCTTCATTGAAGGATGTATGAAGCCACGCCCCCTCATTGAGGGTAAGTTAGGAGATAGGATGTAAAAGTTAAAACAATATAAATACTCGGAATAGGCAAATGACTAATTTATTGATGTAGATCTGCATGTTACACCTCAAAGAGGGACAATATGTAACTGAAGCCACACCCCCTCATTGAGGGATGGATGAAGCCACGCCCCCTCATTAAGGGATGGATGAAGCCACACCCCCTCATTAAGGGATGGATGAAGCCACGTCCCCTCATTGACTGATGATGAAGCCACGCCCTCTCATTGAGAAATAGATGAAGCCACACTCTCTCATTGAGGGATAGATGAAGCCACGCTCTCTCATTGAGGGATAGATGAAGCCACACTCTCTCATTGAGGGATGGATGAAGCCACGCTCTCTCATTGAGGGATGGATGAAGCCACGCTCTCTCATTGAGGGATGGATGAAGCCACGCTCTCTCATTGAGGGATAGATGAAGCCACGCTCTCTCATTGAGGGATAGATGAAGCCACGCTCTCTCATTGAGGGATAGATGAAGCCACGCTCTCTCATTGAGGGATAGATGAAGCCACGCTCTCTCATTGAGGGATAGATGAAGCCACACTCTCTCATTGAGGGATAGATGAAGCCACACTCTCTCATTGAGGGATAGATGAAGCCACGCTCTCTCATTGAGGGATAGATGAAGCCACGCTCTCTCATTGAGGGATAGATGAAGCCACACTCTCTCATTGAGGGATAGATGAAGCCACGCTCTCTCATTGAGGGATAGATGAAGCCACACTCTCTCATTGAGGGATAGATGAAGCCACACTCTCTCATTGAGGGATAGATGAAGCCACACTCTCTCATTGAGGGATAGATGAAGCCACGCTCTCTCATTGAGGGATAGATGAAGCCACGCTCTCTCATTGAGGGATAGATGAAGCCACACTCTCTCATTGAGGGATAGATGAAGCCACGCTCTCTCATTGAGGGATAGATGAAGCCACGCTCTCTCATTGAGGGATAGATGAAGCCACACTCTCTCATTGAGGGATAGATGAAGCCACGCTCCCTCATTGAGGGATAGATGAAGCCACACTCTCTCATTGAGGGATAGATGAAGCCACGCTCTCTCATTGAGGGATAGATGAAGCCACGCTCTCTCATTGAGGGATAGATGAAGCCTTGCTCTCTCATTGAGGGATAGATGAAGCCATGCCCTCTCATTGAGGGATAGATGAAGCCACGCCCTCTCATTGAGGGATGGATGAAGCCACGCCCCCTCATTGAGGAATGTATAGGAGATACATTGTAACAATTACAACAATAGAAACACTTTGAATAGACAAATGAATCATTTATTGCTGCAGATCTGCATGTTACATCTCAAACAGGGACAATATGTAAATGAAGCCACACCCCTTCATTGAAGGATGTATGAAGCCACGCCCCCTCATTGAGGGTAAGTTAGGAGATAGGATGTAAAAGTTAAAACAATATAAATACTCGGAATAGGCAAATGACTAATTTATTGATGTAGATCTGCATGTTACACCTCAAAGAGGGACAATATGTAACTGAAGCCACACCCCCTCATTGAGGGATGGATGAAGCCACGCCCCCTCATTAAGGGATGGATGAAGCCACACCCCCTCATTAAGGGATGGATGAAGCCACGTCCCCTCATTGACTGATGATGAAGCCACGCCCTCTCATTGAGGAATAGATGAAGCCACACTCTCTCATTGAGGGATAGATGAAGCCACGCTCTCTCATTGAGGGATAGATGAAGCCACACTCTCTCATTGAGGGATGGATGAAGCCACGCTCTCTCATTGAGGGATGGATGAAGCCACGCTCTCTCATTGAGGGATGGATGAAGCCACGCTCTCTCATTGAGGGATAGATGAAGCCACGCTCTCTCATTGAGGGATAGATGAAGCCACGCTCTCTCATTGAGGGATAGATGAAGCCACGCTCTCTCATTGAGGGATAGATGAAGCCACGCTCTCTCATTGAGGGATAGATGAAGCCACACTCTCTCATTGAGGGATAGATGAAGCCACACTCTCTCATTGAGGGATAGATGAAGCCACGCTCTCTCATTGAGGGATAGATGAAGCCACGCTCTCTCATTGAGGGATAGATGAAGCCACACTCTCTCATTGAGGGATAGATGAAGCCACGCTCTCTCATTGAGGGATAGATGAAGCCACACTCTCTCATTGAGGGATAGATGAAGCCACACTCTCTCATTGAGGGATAGATGAAGCCACACTCTCTCATTGAGGGATAGATGAAGCCACGCTCTCTCATTGAGGGATAGATGAAGCCACGCTCTCTCATTGAGGGATAGATGAAGCCACACTCTCTCATTGAGGGATAGATGAAGCCACGCTCTCTCATTGAGGGATAGATGAAGCCACGCTCTCTCATTGAGGGATAGATGAAGCCACACTCTCTCATTGAGGGATAGATGAAGCCACGCTCCCTCATTGAGGGATAGATGAAGCCACACTCTCTCATTGAGGGATAGATGAAGCCACGCTCTCTCATTGAGGGATAGATGAAGCCACGCTCTCTCATTGAGGGATAGATGAAGCCTTGCTCTCTCATTGAGGGATAGATGAAGCCATGCCCTCTCATTGAGGGATAGATGAAGCCACGCCCTCTCATTGAGGGATGGATGAAGCCACGCCCCCTCATTGAGGAATGTATAGGAGATACATTGTAACAGTTACAACAATAGAAACACTTAGAATAGGAGAATTAATCATTTATTGCTGCAGATCTGCATGTTACACCTCAAAGAGGGACAAATGGGAACAACGAGGGGCAAGGGGACATGGACTCCAATGAGGGACAGTCCCTCCGAATCAGGGACATCTGGGAGGTATGCGTCCGTGTCATGAGACAAACACAAGGGCCTTGATTCACAAAGACTTGAAAAAATTCTCATGGTAGTAAAAAAAATTCAATTCATGAATTTCAGCATGCGGAAACAGCGTCAAAGTCCCATATTTGGGCAACTCTCCATGATGTACAAATATAAGAATAACCGCACACTACTCAACAAATAGTTGTATTAAGCTCAACGTGTGCAAAGTCCCTTTTGACAATGTGCAAATTCCAAATATCCAAAAAAACACAGAGCTGTCTTGTAAATCAATGAGCAAAGTGCGTGCTCTTGATATGATCCTCAAGTGAAACCACCACCGGACACACAAACCTCTTACCAGATATACTGTGGGCAAATGCACCACTAATTAGCATGTATAATCCAAGTGAAGGATGTGCCTTATCACAATTTTAGAAATGTTCAGCACTCCATAAATGACGATCTCCAAAGGCAAAATGAATAGCTCTGCAATCGCTAAATCCTCATCTCACTCCAGGTTAAAATTCCACCAATGTATTTCACACCACAAACAACAGTAGTAGATAAGCGCTTATCGAATACAAGAAGGAGACTCTAGCAATCATCCCCGCCAAAGGACTCCTTCCACGAGATTGACAAGGCTCCAGTAGGTAAAGATTCTATTAAGGCAAGATAATCCTACGCGTTTCGCCATCCGAGCAGCTTCTGCTGGGATACTTGCCTCTCTGTAAACACCGGTATATAAACCAGAGGATCCGGAAAAATTCGCGTCACATGACACGCATCCCGGGTCACAGGATATCACGTAACGCGCGTGTGGAACGCACGCCGCGTCCTCGCAACTCTGTACTGCGTGTCGACGCAGGCCTTACCCAGATGACAAACACCTTGATACTTGCACAAGAAATGCGCGTGCGCACTGAAAAGCCTTCAAATTATAAAGACCATAATAAAAGGATAAAAAAAGGACCATAATAAAAGGATAATAAAAGGAGATAAATCTAAAAACTCTCAATGAAACAATTGAGGTCAAATTATTCCACGTTCAGTCCTCGTGGGCACAGTGTGTCCAGCTCGAAGATCCATTTACTTTCTCTCTGGGACAAAGCTCTTATTATATTTAATCCCTTCCAGTGACTCTCAACTCTATCAATCGCTTGGAATGACATTAAGCTGGGATCTGATGAGTGGACCTTCTTAAAGTGGGCTGACAAGTTATGCCCCTCATAGCCACGCTTGATGTTGTATATATGTTCGTGAATTCTCACCTTTAGTTCTCGAGTGGTCCTACCAATATAGGTAAGGCCACATGTACACCAAATTGCATACACCACATTCTTTGTGTTGCAAGAAATAAACTATAAAATAATGAGACTCCAGCAATCCTCACCGCCAAAGGACTCCTTCCACGAGATTGACAAGGCTCCAGTAGGTAAAGATTCCAATAAAGCAAGATAATCCTACGCGTTTCGCCGTCCGAGCGGATTCTGCTGGGATACTTGCCTCCCTGTAAAAATTGCCCCCAGTATGGCCAACTTGTATGTTGGGTACTGGGAGGCACAGCAGATCTTTGGCGTACCTAGACCTTCCCTTAAGCTCTGGCGCAGATATATTGATGACGTGCTGGTCATTTGGGAGGGTTCTAGGTCCACTTTGGAAGATTTCTTTCTGCTTGTTAACGCAAAAACAACTTTAATCTAGAATTCACAGCCGACAGAGGTGAATTTTTTGGATCTAGCTATCAGGGTGTACGATACGAAGTTATCGACCCTTACACATTTCAAAGCAACAGATCGATATGGGTATGTCCCCTGCGATAGCTGTCACCATCCGAATTGGTTCCGGGCTATACCCAGGGGACAATTCATGCGCCTGAGACGCAACTGTTCAGATATCACCGACTATGACAAACAGGCTGCAGCTCTGTCAAATCGGTTCCTGGAGAAAGGTTATGATCCTGATGACATTGCTGTACAGAACAGAACTGTCCGTACAATGGAGAGGGCATCCCTTCTGGGGCAAACCAGGAGTCCCATAAAAAGAAAAGAAAGAAATAAAAATATGGATTACGCCTTCATCACTGGTTTTCATGTTCATTACCGGAAGATGAGGAATATCCTTGGGAAACATTGGCATCTGTTAAAGGAGGATCCCATTTTGGGTCCGTCTTTACCTGAGAAGCCTATATGCATTTTTAGTTGTGACGGCCCCTAGCCACGCCCCCCGCACTGACGCCACCACACCACGGCCAAATGCGAGGCAAGGCTGAGCACAGGAAAGGAGAGCTGGTTGTGCATCCATCTTCATAGACCCACGTGGGGCATGACCCAGCGGAGACAGCGTCAGCGGCGATATCAAAGGAGGATGGCAAAGGCTGCATGATCTATGAGGAAGGTCTCCAGCATGCCTGTTACAGGCGGATTTTTTTAGCCCAGACTTTTGCCTCTATTCGTGCGCAGCCCTCCAAGTCTCATCTATCTAGCTGGACACGTGAGTGCCTGTGGGCTTCATTTGGCTTCATCTACTGTGATTGGATTGGGCTGGCCCCACGCTGTGGGTGCTTTAGGCACCTCAGAAGGAAATAGCCAGTAGGCTACTTTGAAGATCTGTCAACAGCACATCCCCCTGATTGCCTTTGAGCTACAAGCCGGGACGCCGGCCGGTGTGTGTATGTGAGTGTGGCGTGAGTATAAGGAGGTGTGGAATCCAGGCTAGTCCTGGTGGGGGCCCCTGTTTTTTAATAGCAATTGCTTTTTTAATGTGTGTACAGCTATTTTCAACAATGTGTCATGTGCCATTTAGGATGTAATTATTAAATTCTGAGTGTCATTTGCCTATATTTGGCTTCGGGTGTTTTATTGTGCCAGCCTCGCATAACAACCATTGTCTGTGTGTGTATTTTTATAAAAGCCCCCAATTTAAGGGATAGGTTGGCAAGGAGTTTTATTGATCCTCCCAAAAACATGTCTCTAAGCAACAATCCCCTGACGGGCTTCTATAAATGTGGTAACTGCTGTGGCTGTAAGACGGCTCGGGAATTGGAAAAACCCAGGACATTTTTTGAGGATACCCGAAATGGCAGAATCTATAAGATTCAGAAGTTTATTTCTTGCAACACAAAGAATGTGGTGTATGCAATTTGGTGTACATGTGGCCTTACCTATATTGGTAGGACCACTCGAGAACTAAAGGTGAGAATTCACGAACATATATACAACATCAAGCGTGGCTATGAGGGGCATAACTTGTCAGCCCACTTTAAGAAGGTCCACTCATCAGATCCTAGCTTAATGTCATTCCAAGCGATTGATAGAGTTGAGAGTCGCTGGAGGGGATTAAATATAATAAGAGCTTTGTCCCAGAGAGAAAGTAAATGGATCTTCGAGCTGGACACACTGTGCCCACGAGGGCTGAACGTGGAATAATTTGACCTCAATTGTTTCATTGAGAGTTCTTAGATTTATCTCCTTTTATTATGGTCCTTTTTTTTTATCCTTTTATTATGGTCTTTCAAATTTTAAGGCTTTTTAGTGCGCACGCGCATTTCTTGTGGCGTATCAAGGTGTTTGTCATCTGGGTAAGGCCTGCGTCGGCATGCAGTACAGAGTTGCGAGGACGCAGCGCGCCTCACGTGATATCCTGTGACCCCGGACGCACGGCATGTGACGCGAATTTCTTCGGATCTCCTCCTTACCTGCCCTCACTCCTCACCACCAACGCGTTTCGTGACGTCACAGCGTCACTTTTTCAAGGTGTGTGTTTTTTTGTGTTTGATGTATAGCGGTGGTGGTGAGGAGTGAGGACAGGTAAGGAGGGGGGCTTGTTCATGTGAGTCTGCTTTATTCATTGTGGTTGCTCTATATTCTTTCTGTATTTGGCACATGTCCACCTGGTGAGTCCTCATATCAGTTTTAGTGAGGTAGTGTGTTTACAGTGTTTTTGTTGTTTCTAACTTATTGATAGGGTTATACATATATTAGGATATTATTCAACATAATTAATTAATGTAAAACACTTATGGCACATTTCTATGAATTTTTGTATATCATGCACATTGTTTCATTGGTATAGTTTAGGCTTATGCTTTGTTATTAGATAGGTAGTTACAGCAGCGTTGTCATTGGGTCATATTGGCCTTCCCCCCCTCCCCTTCGGCTGTGCCCCCTCCTCGGTGTTAGTTGTTTATATGTTTTTTAATATGTTTTTAATATTGTCATATAGTATTGAGTATACAATGTAGTTATATGTAATAATAAATTTGGTCAATTTTTCATAGCTATTATTGTTTAGTGGTGCTTCTGTGTCAGGGTTGGATGGGTGTGTGGGACCCCCCATTCTTTGGGTGTATGTAGTAACAGTTGTTCTGTTCACCCTGCACTGTGTAGCACACCATCATATATTTGTTGGTGCGGTCTCTTTCTCTTTTTTGCATCGATCATATCAAGAGCACGCACTTTGGGACGCACTTTGTTCATTGATTTACAAGACAGCTCTGTGTTTTTTTGGATACTTTCCATGATGGGTGATTCTGGGTTGTGTTTTTTTTGACCGAGTTGCCTTTTTTGTGTGAATTTACAGTACGCATACGCCCAACCGAGTATTCGCCGTACTATTACACTTGAAGCCGAGTTTTGACTTTCGTGCGTCTGTATTTGTTCGGCTTCTGCCTGCATTTGCGTGTGATTCCCAGCCCTCATTTGGCCAATTTTGGGCCGCTTGACGAGTTCTGTGAAGAGTACGAGCAACTGCAGTAGCGGTAGCTGTTAACCATGTACCTATCAGAGCATAGGCATACCCACCATCACCTGGATATAGATCACATGACCAATCAGCAGGTGTTCAAATTGACCCAACTGAACCACCTTTCTCTTGAGAAACTTTACTCAGAGCTGCGGCCATGGTTGGCCCCTCCACAAGAAATTGGGGGTATGACAAAATTGGTTGGGTGCCTTCAATTTTTAGCGAATGGCTCCTTCCAGAGGCTTGGGGTACTGTCAGTTGGCATGTCCCAGCCTTTGCTGAGCTGCTCCCTGACTAAATATCTCGATGGCATGGCTGTCCTGCAGGAGAAATGCATCTCTTTCCCAGGGCTGTATTTACCATTAGGCCACCCTAGGCACGTGCCTAGGGTGTCAACCTGGAAGAGGGGACGGCTCTGCCCTTTCTACTACAATAAAGTTAGAAATTAAAACTCACATAGCCAGAACATTAATGCCTCCTAACAAGCAACCCCTCCCCACAGCCACAGAAGGATGCCAGAGCATCTCCCCTTCACTGGTGTGGTCATGTGACTTCTGTATGTCAGAATGCAGTAAAAGATGGAACATGCTTGCCTGCTTCTCTGCATTTCCCCCTTTGTGCCCTCTAGCCCATTGCACCCCTTTTCCCCTACACACATTTTTTATATGGACCGTGACCTAATCTAAAAAAAGGGGGCACAAGCGCTAGGCCTAGTTTACCGTGAACACCAAATACGGCCCTGCTCTTTCCCTGACAGCATGGCAGCCTGGAACGCGGTAAGGTTGGTTTTTTTCAAGATTGCGAATATGCCAAGTGTCATGGGCGCCATCGATTGTACTCACATGGCCCTGGTTCCCCCAGCTGCTCAGAAGTATATGTTTAGGTATGTTTAGGTCCACATTTCTCATCCTTCTTGCCCACATTCCTGTATTTATGATTGCCTTGCTTTAGCTCCCCTAAACCAGCTTCCCTTTGTCCCAGTTGCCCATGTTTTTTTATTTTTGA
Organism: Gastrophryne carolinensis; assembly: GCA_027917425.1. Classification (NCBI taxonomy): domain Eukaryota; kingdom Metazoa; phylum Chordata; class Amphibia; order Anura; family Microhylidae; genus Gastrophryne; species Gastrophryne carolinensis. Next base: position 205,050,170 of record CM051241.1, read on the forward strand.
GTCATGTTCATTAATTGTTGCCAGTCTGTAGACCCTATTATTTTGTCATTTTTTACATTGTGGGACCGGATTTTTTGTTTTTTAAGCATTTTGGACGGCTTTCCAGGCTCATCCCACAATGCATTTATCTTGAGGAGTTAAAGTGTGTATACCTATTTTGAGAGTGCTGAGCTGAATGGCGGTTGACTTCTGGGTAAATGTGTCTATTCTTCTTTTTGATATTATGTCTATTGTTAGCATTGCATTTCCACTTTTTTTTGCATTTGAGATGAGTGGGCCCTTTTTTGATGTGTTTCTAGTTTGTTGTGGATGCCTATTTGTATCCCTGCACCATATCACTACATCACTACTACTGTGCTCATGTGCCGATTTAAATGTCCCCTTCTCCCTGTTGCTATTAAAACCCTTTGTCTACGCATAGTGCCTTATGTTTACCTTTATTTGGCAATGGTTTTGCTTAGGTCCCACTAAATTGTTGCCTCCTTAAAATTGTGTGCCCTGTGTGTTTTGTTCTATTTTTGTTGTTTTTTTTGTCCTTTTAGGTGATTCGGGTTATCCCCTGATTCCCTGGCTCCTGATGCCATTTCTAAGGCCCCAGACATCTGGACAGGAGGCCTATCATCGGGCCCACCACCGCACACTGGCAGTCGTGGAACGTGCCTTTGGCCTGCTCAAGTTCCGATTTGGGTGTCTGGACCACACAGGGTCTCCACACACTCCAATGTAAGCCTGAGAAGTTGGTGAAAATCATAATGGCATGCACATGCGCCACCCGCCACAATGTTGCCTTGATCCAGAGAGTGGCAGCTTATGTGAAGGAAGCAACTCAGGTTGTATCTGTGACCCAGAGCTGGGCTGGCCAATCAGTTTGCCAGCATTTGGTGGATTCGTCTTTTTCCTAGTTGTGTTTGTTTTTTGGTTTGCTTACAACTTCTTGAAATGTCCAGCCCTTTGCCTTTTTTTGGGTGTGAATAAAAAACATCCAAAGCCAAGAAATGTTTGTGGCTATTTATTTTGTTATTCAATCATTTTTATTGAGCATGTACAGAACAACTCGTGCATCCTTCATAACAATGTACAATATGCAATGTACAATGAATTATTCTCTTTTGACACAAAAATTGCTTTTGTCATTTTAGACAAGATAATAACTGTGTAATTACTCAAACTAACTGTTATAAATAGGAAGTGGAAAAAAGGGAGGTTGGGGGTAAGAGAAGAAAAATAAAAGGGGGAAGGAGGGAAGAAGAGGGGGATTTATGTTTCTGGTAGGTACAAGAAAGGCGAGTAACCCTCGTATCTGGGAGGGCAATGTGGTTATATAGTGAGAAGATTATCATCAAAATCTAAGGGCCAAAAGTTTTGCACCCAGGGATTCCACAATTCTCGAAACAACTCCATGGAACTGTTATGGATTGCAGATACTTTTTCCATGGCCATATCGTTGACCTTGTTTTTCAATGCTCTAAAAAAGAGCGGGCTCTTTCCAGGCTTTAGCTATCACCATTTTTGCTCCAGTCATTATATGATATATCAGTTGTTGTTTCCTCTTTGTAGTATGAGGGATTGGTGCATTAAGTAGGGCTACCCATGGATGTGGCTATTTATTTTCATAACATATTTACTACTACAACCCACATGGGTGGCTTCACAACAAAGGGCACATATTTGTCCTAAAAAAATAGTTGCCTTCTGGAGTTCTGCTGATTGGCCTCCACTGATTCCCCCTCTAACCCGATTGCCTTTGGTTGGAGGAAACCACTGCAGCCAAGTCTTCATGGATCAAAATGGGTGGAGTTGCGTTGCATTTGCCTCCATGAGTTGGCACCACCTTACCAAAGACAGGTGCTGCCTGGCTGCATGGTGGGGCTGGCTTCCTCCTGCTGCTGCCAGACTACTGTGGTTGTAGCTGGTTGTGGGAGGTGTTGGTTATACCAGTGGCAGGTGTGGCAGAAGCTGGTGGAGGCGTCAGCAGAATATTGGGGCTCTGCGCGATACTTTTCTCCATGCCTTCTTCCATCTCTCGTATAGCATCCAGTAGAGGTACGGTCTGTGTGGAGAAAGGTACACATTAGTCTTTGTTTTGGTCAATGGCCCCACACAGACACCTTGAATAAACATTTAATTTGGATCATCCACCTCCTCCACCCTGATCTTTGCCATTGTTTCATTAAGGATACACATTTACCTCATTTGTGTCTGGGCTCCCCTCACTGGGTGGGTGGCTGGTGGATGGTCCAGGCCAGGGCCGGCTCTAGGGTTTTGTGGGCCCTTGGGCGACAGGGTCTCAGTGGGCCCCTTCCTCAGTCCTGTGACAGGGTATACCCTGCACTGTCCCCATTGCTCCTGTGACTGCCGCACAGACTATGCACAGAGTGACTTCCCCTGCTCTGTGTGTGTGCTACCCCCCTATTCAAATGTATAGGTGGGTGGGGGCGTGCACAGAGTGGGGGAAGCCACTCTGTGCCTCAGAACCAAAATGAATGCACCCAGTGCCAGAATCACCAGGTGAACAGCGCAGGATCCTGGCAGGGGTAAGGAGCGTATTTTTTTATTTTATCCCCCATCCTGCCTCAGCGTACTGGTGGACTGCATTCCTGGTTACCTGATGCACTTCCACACCCAGCTTAAACATCTGGGCAACAGATTCCAGGGTCGCTTGTTTTTCCCCAGGCCATCCCAAACCAGGATGCCCCGCTGTGTGACCCCCCCCAAAGCTGCTATTCACTCACCTCTTCCTTGTTCCAATGGCACATGTGCGGACTCCCATTCAATGCGAGCCATCTGCTATGACTATGTCACTCCTCCTACGCACTCCTGTGAGCAACAAGAGCCGTCTGCTGAATGACATAGTCACATGATTTGGGATGCCTCTGGGGAAAAGCCAGCAGCCATTCCAGGGCCAGACCACATTGCTTTTTTTCAGTTTGGGATGCCCCAGGGAGAGGGAATCAGCCAGCCCAGGAGTCTCATTTGAATGCCTCACTGTGTGAAACTCCCCAGAACCCCCCTCAGTAAAACTCAACTCTCATCGGTCCAATGGTGCATGCGCGGGCCCTCGTCCAATCGGACGAGCAAAAGTGCTCTAATTGTGCTCTAATTGAAATGAATGGGGGAGCGCACGCTGCCGTATCCCTGGCTTTTTGCATTCCCCATTGTAAACAATCGTAGCTGACGAAAGGCAAGCAGCTCTGATTGGACAAGAGCCCGTGCATGAGTTAAGGTGAATTTTTATGGGTGCCCTGGGGGGTTTCACACAGTGGGGCATCCCAAGTAGTGGCATTAAGATTTCAGACCAGCTGCTGGTTTTGGTTGTATTGATAGGTAGGTTGTATTCAAAGGTAGGTAGGTGGGTGCCTCAGTTGGTGGCTAAAAGTAGGTATGTTAGTGAATAGCTAGTTGGGTGTGTGGCTAGGTAAGTGTGGGAGTAGGTAGGTAGTTGGGTAAGTAGGTGAGTAGTTGGGGGTGGGAGATTGGGATAGCAAGGAAGGGAAGAGAAGGAGCAGCAGTTAAGCAACCAGTGCAGAGATACACACAAATGTAGAGACATACCCTGTTTTCTCTACTATCCCTATCTTCTCCCTTCCTCTCCCCTGCTTCCTCTTGCAGCCCTCTCATGGTCGCCTCTCCCTCTCACGGTCGCCTCTTCCTCTTGCAGCCCTCCAGTGGCCGCTCGCTCTGCTCCCCAGTACAGCCGGACAATGTACAACACTGACGGCTCCTTCCTGTGCTGCCAGCAGCGCCGGGTTTTCAATGTGGGAGGAATGCCCCCCTCTCCCCCTTAGCACTCACCTCCCTGTCAGTAGACCACCCTTTTCCCTGGGGCCCTCGGCAGATGCCCGGCCTTGCTGGGTGCTAGCGCCGGCCCTGGTCCAGGTCTTTGTGGTGGGTCCTGAGGAAGCCATGGCAGATGGGGCAGCTGTTGGGGCAGGTCTTGCCTCTTGACCAGTAGTTGCAGCTGGCTAGTTGGTTGCTGCAAAGTCAAGGGAAAAACTCAGTTTGAGAAATACATTATATGCCCCTCTTTGAGAACCTCAAACAGGGTTACACACTGTTCCACATAGCCCAACATACTTTGCTGCTACCTTAAGGGGTCGGCTTCCATTGTTATAGTTGCAAATAGGCTTTGTGTGTTAGTTTGCCCAACATGTGTGTCCCAGACAAGCCCTCCCATTTGGGGGTGGCCACTCATGTTTGTGGTTTTTGAGTTTGTTCATTCCCTCCTCGGCCCCTGTGCAATTCTGCATTTAGCACCCAAGTCTTACCACTGGTGGTCAACCGTCTTACCACTGGTGGTCAACCGTCTTACCACTGGGGGTCAACCGTCTTACCACTGGGGGTCAACCATTTTACCACTGGTGGTCAACCGTCTTACCACTGGTGGTCAACCGTCTTACCACTGGGGGTCAACCGTCTTACCACTGGGGGTCAACCGTCTTACCACTGGGGGTCAACCGTTTTACCACTGGTGGTCAACCGTCTTACCACTGGTGGTCAACCGTCTTACCACTGGTGGTCAACCGTCTTACCACTGGTGGTCAACTGTCTTACCACTGGTGGTCAACCGTCTTACCACTGGTGGTCAACCGTCTTACCATTGGTGGTCAACCGTCTTACCACTGCTGGTCAACTGTCTCCAACACGCCCTGGTATGTGTTGGGGTGCAGCATCCCCGCCACCTGCTCCTCAGCATGTGATAATTAAAGCATTTTCATATTATCCAGCTTCTTTTTGATCTGGACACCATCCTTGAGCTCTGCCCCCCCCCCCCCCCCCCACCCATCACAGTGCTGGCAACCTGTTCCCGGATCTCATCCTGCTGTCGCGACGCACTTACCACGTGCCCAGTCCTGCTACATCCTCGGGCAGCTGGCCTGGACCTTTTCCGCCCAGCAGCCACATTCAAGCCTGGTGCCGGCTCCAGTGGCTCCAAGCACGTCCTCCTTCTCCTACATTCCCCATTGCTTCCCCTGCTTCTCTCCACATGCTCATGTGCACGTGCGAGCAAGGCTCTCTTATGCCCTCCGGTGGCGTTGCAGTCAGCGCGCCCCCCCCGGATGTTAGTTTAAAGGGCAAATAGTCCAAAGCTTTGTTCTGGGCGAAACACCCTAAAAGTTTGAACGAGGCAATCAGCCCAAGTTTTATTAAATGACCAATGTGCTGGGGTTCCCTCCATCCTATCCCCTGCATCCATGTCCTATAAAAGGATTCCTGACCCCATCGCCAGTGCCCGTGATAGCGTTTTGCTGGGTGTGCTATTCCTGTGTATGACCATGAACCCGTCTCAACCCTGGTGCCGCCCAGCTCTCTGATCTCCTGGTTTGACACTTGGCGTGACCTTTGACCTCGCTTGAATTCTCCTCTGGAGCACCCAAACTGTTTCCAGTACTTACCTACTGCCCGATTACACCCAGTCTTGCCTTCAGTTCATCCGCCTTCACCCCCATGAGTCTACATCCTTTGAGCCAATAAGTCCTGGGAGCAACCGTGTCCGGCGAGGCGTTTAAAGTGTCCCGGCAAATGGGGGCTTGGCTACAGGTGAAGCTAGCTGCAGAGATTGGGGGTTGTAGACTCACAGGAAGACAGGTGTCCTCGAAACATGACACCCGCAACATTTTGGCGCTAGAGCAGGACCCAGAGATTCCATCCAGCAGAACCTCCAGTTGGGCATCATTAAATCTGCCACTCAGCTTGCCCCTGGTGAATCTGCTGAGGGATGTGTTGGGTGGCGGTGAAGCCACCGTGGCCACTCCCTGGGCCTCCCTCAACCTTTAGCTCTGCTGTGGACTCCGCAGTGGGGCCCGCACTGATGTCCGCATAGGGCTCCTGTGTACCAAACCGGTCTCCCACTGATGTTGCCTCACACTGCTGCAGGTGACCAGCTCTGAGTGGGTAGAGTGGGTGGCAGCAGGGGAGTGCCTTTGGGATGAACGAAGGTTCCTTGAACCCTGCCATCGTCCCCTTCCGCCTCTGCAGCCTCCCCACCACCAGGCTCAGAGCATGCTGAAGAGGAGGGGTGCAGGGCTTGGAGTCAGCCATAGTCCAGCAGCAGTCTGGTAGGCCAGTAGAAAAAAAACAGTCATGAGTAAGGACCCTATGTCCGAAACGCGTTGACACTGGGACCCGTTATTCTATGCCTTTTACATTGCCTGAATTACTGGATGGCTTTTTAAATGATGACAAAATAAAGTTGGAATTTTTTATACTTTTCAAACGCTGGTTGGCCTTACTTCACTGAGATAAAAAAACAAGTTGGGTAAAGGGGATGCACAAATGACATATATGCTAAGTGCTGGTGTTTTGTGCTTCTTGTGTTAACATGCTTTTCTTTTGTATTTACAGATACGTGTCATGCACAAATTGTATATGTTTTAAATGTGAACATTTTTTTACTATACTAAAAAAATGGTTTTATAGTTTTCCAAAAAAAAAAAAATAAGCACATATGTTTTTAATATTCATATGCTGTGTGGTGGCCGTTAATAATGCTACTTACTTTAAGCAGGGTGTAACCGGGGTGGTTAATGGTGTGTGAGGTCAGACAAATGGGGGCGGAGCTATAGACCACCAGTCGAGCCCTATGATTGGTGGTATATGGTAAAGGAATTCAGGGGGTGTGCTGCTACCCTTTGCCTTGTTTCTACTTCCAGGAGCACCTGCATTTTGACTGAAAGGTAAAGGGCAGTCCCTTTAAAAGAGGCCCAGAATGTGCAGCAGAAGAGCTGCTGTAACTTACCTGAGCTCCGATCCTCACCTGTCAGCGGTGTTCCAAACTGGCCCCAGCTGGGGCTACAAAAAGATGGATGCTGGCTCCCATAAGTGAGGACACTTCTAGTGTCAGCACTGGGAGTCTCCTCACTCATGGGAGCAGGCGGCCATCTTTTTGAAGCCCCAGTTGGGGCCAGTTTGGAACTCTGCTGTTGACATTCCGGTGCCACTGGAAGAAGAGGATTGGGGCTTTTAACTTCATTAAAAAGAATGTTTTTTTCACAGTTTTAAAAAAAATAATAAGCACATATGTTTTTTAACATACATATGCTGCGTGGTGGCCTTTAATAATGCTAATTACTTCAAGCAGTGTGTAACAGCTCTAACAGCAGTGGGTAATGGTGTGTGATGTCTGACAAATGGGGCGGAGCTATAGACCACCAGTCAAGCCCTATGATTGGTGGTTTATGGTAAATGAATTCAGGGGGTGGAAGAAGAGGATTGGGGCTCAGGTAAGTTACAGTGGCGCTTCTGCTGCTGCAACCTTAGGTGAAGCTGGTTAATGGGCTGCTCGGTGCACCGAACTTACAGTGACACAGTGACTAGAGATGGCCAAACCCGAACCGCAAAGTTTGTGTTTCGTGTTTGTGTTTCATGTTTGTTTCATGTTTTGTGTTTCATGTTTGTTTCGTGTTTTGTGTTTCATGTTTGTTTCATGTTTTGTGTTTCATGTTTGTTTCGTGTTCTGTGTTTCGTGTTTGTTTTGTGTTTTGTTTTTTTGTGCTTGTTTTGTGTTTGTTTTGTGTTTCGTATTTGTTTCGTGTTTTGTGTTTGTTTTGTGTTTCGTGTTTGTTTTGTGTTTTGTGTTTGTTTTGTGTTTTGTGTTTTGTGTTTTGTGTTTGTTTCATGTTTTGTGTTTGTTTTGTGTTTCGTGTTTGTTTCGTGTTTTGTGTTTGTTTTGTGTTTCGTGTTTGTTTTGTATTTGTGTTTCGTGTTTGTTTCGTGTTTGTTTTGTGTTTTGTGTTTGGTGTTTCTAGCAAACTTTGCGGTTCGGGTTTGCCCATCTCTACTCACAGTGTAACTATGATCAGAGTCTATATAATGGAAAGCTGTGTGTCCCTAGAGGGACATAATGGAGCCCACCCAGGACATGTGCCCAGGGCTAATGATACTATTATATACACTATTATGTGTTGGGGCCTTTACCATTATATTGGCATACCCACCAACTAAGTCCTAAGTATTCAGTCCTTTACAAAAGTTATTGGCCATCTGCCAACAGTTTAGCCAATCAGACTGAGTCCTCCCCAGACCAATCCCCTTCACTTTATCCTATATAAGCACGCCCATGTCACACATTCACTGCCCGTGATAGCGTGCTGCTGGGTGTGATATTGATGATCGTTCAATTCTGTTGCCGACCTTGTCTTGCTTGACCATCCCGTGATTGCCGCCTGGACCGACCCCTGCTTGTATCCGTCTAATCCTTTGTGCTGCATAGCCGTCACCTCCAGGCTTGACCCTTGGCTCGACCTTGACTCTTCATTTGTCTCTCCCTTTGGTGCTGCACTAGTAAGGCCTGATTACCCGAGTATGACCCCAGCTTACCCGACGTCGCCCAGTCTTGCTTCGGGTTAATCCACCTTCACCCCTGTAAGTCCACATCCTTTGTGCTATGAAGTCCTGGGGGCAACCGTGTCCGGCGAGGCTTGTAAAGCGTCCCGGCAAACGGGGGCTTGGCTATAGGGGAAGGTAGCGAAGTGAAGATTGGGGGTTGTGGACTTACCTAGAAGGCGGGTGTCCCACGGGGCTTGATAGTATGATAATGGAATGCTGTGTGTCCCTAGAGGTACTCTGATAATGGAACCCACCCAGGACATGTGCCCTGGGCTAATGATACTATTATATACACTATTATGTGTTGGGGTCTTTACCGTTATATTGGCATACCTACCAACTTTTCAGGGTGGGAAAGAGTGACATTTGTTCAATTAGGCCACGCCCCCTCATTGAGGGATGGATGAAGCCACGCCCCCTCATTGAGGGATGGATGAAGCCACGCCCCCTCATTGAGGGATGGATAGGAGATACATTGTAACAGTTACACCAATAGAAACACTTTAAATATGGAAAGAAATAATTTATTGCTGCAGATCTGCATGTTACACCTCAAAGAGGGACAATATATAAATGAAGCCATGCCCCCTCATTGAATGATGGATTAAGCCACGCCCCCTCATTGAGGGATGGATAGGAGATACGTTGTAACAGTTAGAACAATAGAAACACTTTAAATAGGCAAATGAATCATTTATTGCTGTAGATCTGCATGTTATTATTATTATTATTGTTTATTTATATAGCGCTATCCTCTTCCGTAGCGCTGTACAAAGTAGTAATTACAGACAGAGTAGAAACATACAGTACATAGACTATTATAAATGCAGTGTTACAGAGTTTACAGTGAATATTCTGAATACAAGATACAATAGGAGAGAGAGTTACACCTCAATGTCACACCTCAAAGAGGGACAGAAGGGAACAACGATGGACAGTGGGACATGGACTCAAAAGAGGGACAGTCAGATGGAGGGGGACTGGTATCGCCTGTCTCTTTGAATGTCTGCAGGGCCCAGATATTGCTTCCTATTAACACCTTAAAGACACATATCAGTTACAGCCAAAGGACCTTTTTGGATATTTTCAGGTCTCACATTTTGTCAGGTCAATAATCAAAGGGTCGAGTTCTGCAGATCGTTTCACTTTGTTTGAAAGGAGGTGGAGACAGGACCCGAGGGGTAAAGGAGTGGCTTCAGAGATCTACCAGCAACTGTGTGAAAATATAGGTAATAAGGGTTTAGGATATAGACAAAACTGGGAACGAGATTTAAAAGGCAAGAAGGAGCATAAGGATTGGCAGAGGATGTGGATGAATTCCTTTGGAGCTGTGGCTTCAGTCGTGGCTATTGAGGTTAATGTGAAGGTGACCATGAGGTGGTATCTGGTTCCAGAGCGGTTATGTCATTTTGATGGGGCATCACAGGGCTACTGCTTTAGATGGTGTGCTGTGAGGGGCACGTATCTCCATACCTGGTGGAGTTGCGATTTGGCCCATATTTTTTGGAAAAAGATCTTTAGGGTCCTTAGCAGGATTATGGGAAGACCTATAGAGCCAGACCCATGGGTAGCACTACTTAATGAGTCAGTGGGAGAGTGGCCGCAACTCGTAACCTTTTGGCATACCATATTTTGACGGGGGGCAAAACGCGTAATTGCCAAAGCCTAGAAGTCATCGAATTTAAGCTTCAGAGATTTTAGGAATAAAGAATTCATTATGACTATGAAAAAAATGTCCGCAGTCAATGGAGAGGGCCTGGAGAGATTTCGAGAGGTGTGGGCTCCATGGATTCAAATTTACTTACCGGTAGATTTTGACTCCAATCTTCTAACAGTTTGAGCGGTAGGTACTACCGGTAAACAATTTTATTGTTTTTTCTTAGTAGATAGCCTGCTTTTTCTTTTCTTATTTTTCCCCCCTTGGGGTTTTTTTTTCTCGTTCCCTTTCTTCTTTCCCCCTATTATTACCCCTTCCCCCCAGCAGCTGTGTCTTGCTCTGTTCCCCTACGTCATGTCCTGGTTGAATTTGTTCCAGGGCGGACAAATTCTGTTTTGGTTTTTAGGGCCTGTGAGCATTCGGGCAAGCTCGAACCAAGTTTATAATATCTTCCTGTATTACTGTATAGCATTTAAATAATTGTGTAAGATGCTGTTGGGGCTATAGCATTGATAGTTATGTATATACTACAATGTTAGCCTATTTATATAACTTGTATGAACATGACGGTTGTTATGTTGACGAATATTGCCAATAAAAATATTGAACAAGAAAAGAGGGACAGTCATGCTAAATCAGGGTCACTTGGAAGGTATGATAATGGAATGCTGTGCGTCCCTTGAGGGACTCAAATAATAGAGCCCACCCAAGGGATGTGCCCTGGGCTAATGATACTATTATATACACTTATATGTGTTGGGGCCTTTACCATTATATTGGAGCAATGCCAAGTAAAATAGGTGAAATAATTCCCAATTGCAACATTACCAAGCCTCCAATCTGGTTTGGTATTTATTATTAGTTTTCCACAGCTTTCAGCACATATCTATTTCAAATGGCCATATGTTTCTCATCAGCTCATTCACAAATTCCACCCCAGCTTCTGTAGGAGGCCACACTTAACCCCCCCCCCCCCCCCGCCCGGCCTTATTATTATGGCATTTATTATTGTCTGCAGAAACGCTAATATGCATTTTCTAGCCACTTTAGGCTCATTCATGAGCTAATCAAAAAGACGTGTGAGCGGTGTGACTCTGAGCTGGGGTGGTAGACAGGGTGGTAGACGGGCGGGAGATGGGGCCACGCTGATGGATGTGTGTGCGAGAGGAGTTTGCGTAAGGATATCGAGACTTAAATGAGATAAATGTGTTGGGGTTTTGCTGGACGCTGGAAAAATACGGGCTAAGGTTTCCCATTCCTATACATTATAAACAAAGCAAAGCCAAGGGCTGAAGATTTATGGTGATTGTACAAAGGGAGCGGCTGAGAATAAGAAGAGAAAAAAAAAAACATTGGATTTGCTTCAATAAGGTAAAGCTGTGCCTCTCTGTGTTGTATACAGAGAACAGAGACATCACAATATTATAATGCTCTGGCTTGCCACAATTGAAATAAAAGTTTCCCTAAAATCCAGGAACATACAACAAAATATGTTGGGGATGCAATGCTGTCCCCTAACATCGTTATTCGCACTCGCACTGCCACAATCAAAATAATAGTTTTCTATCAAATCCGGGAGCATACAACAAAATATGTTGGGGATGCAATGCTGTCCCCTAACATCAATATTCGCTCTAGCACTGCCACAATCGAATTAACAGTTTTCTATCAAATCCGGGAACATACAACAAAATATGTTGGGGATGCAATGCTGTCCCCTAACATCAATATTCGCACTCGCACTGCCACAATCGAATTAACAGTTTTCTATCAAATCCGAGAACATACAACAAAATATGTTGGGGATGCAATGCTGTCCCCTAACATCGTTATTCGCACTCGCACTGCCACAATCAAAATAATAGTTTTCTATCAAATCCAGGAACATACAACAAAATATGTTGGGGATGCAATGCTGTCCCCTAACATCAATATTCATTCTAGCACTGCCACAATCGAATTAACAGTTTTCTATCAAATCCAGGAACATACAACAAAATATGTTGGGGATGCAATGCTGTCCCCTAACATCAATATTCGCACTCGCACTGCCACAATCGAATTAACAGTTTTCTATCAAATCCGAGAACATACAACAAAATATGTTGGGGATGCAATGCTGTCCCCTAACATCGTTATTCGCACTCGCACTGCCACAATCAAAATAATAGTTTTCTATCAAATCCGGGAACATACAACAAAATATGTTGGGGATGCAATGCTGTCCCCTAACATCAATATTCATTCTAGCACTGCCACAATCGAATTAACAGTTTTCTATCAAATCCAGGAACATACAACAAAATATGTTGGGGATGCAATGCTGTCCCCTAACATCGTTATTCACACTCGCACTGCCACAATCAAAATAACAGTTTTCTATCAAATCCGGGAACATACAACAAAATATGTTGGGGATGCCATGCTGACCCCTAACATCAATATTCACACTCGCACTGCCACAATCGAATTAAGTTTTCTATCAAATCCGAGAACATACAACAAAATATGTTGGGGATGCAACGCTATCCCCTAACATCGTTATTCGCACTCGCACTGCCACAATCGAATTAAGTTTTCTATCAAATCCGAGAACATACAACAAAATATGTTGGGGATGCAACGCTATCCCCTAACATCGTTATTCGCACTCGCACTGCCACAATCGAATTAACAGTTTTCTATCAAATACGGGAACATACAACAAAATATGTTGGGGATGCCATGCTGTTCCCTAACATCAATGTTCGCACTCGCACTGCCTCAATCGAATTAACAGTTTTCTATCAAATCCGAGAACAACAAAATATGTTGGGGATGCAATGCTGTCCCCTAACATCGTTATTCGCACTCGCACTGCCACAATCAAAATAATAGTGTTCTATCAAATCCATGCTGTCCCCTAACATCAATATTGCCTAAACACAGGTTTTTAAAGTGGACTTAAAGCCACAAGTTACTTTAGGTCCCTTTTAGCAGTTGTCTCCAGGGGATCCTGGGATAGGAGATACATTGTAGCATTTACAACAATAGAAACACTTTGAATAGGCAAATGAATCATTTATAGCTGCTGATCTGCATGTTACACCTCAAAGAGGGACAATATGTAAATTAAGCCACGCCCCCTCATGTAGGGATGGATGAAGCCACAACCCCTCATTGAGGGATGGATGAAGCTACGCCCCTCACTGAGGGATGGATGAAGCCACGCCCCCTCATTGAGGGATGGATGAAGCCACACTCTCTCATTGAGGGATAGATGAAGCCACGCTCTCTCATTGAGGGATAGACGAAGCCACGCTCTCTCATTGAGGGATAGATGAAGCCACGCTCTCTCATAGAGGGATGGATGGAGCCACGCTCTGTCATTGAGGGATAGATGAAGCCACGCTCTCTCATTGAGGGATAGATAAAGCCACACTCTCTCATTGAGGGATAGACGAAGCCACGCTCTCTCATTGAGGGATAGATGAAGCCACGCTCTCTCATAGAGGGATGGATGGAGCCACGCTCTCTCATTGAGGGATAGATGAAGCCACGCTCTCTCATTGAGGGATAGATGAAGCCACACTCTCTCATTGAGGGATAGATAAAGCCACACTCTCTCATTGAGGGATAGATAAAGCCACGCTCTCCCATTGAGGGATAGATGAAGTCACACTCTCTCATTGAGGGATAGATAAAGCCACGCTCTCCCATTGAGGGATAGATAAAGCCACACTCTCTCATTGAGGGATAGATAAAGCCACGCTCTCCCATTGAGGGATAGATGAAGCCACACTCTCTCATTGAGGGATAGATAAAGCCACACTCTCTCATTGAGGGATAGATAAAGGCACACTCTCTCATTGAGGGATAGATAAAGCCACGCTCTCCCATTGAGGGATAGATGAAGTCACACTCTCTCATTGAGGGATAGATAAAGCCACACTCTCTCATTGAGGGATAGATAAAGCCACGCTCTCTCATTGAGGGATAGATGAAGCCACGCTCTCTCATTGAGGGATAGATGAAGCCACGCTCTCTCATTGAGGGATAGATGAAGCCACGCTCTCTCATTGAGGGATAGATGAAGCAACACTCTCTCATTGAGGGATAGATGAAGCCACGCTCTCTCATTGAGGGATAGATGAAGCCACGCTCTCTCATTGAGGGATAGATGAAGCCACACTCTCTCATTGAGGGATAGATGAAGCCACGCTCTCTCATTGAGGGATAGATGAAGCCACACTCTCTCATTGAGGGATAGATGAAGCCACACTCTCTCATTGAGGGATAGATGAAGCCACGCTCTCTCATTGAGGGATAGATGAAGCCACGCTCTCTCATTGAGGGATAGATGAAGCCACGCTCTCTCATTGAGGGATAGATGAAGCCACGCTCTCTCATTGAGGGATAGATGAAGCCACACTCTCTCATTGAGGGATAGATGAAGCCACGCTCTCTCATTGAGGGATAGATGAAGCCACGCTCTCTCATTGAGGGATAGATGAAGCAACACTCTCTCATTGAGGGATAGATGAAGCCACGCTCTCTCATTGAGGGATAGATGAAGCAACGCTCTCTCATTGAGGGATAGATGAAGCAACACTCTCTCATTGAGGGATAGATGAAGCCACACTCTCTCATTGAGGGATAGATGAAGCCACACTCTCTCATTGAGGGATAGATAAAGCCGCACTCTCTCATTGAGGGATAGATAAAGCCACACTCTCCCATTGAGGGATAGATGAAGCCACACTCTCTCATTGAGGGATAGATAAAGGCACACTCTCTCATTGAGGGATAGATAAAGCCACGCTCTCCCATTGAGGGATAGATGAAGTCACACTCTCTCATTGAGGGATAGATAAAGCCACACTCTCTCATTGAGGGATAGATGAAGCCACACTCTCTCATTGAGGGATAGATGAAGCCACACTCTCTCATTGAGGGATAGATGAAGCCACGCTCTCTCATTGAGGGATAGATGAAGCCACACTCTCTCATTGAGGGATAGATGAAGCCACACTCTCTCATTGAGGGATAGATGAAGCCACGCTCTCTCATTGAGGGATAGATGAAGCCACACTCTCTCATTGAGGGATAGATGAAGCCACGCTCTCTCATTGAGGGATAGATGAAGCCACGCTCTCTCATTGAGGGATAGATGAAGCAACACTCTCTCATTGAGGGATAGATGAAGCCACGCTCTCTCATTGAGGGATAGATGAAGCCACACTCTCTCATTGAGGGATAGATGAAGCCAAACTTTCTCATTGAGGGATGGATGAAGCCACGCTCTCTCATTGAGGGATAGATGAAGCCAAACTTTCTCATTGAGGGATGGATGAAGCCACACTCTCTCATTGAGGGATAGATGAAGCCACACTCTCTCATTGAGGGATAGATGAAGCCACACTCTCTCATTGAGGGATAGATGAAGCCACGCCCCCTCATTGAGGTATGGATGAAGCTACGCCCCTCATTGAGGTATGAATGAAGCCACGCCCCCTCATTGAGGTATGGATGAAGCCACGCCCCCTCATTGAGGTATGGATAGGTGATACATTGTAACAGTTACAATAGAAACACTTTGAATAGGCAAATGAATCATTTATTGCTGCAGATCTGCATGTTACACCTCAAAGAGGGACAAATGGGAACAACAAGGGACATGGACTCAAAAGAGAGACAGTCCCTCCAAATCAGGGACCCTTGGGAGGTCTGGTTAAAGGGTCACTCCAGCCGCTGGATAGAATATTTAGATACCCCCCGCCCGCCCCCTCCTTTTAGTGCTAAATCACATGTAATAGCTTAAATTAAAAAAAAAAAACACTCACCTACACTTTGAATCTAGCTGCGAAGTTGGTGGTGCCGCAGATGCCTCAACAATCGCCGACACCATGTTCTTGAAGTCCCGGCCGGCTGCTGGGAGCAACAGTCGTCCGGGACTTCAAGTACATGGCGGCGAGCGATCGCTGCGGCACCGCTGACTTAGCGGCTGGATTCGGGGTGAAGGTGAGTGTCTTTTTTTTATTTAAACTGGACCCATTTTTTCTTTAACGGGTGTTGGTCCCGCAGACAGCTCGGGGGGGGGGGGGCATCCCGAATGCTGGAGTCCCTCCCCCCCCGCGCATAACCCCCCATAACGTCCAATATCCTTACCTTTACTCTGAGCCAGCGCCAGGAAAGGAGTCCCGCAATTGGCCACTGGTGGGGTTATCCGTTACTCTGGACTCTAGTTTTGATTCGCTGTCTGCAGCGCCAACACTCGTTAAAGAAAAAACAAGCGTTGGTCCGTTTTCGGCTATTACATGTGATTTAGAGCTAATAGGAGGGGGTAGGGCGGGGGGTATCTCAGGGCCTTATTCATGAAGGGATAGCGTCAGGTAGCGGCTGGTTAATGAGAGGTAGCGACAGATAGCGACTGGTGAACGCCGGACACTGCAGCAATTACACATTTATCAAGCAGAATCTGTTTAGCGACTGGGATAGCGCCATGTAGCGTCTGATTCATCATTATCCCAGCCTCAGCGAACAGCGCCGGCGTTCAGCCTTGCACAGCGCCAGGTATGACCTCTCGCTACCTGTCGCTCTCCCATACATTTCAATAAACGATCCTTTTCTTCTTTTTAAACGGGTTTTTTTTTTTTTTTTTTTAAATCACAAATAATTCTGTGACCTCTCCTGACATTGAATAAGCAGTTTTTTCATAATTTTTTAATGTTTTATATATTTCTTCAGAAATGACATCACAGCTCTGCCATTAAAGTGTCATGTTACAATGTTGTTACAATGTAATTCCATATGTTTTCGCTTTGTTACTGGTGGATAGATGCTGAAAAACAGACTTTAATCACACCGCCTCCTGCGCTCTGGGCTTCAGAGAAGCATTTTTCAGCGCCAGAGATTTGTGAGGCTGTTTTTTTTGCTGAATATGGTGTGAGTCGGTCGCTATGAGCAGTCGCTAACATGTGCTCCCATACAGCGCTGTACTGGTCAAATAGCGACTCCTCACAATGTATTCAACATTACTGGACAGTGACTGAGTCGCTATGAAGTAGCGACCCATGGCCGAGCACAGCGACTACTAGCGGGCGCTCTGAAAATGCCGCTACAGACGCTCATTTGTCGCTACCTGGCGTTAGTGATGAATCAGCCTGCCCGTCGCTATAAACTAGCGACCCACGGCTGAGCACAGCGACTACTAGCGGGCACTCTGAAATGCCGCTACAGACGCTCATTTGTCGCTACCTGGCGTTAGTGATGAATCAGCCTGCCCGTCGCTATAAACTAGCGACCCACGGCCGAGCACAGCGACTACTAGCGGGTGCTCTGAAATGCTGCTACAGACGCTCATCTGTCGCTACCTGGCGTTAGTGATGAATCAGCCTGCCCGTCGCTATAAACTAGCGACCCACGGCCAAGCGCAGTGACTACTAGCGGGCGCTCTGAAAATGCTGCTACAGACGCTCATCTGTCGCTACCTGGCGTTAGTGATGAATCAGCCTGCCCGTCGCTATAAACTAGCGACCCACGGCCAAGCGCAGTGACTACTAGCGGGCGCTCTGAAAATGCTGCTACAGACGCTCATCTGTCGCTACCTGGCGTTAGTGATGAATCAGCCTGCCCATATTCTACACAGGGGCTGGAGTTGCCCTTTAAAGATCCTTAGAAAGCCAAAATCGAATTCACTTCGAGCTCCGTTGTGCAGTTACTGGGGCCGACATATGGAAACAATATGATGTTCGTGTTGCTGGATTCGGGGAACATCGGGAACCGCACCAAGAACGAAGCTGCTTCCTGGGTGCAAAGGGTTAATGCTGATATAACGATATTCACAGTGCGCTCGCAGCTCACATCCGGAGACTCATCAGTTAGAAGGATTATTTGTGGAGCATGAAGAACAGTTACGCTGAGCAGTAAAGCACTTTAAAGTGGACCAAAACCCAGGATTTTAACAATGTTGGGTCTTGGTCCTTGCCCCCCCTTGTGAAGCCCCCCGGGTTGCCCGGACAAATTCACCTCCTCCCGGTCCTACGGCACATGCGCGGCCGCTCGTCCAATCAGATCCACTCGAGACCCTTAGTCAAGGAGCTGATCTAATGCAAGCGGATATGAGCGCACTGACGTCCACGTCCCCCGCTTCCCTCTAACAGGGAGCGCGTCCGCACCGGCCAATCACAAATGCCTGCCAGAGGGAATCGCGGGAATGCGCCCGCTGCTCGCGCGTGCGCTGTGTGACCGGGAAAGAAGGTGACATTATGGGTGACCTGGGGCATCCCAATTCTGCATGCTCCTGGGCGAGGGAATCAATCACCTGTCTCTGTGGGTTTTGTTCCATTTTGGGACAGCGACTCCAGAAAACTCCGGAACAAACGAGCACTCCATCAGGTCTAATGAAATTATATCTAAAGAAATTTTTATAAGGGCCACTCTAAGACCTAAAAAACATATATACACTAATCCACAAGACAATTAAAAACAGCAATCGCTCACTATGATCAATTACATTATATATTCAATCCTGATCAATAATGATACATTGGCCTCCATTCAATAAAGGTAGAAAAAAATTTAAATTCATGAGAAAAAAGCCTGAGAATGTCACTGTTACTGAATCACCAGATAAAAAGACAATGAAAGTCAATGTCACTGTTACTGAATCACCAGATAGGAAGACAATGAAAGTCAATGTCGCTGTTACTGAATCACCAGATAGGAAGACAATGAAAGTCAATGTCACTGTTACTGAATCACCAGATAAAAAGACAATGAAAGTCAATGTCACTGTTACTGAATCACCAGATAGGAAGACAATGAAAGTCAATGGCACTGTTACTGAATCACTAGATAGGAAGACAATGAAAGTCAATGTCACTGTTACTGAATCACTAGATAGGAAGACAATGAAAGGCAATGTCACTGTTACTGAATCACCAGATAGGAAGACAATGAAAGGCAATGTCACTGTTACTGAATCACCAGATAGGAAGACAATGAAAGTCAATGGCACTGTTACTGAATCACTAGATAGGAAGACAATGAAAGTCAATGTCACTGTTACTGAATCACCAGATAGGAAGACAATGAAAGTCAATGTCACTGTTACTGAATCACCAGATAGGAAGACAATGAAAGGCAATGTCACTGTTACTGAATCACCAGATAGGAAGACAATGAAAGGCAATGGCAGCCTTTTTATTTGTAAGAAAATCAGAACCCTGTTTCCTCCTTTCTACACTGTATTAAAAGCTGCCATTGACTTTCATTGTCTTTTTATCTGGTGATTCAGTAACAGTGACTTTCATTGTCTTTTTATCTGGTGATTCAGTAACAGTGACTTTCATCGTCTTTTTATCTGGTGATTCAGTAACAGTGACATTTAGAGATGAGCGAACTTTTGAAAAATTCGATTCGACTGATTCGCCGAATTTTCCGACAAAAATCGTTTCGACCCGAATAAATTTGCGACGAATCGCTATTAAAAACGGCTATTTCTGAGCCTCCTACAGCCTCAATAGGGTTGTAAACCATTCAGCCTTGCTGTAACACGCACAGGATGCGTGCTGGGTTAGTTAAATAATACTTTTAAGAAATATCACATGCAGATCAGAGGCATCGCTAATAGAATCGCAGAGCGGCACAATTGCAGAGAGTTGAAGTGGCATCACTATGAGGGGCAGCAGGAGCCCAAATATACACTGGAGTTGGCTTCAGGAGCCCAAAAATTGGATGAATCACACCCTGGAGTTGGCAGGAGTTGACAGTAGCAGCAGCAGGAGCCCAAATATACACTGGAGTTGGCTTCAGGAGCCCAAAAATTGGATGAATCACACCCTGGAGTTGGCAGAAGTTGGCAGCAGCAGCAGCAGGAGCCCAAATATACACTGGAGTTGGCTTCAGGAGCCCAAAAATTGGATGAATCACACCCTGGAGTTGGCAGGAGTTGACAGCAGCAGCAGCAGGAGCCCAAATATACACTGGAGTTGGCTTCAGGAGCCCAAAAATTGGATGAATCACACCCTGGAGTTGGCAGGAGTTGACAGCAGCAGCAGCAGGAGCCCAAATATACACTGGAGTTGGCTTCAGGAGCCCAAAAATTGGATGAATCACACCCTGGAGTTGGCAGAAGTTGGCAGCAGCAGCAGCAGGAGCCCAAATATACACTGGAGTTGGCCTCAGGAGCCCAAAAATTGGATGAATCACACCCTGGAGTTGGCAGGAGTTGACAGTAGCAGCAGCAGCAGGAGCCCAAATATACACTGGAGTTGGCCTCAGGAGCCCAAAAATTGGATGAATCACACCCTGGAGTTGGCAGAAGTTGGCAGCAGCAGCAGCAGGAGCCCAAATATACACTGGAGTTGGCCTCAGGAGCCCAAAAATTGGATGAATCACACCCTGGAGTTGGCAGGAGTTGACAGTAGCAGCAGCAGGAGCCCAAATATACACTGGAGTTGGCCTCAGGAGCCCAAAAATTGGATGAATCACACCCTGGAGTTGGCAGAAGTTGGCAGCAGCAGCAGCAGGAGCCCAAATATACACTGGAGTTGGCCTCAGGAGCCCAAAAATTGGATGAATCACACCCTGGAGTTGGCAGAAGTTGGCAGCAGCAGCAGCAGGAGCCCAAATATACACTGGAGTTGGCCTCAGGAGCCCAAAAATTGGATGAATCACACCCTGGAGTTGGCAGGAGTTGACAGTAGCAGCAGCAGGAGCCCAAATATACACTGGAGTTGGCCTCAGGAGCCCAAAAATTGGATGAATCACACCCTGGAGTTGGCAGAAGTTGGCAGCAGCAGCAGCAGGAGCCCAAATATACACTGGAGTTGGCCTCAGGAGCCCAAAAATTAGATGAATCACACCCTGGAGTTGGCAGGAGTTGACAGTAGCAGCAGCAGGAGCCCAAATATACACTGGAGTTGGCCTCAGGAGCCCAAAAATTGGATGAATCACACCCTGGAGTTGGCAGAAGTTGGCAGCAGCAGCAGCAGGAGCCCAAATATACACTGGAGTTGGCCTCAGGAGCCCAAAAATTGGATGAATCACACCCTGGAGTTGGCAGAAGTTGGCAGCAGCAGCAGCAGGAGCCCAAATATACACTGGAGTTGGCCTCAGGAGCCCAAAAATTGGATGAATCACACCCTGGAGTTGGCAGGAGTTGACAGTAGCAGCAGCAGGAGCCCAAATATACACTGGAGTTGGCCTCAGGAGCCCAAAAATTGGATGAATCACACCCTGGAGTTGGCAGGAGTTGACAGTAGCAGCAGCAGGAGCCCAAACATTACTTCAAAGAGACCCTGGGGTTGGCTTCAGGAGCCCAAAAATTGGATGAATCACACCCTGTGGAGAGTCATGTGGAGAAAAAGTAGCTTAGTTAGTAATATCTACATAAAATTATGAATAAACAAATGCAAAAGTTTGCCAAAGTGAAGTTTTGTTTGAGGGTGTGTTTCCACCTTTTAATTAAATCAGAAACAAGAAGGTATCATTGCCTCTGACTAATTAGCCCTCAAAAATTCTTGGAATTTTTAATCTGGAATCATGTCTGATCCGTCTTATCCGAAGAATATTAATAAAAAGTAAGAGTAACGTAAAGGATTTTTTATCAATACTTACTTGTGGTCCGATGCGGAGGAATGTCTGTAACTGGAGAGCAGCGCCTTAAATCTGTTTTGCACGATCCATCTTTCTTGGTCTGGCCCCGTCATCAATCTACTGGAATACATCAGGCATTGTTGGGAGGAAAGCTTGGCTGATCCATGCGCCATTCATTTCCACGCAGGGCAGTCTCTGGAAAAAAAAAGTCTGTATAAACCAGGGTCTTTTTCATATAAAAACAAATGGTTATTCTTGCTTTTCAACCATATGTTCCACAGCTTTACCAGTCATTGTGTCAGCCAATGAAGCAACTTTGTCTCGAAGTGCTGCAAAAGCAGTCCACTGCATCACAAGTGGCATCTGACACCCCCAGTCAACTGTCTGTCTGTTATGCTTTGGGTTCAGCTCCACTATCCATTGATCTGATATCCAAGATCTGATAATCATAAAATTCAGCAGCTACTGCCCAGCCAAGAAGTGGAGGAGACACTCGCCTCTTCTTCCACTATCCGGCAATTAGTGATGAGGAGAGTGTCGTGGGAGGAGGTGTTGCAAGCCGAGGTAGTGGAAGAGGGTCCCTGGAGTCTGCGGCGGTGGCGGCGGCAGCAGCAGCGAATTATTGCGGACTGTTGGTAGGAAAAATCAGCTACTCAGCGATGTGGCAGTGTTCCATGCAGCATCCTGTGGAGAAAAAGTAGGTTAGTTAGTGTATATACATAAAATTATGAATAGACAAATGCAATAGTATTGCGAAAGTGAAGTTTTGTTTGAGGGTGTGTTTCCACCTTGCAATTAAATCAGAAACAACTAGCTATCATTTGCCTCTGAATAATTAGCCCTCAAAAATTCTTGGAATTTTTAATCTTGATGTCTGAGGGATTTCTCCTCTCAGACAGCGTCACCATAAGTCCAGCCTGCTGCATTACCCAGTGGTGGACCTTTCAGAGAACTGATGGCTTGTGCCGAGCCGAGGTGGAGAGTCACATGGCATGGTTGTTGAACAGAAGGTGGGCCAGTCCTTTAGCCTGTCAGTGTGTACCAAAGTGCACAGTGTTGTCTACGCCTGGAGCTGTAACTATAGACTCATGGTGGACAATATATATCCTTTTAGGCCCCCTTGGTGATTGTGGTTTCACGCTGTTCTTCACATGGTTTTCCTTGACCATCAGAGTCACACATGGGAGGAACTACTAAAAATGAGAACTCAATCCATGAAAGCATTGCTTAATCCACGAAAACTGCAAATTTGGACCCATGGTGACTGACACTTGGAAGAACATCTTGTTTGCGCTGCGACAAGGAAGCCAGAGTCATGCGTCCTGACATGGCACACGTGTTCAGTCTAGTTTTGAAGTCTTGCCCCCATCTGAAAGACATCCGAACAACAGGAAAGAAAGTTAGCATGCACTTCTGGCACTCCTACACCACCAAGCACAACCTTATTGAGCCTCAGCGTCACAACGGTGTACCCCACCATAGTCTGATTTGCGATGTTTCCACCCGTTGGAATTCCACCCTCCATATGCAGGATCCACTATAGCAGTGGTCCCCAACCCTGTCCTCAAGGCCCACCAACAGGCCAGGCTTTGCAGATCTCCACAAAGATGCTCAGGTGGAGTAATTAGTGCAGCTGCAGAGCAATAGAGCTGGCTATTTGGAGATCCAAAAAACATGACATGTTGGTGGGCCTTGAGGACAGGGTTGAGGACCACTGCACTATAGGAACAGAGAAAAGCCATCACGGATTTCTGGATGATCCAAACGGATAGGGGGACACCCCTGTGTAAATTCAATGTAAACCATTGGCAGCTCATACGTGACACCGACCGTTTGCTCAGGCCCTTTGAGGAAGCTACATTATTAGTCAGTTGCCAGGACTATGAGATGAACGATGAGATTCCACTGCTTCATGTACTACAACACATGTTGGAAAGCATGGCTGGTCAGGGCACTGGAGACATGGCACATACATTTCACAGCCACATGAAGCCTGTGGGGGCTAAAGTGGAGGAGGAGGAGGGGGTGGGGCACAGCAAACCACAGTTTAGGTTTCACAAAATGACCATTTTATCTAGTCATCTGACAGGAGAGGAGGAGCAGGAGCAGCCACAGGAGCTAGAGGGTTGTGAGTAAGGCGAGACAGAGGACCCAGACACACCATGGCAGTTTACAGTGGAGATGGAGACAGGTAGTCCCTCCGAGTCACTTGCACAAATGGCACGATGCATGCTCACATGCATGCGTACTAGTGAGCGCAGAATTGTCTCCATTTGTCAGCGGGAAGACTTCTGGCTCTCCAACTTATTGGACCCTCGCTTCCGGCACAAAATGGGGGCATTTTTTACGCCCACTGAGAGGGAGGACAAACTGACCTACTACAGAGACATCCCACGTAGTCAGTTGGGCGATGTCTATCTGCGCCATGGCCCATACTCCCGCAGGTCTGACTCGGGGGGAAGTCTGCGATCACCTTCCACTGCCATGGCTGCTGGGGGGGTGGAAGGAGCAGCAGCAGCAGCTCCATCAGCAGCAGCCTCAGTCTTCAGTCGCTAGTGAGTAGCTTTCTACACCCGCATAGTGAGTCTACTCATGAGCAGCAGGAAGACCTGGAGCTGGACCTCAAACAGCAGGTCATGTCATACCTTGACATGACCATGCCAACACACCTTCAAGATCCACTGGATTTGCTGGGAAGCCAAACTTGACTTGTGCCCGCAACTAGCAGAGTTTGCCCTGGAAAAGCTGTACTGGCCGGACAGTAGTTGATTTAGATGGCAACTGGGCTGCTCTATATAACGAAGCAAAATGGCAAATTTACCTCACTATATAAGCTATTGCCCCTCAGATTTACACAGGGGCTGCTCTATATTATGCTGCAAAATGGCAAATTAACCTCACAATATAAGCTATTGCAGCTCTATATAAATAAAAATAAATAAATAAAAAAAGGGCCTGTAGAAGCTTATTTAGTATAACAGATAGGGTGACATGTGCTGGTTTGGGATGCCCATATGGGCTAGTGTTTTGGCAGCAGTACAAAAACCAATGCAAAATGCAATAGCTTAATAAAGCTGATGCTGATCAACGCTTATTTAGTATAACAGATGGGGTGCAACATGCAGGTTTGGGATGCCCTGCGGCCTGGTGTATTTAAAGCAGACCAAAACAAATTCAAAATGCAATAACTTAATAAAGCTGAGGCTGTAGATGCTTATTTAGTATAAACAGGTAGGGTGCAAGGTGCAGCTTTGGGGTGCCCTGCGGCCTGGTTAAATGAAAGCAGTCAAAAAGGAAGTGCAAACTGAAGTAGCTTAATGAAGCTGATGCTGATCAACGCTTATGTTGTATACCAGATAGGGTGCAAGGTGCAGCTTTGGGGTGCCCTGCGGCCTGGTTTATTAAAATCAGTCAAAAACAAGTGCAAACTGAAGTAGCCTGATCAACGCTTATGTTGTATAGCAGATAGGTTTAAAATAGCATGTGCCTTGGGATGCCCGTGTGGCCTGTTATATTTCAAGCTGAACAAAAAGTAACAATAATCCAAGTATGAGACATCATTTTGACCTTCTTCACAGCGCCATACTTTGAAAAAAAAAAATTAATTTCATGCCGATCAATCCAAAGGTCAATGCCCCTAACAAAAATAGTGTTCAGGATAAGTTTTCCTTCTGGAAGGACGTAACCTTTAGTTTACATGCTTGGGGTAGGTTATCTTACAAATTGGGATACCCCAGGCAGCAGTGTCATTGAAAGAGACAGATTGTAATGCAGGCCATACGCAAGCAGAGAAACTCAGGCTGCAACAGGCCTATTTAGTTTACATGGTTGGGGTAGGTTATCTTACAAATTGGGATACCCCACTGTATATGAAACCGAATATAAATGCACACCCAAAAGTGGACACTCAGCCTCCAAGAGGCCTGCTTAGTTTAAATAAGAGAGCTGCTTAGTATGGTAGGTAGGTTATGTTATGTTACAGAATGGGATGCCCCAAGCAGACTTGAGATCAGTATATATGCACACAGCAGCAGTGTGTTAGCAGGCTCATACAGGCCAAATTTCTTTAAATAACTGTGCAGCTTACAGTAAATGCAGAGGCTAATGGTATGTTACAGAATGGGATGTCCCAAAAACCAGAGAGCACCTGGCAGGCAGCAGTAAGACTATGCACAGCAAAAGTGTCTTTATCATGCCTAATTTCAATTAGAATAGGTGCAAATGGTTAGGTTCTTAAATAGAGGCTGGTGTAGTCACAGAATGGGATGCCCTAAAAACCAGCAGTAAGTACACCTGGCAGGGACAAGTTGTGCTATGCCCAGCAAAAGTGTCTTTATCAGGCCTAATTTCAAATATGATAAGAGCAAATGCTTATATGGTCTTAAACAGAGGCTGCTTTAGTCACAGAATGGGATGCCCTGGGCAGGAATGGACCTGGCAGGGTCCAGTAGTGCTTTGGCCAGCAAAAGTGTCTTTATCAGGCCTAATTTCAAATATGATAAGAGCAAATGCTTATATGGTCTTAAACAGAGGCTGCTGTAGTCACAGAATGGGATGCCCTGGGCAGGAATGGACCTGGCAGGGTCCAGTAGTGCTTTGGCCAGCAAAAGTGTCTTTATCAGGCCTAATTTCAAATATGATAAGAGCAAATGCTTATATGGTCTTAAACAGAGGCTGCTTTAGTCACAGAATGGGATGCCCTGGGCAGGAATGGACCTGGCAGGGTCCAGTAGTGCTTTGGCCAGCAAAAGTGTCTTTATCAGGCTAATTTCAAATATGATAAGAGCAAATGCTTATATGGTCTTAAACAGAGGCTGCTGTAGTCACAGAATGGGATGCCCTGGGCAGGAATGGACCTGGCAGGGTCCAGTAGTGCTTTGGCCAGCAAAAGTGTCTTTATCAGGCCTAATTTCAAATATGATAAGAGCAAATGCTTATATGGTCTTAAACAGAGGCTGCTTTAGTCACAGAATGGGATGCCCTGGGCAGGAATGGACCTGGCAGGGTCCAGTAGTGCTTTGGCCAGCAAAAGTGTCTTTATCAGGCTAATTTCAAATATGATAAGAGCAAATGCTTATATGGTCTTAAACAGAGGCTGCTTTAGTCACAGAATGGGATGCCCTGGGCAGGAATGGACCTGGCAGGGTCCAGTAGTGCTTTGGCCAGCAAAAGTGTCTTTATCAGGCCTAATTTCAAATATGATAAGAGCAAATGCTTATATGGTCTTAAACAGAGGCTGCTTTAGTCACAGAATGGGATGCCCTGGGCAGGAATGGACCTGGCAGGGTCCAGTAGTGCTTTGGCCAGCAAAAGTGTCTTTATCAGGCCTAATTTCAAATATGATAAGAGCAAATGCTTATATGGTCTTAAACAGAGGCTGCTTTAGTCACAGAATGGGATGCCCTGGGCAGGAATGGACCTGGCAGGGTCCAGTAGTGCTTTGGCCAGCAAAAGTGTCTTTATCAGGCCTAATTTCAAATATGATAAGAGCAAATGCTTATATGGTCTTAAACAGAGGCTGCTGTAGTCACAGAATGGGATGCCCCAACAGGAATCGACCTGGCAGGGTCCAGTAGTGCTTTGGCCAGCAAAAGTGTCTTTATCAGGCCTAATTTCAAATATGATAAGAGCAAATGCTTATATGGTCTTAAACAGAGGCTGCTTTAGTCACAGAATGGGATGCCCTGGGCAGGAATGGACCTGGCAGGGTCCAGTAGTGCTTTGGCCAGCAAAAGTGTCTTTATCAGGCTAATTTCAAATATGATAAGAGCAAATGCTTATATGGTCTTAAACAGAGGCTGCTGTAGTCACAGAATGGGATGCCCCAACAGGAATCGACCTGGCAGGGTCCAGTAGTGCTTTGGCCAGCAAAAGTGTCTTTATCAGGCCTAATTTCAAATATGATAAGAGCAAATGCTTATATGGTCTTAAACAGAGGCTGCTTTAGTCACAGAATGGGATGCCCTGGGCAGGAATGGACCTGGCAGGGTCCAGTAGTGCTTTGGCCAGCAAAAGTGTCTTTATCAGGCCTAATTTCAAATATGATAAGAGCAAATGCTTATATGGTCTTAAACAGAGGCTGCTGTAGTCACAGAATGGGATGCCCTGGGCAGGAATGGACCTGGCAGGGTCCAGTAGTGCTTTGGCCAGCAAAAGTGTCTTTATCAGGCCTAATTTCAAATATGATAAGAGCAAATGCTTATATGGTCTTAAACAGAGGCTGCTTTAGTCACAGAATGGGATGCCCTGGGCAGGAATGGACCTGGCAGGGTCCAGTAGTGCTTTGGCCAGCAAAAGTGTCTTTATCAGGCTAATTTCAAATATGATAAGAGCAAATGCTTATATGGTCTTAAACAGAGGCTGCTGTAGTCACAGAATGGGATGCCCTGGGCAGGAATGGACCTGGCAGGGTCCAGTAGTGCTTTGGCCAGCAAAAGTGTCTTTATCAGGCTAATTTCAAATATGATAAGAGCAAATGCTTATATGGTCTTAAACAGAGGCTGCTGTAGTCACAGAATGGGATGCCCTGGGCAGGAATGGACCTGGCAGGGTCCAGTAGTGCTTTGGCCAGCAAAAGTGTCTTTATCAGGCCTAATTTCAAATATGATAAGAGCAAATGCTTATATGGTCTTAAACAGAGGCTGCTTTAGTCACAGAATGGGATGCCTCACAGCAGACTTAAGATCAGTTCAGTATATATGCACAGTTAGTTACTATAAGCAGCCTGAAAACGCTAACAAAGGCTGGATGAAAAAAAAAAAATCTCCCTGTCAGCCAGCTCCGTTTTTCCTACCTTTCCCTGGCTTTCTGTCTGTCTCCTGTCTGTCTCCTGTCTGTCTCCTGCCTGTCTCCTGCCTGTCTCCAGCCTGTCCCTGTCTGTCCCTGTCTCCAGCCTGTCTAACTGCCTCAGCTACACAGCGTTCTGTCTGTCACGAATGCAATAGAGAAATGAGGAAAAGCAAGATGGCCGCCGTTAAATACCGCTGTGTGACGTCACCGGGCTTGCTGGCTGCTGATAGGCTGCATGTGACTGCCCCAGCTTGCACTGGCGCGGGATACATGTCCAGACATGTCCCGTCCGCCATCTTAGAATGCCTGTAAATGTAAATGAATGGATGTTAAAGGAAAACTTCGAGTGATCGAATCGCGGGGAAATTCGGATTCGATCCGAATCGAATTTTTCCTGAAATTCGGATCGAATCCGGGTTCGTCCGGATCGATTCGCTCATCCCTAGTGACATTCTCAGGCTTTTTTCTCATGAATTAAATTTTTTACTACCATGAGAATTTTTTTCTACCTTTATTGAATCGAGGCCATTGTGTTTAATGGGAGGAGAGATTGAACATCCTTACATATTGCTTATTCATTCCCAGTCCTGATGAAGGTTATCTAGGCCGAAACGTTGGGAGCTCTCTGGCTTTCTATGGGAACTTTCTATGGACTTCCCGCCTTCCTTGGGCCTGTATGGTCTTTCCCTTGTCTCTTCCCAGGTTGATATCCCTGGTATTGTTCTCATACGTTTATTTGTTATACTGTACTTTGCTTATTTCTTGTATAAACTATTATTCCCTTAACCTGGAACCTTCACCAGGATTTATTAAAAAGCCCCGAACCCTTATAAAATGATTCCCCAGCATCAAAAATTAATATATCTCACGTTTTTAGTCACGTACTTATTATTCTTTCCCCCACTGGGCTGCAACTCTGTTCAGGACTCTAGGATACAGGCGCCACCATCTTGCCTCAGAAGCATCACACTTACTGAGGAAAGGAGAGCGGGATAAAGTACAGGGGGACAGGTTATAGCTGTGCTTTGCTCAGACAGAGCAGAGCTGGGGTCAGGGAAAGGTCAGCAATCCCAGAATGCAGAGCAGCACAGTCAGGAAGCACTTCCTGTTTGCAGGCTGCATGATGCTCCATGAGCCGCCATCTTGGATGTTTAAAGGCTCATAACATGCAGTAGATGCAGGTAGGGTGATTTTTAATGTGACCAACCTGTATGTACAGGGTGTGGGAAACATATAAGATAGGCTCTTATTCAGGGTGAGGGTCCGGATTAATGTGAGCACTCTGTATGTACAGGGTGTGGGAAACATATAAGATAGGCTCTAATTCAGGGTGAGGGTCCGGATTAATGTGAGCACTCTGTATGTACAGGGTGTGGGAAACATATAAGATAGGCTCTAATTCAGGGTGAGGGTCCGGATTAATGTGAGCAATCTGTATGTACAGGGTGTGGGAAACATATAAGATAGGCTCTTATTCAGGGTGAGGGTCCGGATTAATGTGAGCAATCTGTATGTACAGGGTGTGGGAAACATATAAGATAGGCTCTTATTCAGGGTGAGGGTCCGGATTAATGTGGGCAATCTGTATGTACAGGGTGTGGGAAACATATAAGATAGGCTCTTATTCAGGGTGAGGGTCCGGATTAATGTGAGCAATCTGTATGTACAGGGTGTGGGAAACATATAAGATAGGCTCTTATTCAGGGTGAGGGTCCGGATTAATGTGGGCAATCTGTATGTACAGGGTGTGGGAAACATATAAGATAGGCTCTTATTCAGGGTGAGGGTCCGGATTAATGTGAGCAATCTGTATGTACAGGGTGTGGGAAACATATAAGATAGGCTCTTATTCAGGGTGAGGGTCCGGATTAATGTGGGCAATCTGTATGTACAGGGTGTGGGAAACATATAAGATAGGCTCTTATTCAGGGTGAGGGTCCGGATTAATGTGGGCAATCTGTATGTACAGGGTGTGGGAAACATATAAGATAGGCTCTTATTCAGGGTGAAGGTCTGGATTAATGTGAGCAATCTGTATGTACAGGGTGTGGGAAACATATAAGATAGGCTCTTATTCAGGGTGAAGGTCCGGATTAATGTGGGCAATCTGTATGTACAGTGTGTGGGAAACATATAAGATAGGCTCTTATTCAGGGTGAAGGTCTGGATTAATGTGAGCAATCTGTATGTACAGGGTGTGGGAAACATATAAGATAGGCTCTTATTCAGGGTGAGGGTCCGGATTAATGTGAGCAATCTGTATGTACAGGGTGTGGGAAACATATAAGATAGGCTCTTATTCAGGGTGAGGGTCTGGATTAATGTGAGCAATCTGTATGTACAGGGTGTGGGAAACATATAAGATAGGCTCTTATTCAGGGTGAAGATCCGGATTAATGTGGGCAATCTGTATGTACAGGGTGTGGGAAACATATAAGATAGGCTCTTATTCAGGGTGAGGGTCCGGATTAATGTGAGCAATCTGTATGTACAGGGTGTGGGAAACATATAAGATAGACTCTTATTCAGGGTGAGGGTCCGGATTAATGTGAGCAATCTGTATGTACAGGGTGTGGGAAACATATAAGATAGGCTCTTATTCAGGGTGAAGGTCCGGATTAATGTGAGCAATCTGTATGTACAGGGTGTGGGAAACATATAAGATAGGCTCTTATTCAGGGTGAAGGTCTGCTTTAATATACCCAGGAATTGTTGTACAGCGCCACCTAGTGGTCCCTTATATGGTTGGATGGTGGATGACTGTTCCTGTTATTTATGTTATATTGGTATGTGATACACTATTGTATTGTTTGCACTAAATTGTCGTATTAAACTTGTTACTTATTTTGCATTTTTCTGTCCTTCCATTGATTATTGTGTCCCACTGTCCCCTCTGTGGACTCAGGAGGATCGGACCTCTATCGGATCTATAAGATTCCAGGGCCGATCGATACCCCCCCCCCGAAGACATCCAAACCCCCCCCCCCCCCCCGCCCCAATGCGCCCCATACATTCACCTTCTTTTCTGGTCCAAATTTAAACTCTTAAAAGGGGAGGGGTGTAATTATTGTGGGGCACCGCCCCTATGGAACCCGACCCACTGGTTAAAGAAATCCACACCAGGGGTCACCTCCAAAAAAACCTTCGAAATGGGTCCACGGGACTAACAATGGCGCTCGCCACAGTCATCATTTTACAAATACCATTTATTGATTATTGTAGCCAATTAAAAACCATTAAAATCATAATCAATGTCATTAGCTTAATCAACCCCAAGGGGGAGCTGTTATAATGACAGTGCTGACAAGAATTAAAAACCTTTCCATATACCTATATGATTGGTTTATATAGGTATATATTGGTTTATATAGGTATATATTGGTATATATAGGTATATATTGGTATATATAGGTATATATTGGTTTATATAGGTATATATTGGTATATATAGGTATATATTGGTTTATATAGGTATATATTGGTTTATATAGGTATATATTGGTTTATATAGGTATATATTGGTTTATATAGGTAAATATTGGTTTATATAGGTATATATTGGATTATATAGGTATATATTGGCTTATATAGGTATATATTGCTTTATATAGGTATATATTGGTATATATAGATATATATTGGTTTATATAGGTATATATTGGTTTATATAGGTATATATTGGTATATATAGGTATATATTGGTTTATATAGGTATATATTGGTTTATATAGGTATATATTGGTTTATATAGGTAAATATTGGTTTATATAGGTATATATTGGTTTATATAGGTAAATATTGGTTTATATAGGTATATATTGGTTTATATAGGTATATATTGGTTTATATAGGTAAATATTGGTTTATATAGGTATATATTGGTTTATATAGGTAAATATTGGTTTATATAGGTATATATTGGTTTATATAGGTATATATTGGTTTATATAGGTAAATATTGGTTTATAAAGGTATATATTGGTTTATATAGGTATATATTGGTTTATATAGGTAAATATTGGTTTATATAGGTATATATTGGTTTATATAGGTAAATATTGGTTTATATAGGTAAATATTGGTTTATATAGGTATATATTGGTATATATAGGTATATATTGGTTTATATAGGTATATATTGGTTTATATAGGTAAATATTGGTTTATATAGGTATATATTGGATTATATAGGTATATATTGGCTTATATAGGTATATATTGCTTTATATAGGTATATATTGGTATATATAGATATATATTGGTTTATATAGGTATATATTGGTTTATATAGGTATATATTGGTATATATAGGTATATATTGGTTTATATAGGTATATATTGGTTTATATAGGTATATATTGGTTTATATAGGTAAATATTGGTTTATATAGGTATATATTGGTTTATATAGGTAAATATTGGTTTATATAGGTATATATTGGTTTATATAGGTATATATTGGTTTATATAGGTAAATATTGGTTTATATAGGTATATATTGCTTTATATAGGTATATATTGGTATATATAGATATATATTGCTTTATATAGGTATATATTGGTATATATAGGTATATATTGGTTTATATAGGTATATATTGGTTTATATAGGTATATATTGGTTTATATAGGTATATATTGGTTTATATAGGTATATATTGGTTTATATAGGTATATATTGGTTTATATAGGTATATGGAAAGGTTTTTTTTATTATTGTCAGCACTGTTATTATAAATTAGGCAAAACAGCTCCCCCCCCGGGGTTGATTACGCTAATGGCATTGGACAATAATAAAAAACCTTTCCATATACCTATATAATTGGTTTATATAGATATATATTGGTTATATTATTACATATAACAGCGCCATGTAGCGTCACATGTATTATTACATATAACAGCGCCATGTAGCGTCACATGTATTATTACATATAACAGCGCCATGTAGTGTCACATGTATTATTACATATAACAGCGCCATGTAGCGTCACATGTATTATTACATATAACAGCGCCATGTAGCGTCACATGTATTATTACATATAACAGCGCCATGTAGCGTCACATGTATTATTACATATAACAGCGCCATGTAGCGTCACATGTATTATTACATATAACAGCGCCATGTAGCGTCACATGTATTATTACATATAACAGCGCCATGTAGTGTCACATGTATTATTACATATAACAGCGCCATGTAGCGTCACATGTATTATTACTAGGGATGAGCGAATCGATCCGGACGAACCCGGATTCGATCCGAATTTCAGGAAAAATTCGATTCGGATCGAATCCGAATTTCCCCGCGATTCGATCACTCGAAGTTTTCCTTTAACATCCATTCATTTACATTACAGGCATTCTAAGATGGCGGGCGGGACATGTCTGGACATGTATCCCGCGCCAGTGCAAGCTGGGGCAGTCACATGCAGCCTATCAGCAGCCAGCAAGCCCGGTGACGTCACACAGCGGTATTTAACGGCGGCCATCTTGCTTTTCCTCATTTCTCTATTGCATTCGTGACAGACAGACAGAACGCTGTGTAGCTGAGGCAGTTAGACAGGCTGGAGACAGGCTGGAGACAGGGACAGACAGGGACAGACAGGGACAGGCTGGAGACAGGCAGGAGACAGACAGGAGACAGACAGAAAGCCAGGGAAAGGTAGGAAAAACGGAGCTGGCTGACAGGGAGATTTTTTTTTTTTCATCCAGCCTTTGTTAGCGTTTTCAGGCTGCTTATAGTAACTAACTGTGCATATATACTGAACTGATCTTAAGTCTGCTGTGAGGCATCCCATTCTGTGACTAAAGCAGCCTCTATTTAATAGCATAATAAACATTTGCACTTATTCTCATAGAAATCAGGCCTGATAAAGACACTTTTGCTGTGCATGCTCTCTGGTTTTTGTGGCACTGGCATCCCATTCTGTGACTAAAGCAGCCTCTATTTAATAGCATAATAACCATTTGCACTTATTCTCATAGAAATCAGGCCTGATAAAGACACTTTTGCTGTGCATGCTCTCTGGTTTTTGTGGCACTGGCATCCCATTCTGTGACTAAAGCAGCCTCTATTTAATAGCATAATAAACATTTGCACTTATTCTCATAGAAATCAGGCCTGATAAAGACACTTTTGCTGTGCATGCTCTCTGGTTTTTGTGGCACTGGCATCCCATTCTGTGACTAAAGCAGCCTCTATTTAATAGCATAATAAACATTTGCACTTATTCTCATAGAAATCAGGCCTGATAAAGACACTTTTGCTGTGCATGCTCTCTGGTTTTTGTGGCACTGGCATCCCATTCCGTGACTAAAGCAGCCTCTATTTAATAGCATAATAACCATTTGCACTTATTCTCATAGAAATCAGGCCTGATAAAGACACTTTTGCTGTGCATGCTCTCTGGTTTTGTGGCACTGGCATCCCATTCTGTGACTAAAGCAGCCTCTATTTAATAGCATAATAAACATTTGCACTTATTCTCATAGAAATCAGGCCTGATAAAGACACTTTTGCTGTGCATGCTCTCTGGTTTTTGTGGCACTGGCATCCCATTCTGTGACTAAAGCAGCCTCTATTTAATAGCATAATAAACATTTGCACTTATTCTCATAGAAATCAGGCCTGATAAAGACACTTTTGCTGTGCATGCTCTCTGGTTTTTGTGGCACTGGCATCCCATTCTGTGACTAAAGCAGCCTCTATTTAATAGCATAATAAACATTTGCACTTATTCTCATAGAAATCAGGCCTGATAAAGACACTTTTGCTGTGCATGCTCTCTGGTTTTTGTGGCACTGGCATCCCATTCTGTGACTAAAGCAGCCTCTATTTAATAGCATAATAAACATTTGCACTTATTCTCATAGAAATCAGGCCTGATAAAGACACTTTTGCTGTGCATGCTCTCTGGTTTTTGTGGCACTGGCATCCCATTCCGTGACTAAAGCAGCCTCTATTTAATAGCATAATAAACATTTGCACTTATTCTCATAGAAATCAGGCCTGACAAAGACACTTTTGCTGTGCATGCTCTCTGGTTTTTGTGGCACTGGCATCCCATTCTGTGACTAAAGCAGCCTCTATTTAATAGCATAATAAACATTTGCACTTATTCTCATAGAAATCAGGCCTGATAAAGACACTTTTGCTGTGCATGCTCTCTGGTTTTTGTGGCACTGGCATCCCATTCCGTGACTAAAGCAGCCTCTATTTAATAGCATAATAAACATTTGCACTTATTCTCATAGAAATCAGGCCTGACAAAGACACTTTTGCTGTGCATGCTCTCTGGTTTTTGTGGCACTGGCATCCCATTCTGTGACTAAAGCAGCCTCTATTTAATAGCATAATAAACATTTGCACTTATTCTCATAGAAATCAGGCCTGATAAAGACACTTTTGCTGTGCATGCTCTCTGGTTTTTGTGGCACTGGCATCCCATTCTGTGACTAAAGCAGCCTCTATTTAATAGCATAATAAACATTTGCACTTATTCTCATAGAAATCAGGCCTGATAAAGACACTTTTGCTGTGCATGCTCTCTGGTTTTTGTGGCACTGGCATCCCATTCTGTGACTAAAGCAGCCTCTATTTAATAGCATAATAAACATTTGCACTTATTCTCATAGAAATCAGGCCTGATAAAGACACTTTTGCTGTGCATGCTCTCTGGTTTTTGTGGCACTGGCATCCCATTCTGTGACTAAAGCAGCCTCTATTTAATAGCATAATAAACATTTGCACTTATTCTCATAGAAATCAGGCCTGATAAAGACACTTTTGCTGTGCATGCTCTCTGGTTTTTGTGGCACTGGCATCCCATTCTGTGACTAAAGCAGCCTCTATTTAATAGCATAATAAACATTTGCACTTATTCTCATAGAAATCAGGCCTGATAAAGACACTTTTGCTGTGCATGCTCTCTGGTTTTTGTGGCACTGGCATCCCATTCTGTGACTAAAGCAGCCTCTATTTAATAGCATAATAAACATTTGCACTTATTCTCATAGAAATCAGGCCTGATAAAGACACTTTTGCTGTGCATGCTCTCTGGTTTTTGTGGCACTGGCATCCCATTCTGTGACTAAAGCAGCCTCTATTTAATAGCATAATAAACATTTGCACTTATTCTCATAGAAATCAGGCCTGATAAAGACACTTTTGCTGGCCAAAGCCCTACTGGACCCTGCCAGGTCGATTCCTGCCCGGGGCATCCCATTCTGTGACTACAGCAGCCTCTGTTTAAGACCATATAAGCATTTGCTCTTATCATATTTGAAATTAGCCTGATAAAGACACTTTTGCTGGCCAAAGCCCTACTGGACCCTGCCAGGTCCATTCCTGCCCAGGGCATCCCATTCTGTGACTAAAGCAGCCTCTGTTTAAGACCATATAAGCATTTGCTCTTATTATATTTATATTATAAGACACTTTTGCTGGGCATAGGCTTACTGCTGCCTGCCAGGTGCACTTCTGTTGAGGCATCCCATTCTGTAACATAGCATACCCCTCTTTATTTACACTAAGCAGCTCTCTTATTTACACTAAGCAGGCCTGTTGGAGGCTGAGTGTTACTGCTCACTTTTGGTGTGCATTATATTCTGTTTTATATAGACCCACTGCTGCCTGGGGGTTCTTAAAATATCACCTACTACCACGCCAGTTAGACTATGTCGGGCAGACAAGTGCCTGGAAGTGAAAAGAGGAGTGGCAGAGGCCAAGATTCCGCAGGCAGAGCTCGCATCAGACTGGGGGCCAGTAGCAGCAGGAGTCACGCTGAGAGACCTAATCTGCCAGTATCTGCTAGCGGTCGGGTCTCCACCAGTAACGCATCTGCCGTGGTAGATTGGCTGACGCGCTCATCAACAACATCATCACAACTTACATCTGAGACCCCCAGTCTAGGGTCGGTAGGTTCCTCTGACACAACCCTGAGTTGGCATGCCCCGAGAGCAGTCCCTGTCCTCCCATTGCCTCTGTCCTACGCCGTTCCCTCCCCCAGCGACGTATCCTATGCTTTGGGTTCAGCTCCACTCTTTAGTGAGGAGGACGATCAGATACAGGAGGACAGTCAGCAGCTACTGCCCAGCCAAGAAATGGAGGTGGCTTCTTTAGCTAGGCAGACAAATAGTGATGTGGACAGTGTCGTGGGTGCTGCGAGCGTTCCAGCTCCTGCGCCAGACACTGTTGACGAATCCACGAACATCAGTGACGTACAGCCACAACCCGGTGATGATGATGATGATGACGATGAAGCCGATCGCACTTGGGAGCCGGGTGATGAAGGGGCTTCATCGTCATCATCAGGAGAAGAGGGGCGCAGGTTGCCCCGGAGTCAGCAGCTGAGGCAGCAAGGTGGTAGCAGTCAGCATGGGGGCACAATTCCAAAGGCTGGAGCCGGCCGGGGCCGGGGCCGGGGTAGAGCACCTGCTGTGCGGCAGTCTACCTTATCGGGAGGTAGTGGAGCAGGGGTTCCTG
Source organism: Gastrophryne carolinensis (assembly GCA_027917425.1). NCBI lineage: Eukaryota > Metazoa > Chordata > Amphibia > Anura > Microhylidae > Gastrophryne > Gastrophryne carolinensis. The sequence continues at coordinate 205,088,014 of CM051241.1, forward strand.
GAGTTGGCAACAGCAGCAGTGAATCAGTGAGGCCAGGGGGTGGGAAAAGTAGCTACTCGGCAGTGTGGCAGTTTTTCCTGAGGCATCCGCAGGAGGGTAACATGGCCACATGCAAGATATGTAGGCAAAAGGTGAAGCGTGGCCAGGGTCCAAATGTTGGCACCACGGCCCTGCGTCAACATATGATGCGTCACCATAAAACGACCTGGGAGAACCGAGGCTCCCAAGGGGTGGTCCAGTCTGCTTCCTCACCAAGTGAGCTCCCAATTTCTGCCAGCCAAGGCTCCAGCACCTCAGCCGAAGGCAGCTGTGCGTCACACCCATCCTCTGTCGCTCCTGCTCCTCCTCCTCCTCCTCCAAGTCATGCATCCCGCCAGCAATCCATCAGCGAAGCCATGTCCAAGAGACAGCAGTATGCGCCCACTCATCCTACGGCGCAGAAGCTGAATGTGCTCCTGTCCAAGTTGCTGGTGCTGCAGTCGCTCCCTTTTCAGGTGGTGGAATCTGCACCTTTCAGAGAACTGATGGCTTGTGCCGAGCCGAGGTGGAGAGTCCCAAGCCGTCATTTCTTTGCCAAGAAGGCAGTACCAGCGCTGCACACTTTTGTTGAACAGAAGGTGGGCCAGTCCTTGAGCCTGTCGGTGTGTAGCAAAATACATGGCAGCGCCGACATCTGGAGCTGTAACTACGGTCAGGGGCAGTACATGTCGTTTACGGCCCACTGGGTGAATGTGGTCCCTTTGCAGCAGCAACTTGGACAGGTCACGCCGCTTCGGCCTCCGCGCTCTCTGCCCATTGGGCCTGTGACACCGTGCGACTCGGCCTCCTCATCCTCCGCCATCTCCTCACCCTCCACTGTAGGCTCAAGTCTCAGTGCCCCTCCAGTCTACCATGTGTGCAGGGCACGGAGGTGTCACGCAGTGCTTCACATGGTTTGTCTTGGCGAACGGAGTCACACAGGGGAGGAACTGCTTAAATGTATTCATCAGGAAATCCAAACATGGCTTACTCCGAGAAAACTTAAAATGGGAATCATGGTTACCGACAATGGGAAGAACATTTTGTCTGCGCTGCGCCAAGGAAGCCTGACCCATGCCCCCTGCATGGCTCACGTCTTCAATCTGGTTGTCAAGCGGTTTCTGAAGTGTTCCCCCCATCTGCAGGACATCCTAACAACTTCACGGAAACTTTGCATGCACTTCAGCCACTCCTACACCGCCAAACACACCCTTCTTGAGCTACAGCGTCAGAATGGTATCCCCCAACATAGTCTGATTTGCGATGTTTCCACCCGTTGGAATTCCACCCTTCACATGTTGGACCGATTATATGAACAGAGAAAAGCCATCACGGATTTCCTGATGATCCAAGCAGATAGGGGGACTCCCCTGTGTAACTTCAATGTCAACCAGTGGCAGCTCATACGTGACACCTGCCGTTTGCTCAGGCCCTTTGAGGAAGCCACTTTATTTGTCAGTCGGCAGGATTACGGGATGAACGACGTGATTCCACTGCTTCATGTACTACAGCACATGTTGGAAACCATGGCTGGTCAGGGCACTGGAGACATGGCGTTTACATCTTACGGCCACATGAACCCCGTTGGAGCTGAACTGGAGGAGGAGGAGGAGGAAGAGGAGGAGGAGGAGTTGCCCAGCGAAACACAGTTTAGGCTTGGCGAAATGGCTGGTTTATCTAGTCAGCGGACAGGAGAGGAGGAGCAGGAGCAGCCAGAGGAGCTAGAGGTTTTTGAGGAAGGAGAGACAGAGGACCCGGGCACACCGTGGCAGTATGCAGTGGAGATGGAGACAGGTAGTCCATCCGAGTCACTTGCGCAAATGGCACGAAGCATGCTCACATGCTTGCGTAGTGACTAGGGATGAGCGAATCGATCCGGACGAACCCGGATTCGATCCGAATTTCAGGAAAAATTCGATTCGGATCGAATCCGAATTTCCCCGCGATTCGATCACTCGAAGTTTTCCTTTAACATCCATTCATTTACATTACAGGCATTCTAAGATGGCGGGCGGGACATGTCTGGACATGTAGCCTATCAGCAGCCAGCAAGCCCGGTGACGTCACACAGCGGTATTTAACGGCGGCCATCTTGCTTTTCCTCATTTCTCTATTGCATTCGTGACAGACAGACAGAACGCTGTGTAGCTGAGGCAGTTAGACAGGCTGGAGACAGGCTGGAGACAGGGACAGACAGGGACAGACAGGGACAGGCTGGAGACAGGCAGGAGACAGACAGGAGACAGACAGAAAGCCAGGGAAAGGTAGGAAAAACGGAGCTGGCTGACAGGGAGATTTTTTTTTTTTCATCCAGCCTTTGTTAGCGTTTTCAGGCTGCTTATAGTAACTAACTGTGCATATATACTGAACTGATCTTAAGTCTGCTGTGAGGCATCCCATTCTGTGACTAAAGCAGCCTCTATTTAATAGCATAATAAACATTTGCACTTATTCTCATAGAAATCAGGCCTGATAAAGACACTTTTGCTGTGCATGCTCTCTGGTTTTTGTGGCACTGGCATCCCATTCTGTGACTAAAGCAGCCTCTATTTAATAGCATAATAACCATTTGCACTTATTCTCATAGAAATCAGGCCTGATAAAGACACTTTTGCTGTGCATGCTCTCTGGTTTTTGTGGCACTGGCATCCCATTCTGTGACTAAAGCAGCCTCTATTTAATAGCATAATAAACATTTGCACTTATTCTCATAGAAATCAGGCCTGATAAAGACACTTTTGCTGTGCATGCTCTCTGGTTTTTGTGGCACTGGCATCCCATTCTGTGACTAAAGCAGCCTCTATTTAATAGCATAATAAACATTTGCACTTATTCTCATAGAAATCAGGCCTGATAAAGACACTTTTGCTGTGCATGCTCTCTGGTTTTTGTGGCACTGGCATCCCATTCTGTGACTAAAGCAGCCTCTATTTAATAGCATAATAAACATTTGCACTTATTCTCATAGAAATCAGGCCTGATAAAGACACTTTTGCTGTGCATGCTCTCTGGTTTTTGTGGCACTGGCATCCCATTCTGTGACTAAAGCAGCCTCTATTTAATAGCATAATAAACATTTGCACTTATTCTCATAGAAATCAGGCCTGATAAAGACACTTTTGCTGTGCATGCTCTCTGGTTTTTGTGGCACTGGCATCCCATTCTGTGACTAAAGCAGCCTCTATTTAATAGCATAATAAACATTTGCACTTATTCTCATAGAAATCAGGCCTGATAAAGACACTTTTGCTGTGCATGCTCTCTGGTTTTTGTGGCACTGGCATCCCATTCCGTGACTAAAGCAGCCTCTATTTAATAGCATAATAACCATTTGCACTTATTCTCATAGAAATCAGGCCTGATAAAGACACTTTTGCTGTGCATGCTCTCTGGTTTTTGTGGCACTGGCATCCCATTCTGTGACTAAAGCAGCCTCTATTTAATAGCATAATAAACATTTGCACTTATTCTCATAGAAATCAGGCCTGATAAAGACACTTTTGCTGTGCATGCTCTCTGGTTTTTGTGGCACTGGCATCCCATTCTGTGACTAAAGCAGCCTCTATTTAATAGCATAATAACCATTTGCACTTATTCTCATAGAAATCAGGCCTGATAAAGACACTTTTGCTGTGCATGCTCTCTGGTTTTTGTGGCACTGGCATCCCATTCTGTGACTAAAGCAGCCTCTATTTAATAGCATAATAAACATTTGCACTTATTCTCATAGAAATCAGGCCTGATAAAGACACTTTTGCTGTGCATGCTCTCTGGTTTTTGTGGCACTGGCATCCCATTCTGTGACTAAAGCAGCCTCTATTTAATAGCATAATAAACATTTGCACTTATTCTCATAGAAATCAGGCCTGATAAAGACACTTTTGCTGTGCATGCTCTCTGGTTTTTGTGGCACTGGCATCCCATTCTGTGACTAAAGCAGCCTCTATTTAATAGCATAATAACCATTTGCACTTATTCTCATAGAAATCAGGCCTGATAAAGACACTTTTGCTGTGCATGCTCTCTGGTTTTTGTGGCACTGGCATCCCATTCTGTGACTAAAGCAGCCTCTATTTAATAGCATAATAAACATTTGCACTTATTCTCATAGAAATCAGGCCTGATAAAGACACTTTTGCTGTGCATGCTCTCTGGTTTTTGTGGCACTGGCATCCCATTCTGTGACTAAAGCAGCCTCTATTTAATAGCATAATAAACATTTGCACTTATTCTCATAGAAATCAGGCCTGATAAAGACACTTTTGCTGTGCATGCTCTCTGGTTTTTGTGGCACTGGCATCCCATTCTGTGACTAAAGCAGCCTCTATTTAATAGCATAATAAACATTTGCACTTATTCTCATAGAAATCAGGCCTGATAAAGACACTTTTGCTGTGCATGCTCTCTGGTTTTTGTGGCACTGGCATCCCATTCTGTGACTAAAGCAGCCTCTATTTAATAGCATAATAACCATTTGCACTTATTCTCATAGAAATCAGGCCTGATAAAGACACTTTTGCTGTGCATGCTCTCTGGTTTTTGTGGCACTGGCATCCCATTCTGTGACTAAAGCAGCCTCTATTTAATAGCATAATAAACATTTGCACTTATTCTCATAGAAATCAGGCCTGATAAAGACACTTTTGCTGTGCATGCTCTCTGGTTTTTGTGGCACTGGCATCCCATTCTGTGACTAAAGCAGCCTCTATTTAATAGCATAATAAACATTTGCACTTATTCTCATAGAAATCAGGCCTGATAAAGACACTTTTGCTGTGCATGCTCTCTGGTTTTTGTGGCACTGGCATCCCATTCCGTGACTAAAGCAGCCTCTATTTAATAGCATAATAAACATTTGCACTTATTCTCATAGAAATCAGGCCTGATAAAGACACTTTTGCTGTGCATGCTCTCTGGTTTTTGTGGCACTGGCATCCCATTCTGTGACTAAAGCAGCCTCTATTTAATAGCATAATAAACATTTGCACTTATTCTCATAGAAATCAGGCCTGATAAAGACACTTTTGCTGTGCATGCTCTCTGGTTTTTGTGGCACTGGCATCCCATTCTGTGACTAAAGCAGCCTCTATTTAATAGCATAATAAACATTTGCACTTATTCTCATAGAAATCAGGCCTGATAAAGACACTTTTGCTGTGCATGCTCTCTGGTTTTTGTGGCACTGGCATCCCATTCTGTGACTAAAGCAGCCTCTATTTAATAGCATAATAAACATTTGCACTTATTCTCATAGAAATCAGGCCTGATAAAGACACTTTTGCTGTGCATGCTCTCTGGTTTTTGTGGCACTGGCATCCCATTCTGTGACTAAAGCAGCCTCTATTTAATAGCATAATAAACATTTGCACTTATTCTCATAGAAATCAGGCCTGATAAAGACACTTTTGCTGTGCATGCTCTCTGGTTTTTGTGGCACTGGCATCCCATTCCGTGACTAAAGCAGCCTCTATTTAATAGCATAATAAACATTTGCACTTATTCTCATAGAAATCAGGCCTGATAAAGACACTTTTGCTGTGCATGCTCTCTGGTTTTTGTGGCACTGGCATCCCATTCCGTGACTAAAGCAGCCTCTATTTAATAGCATAATAAACATTTGCACTTATTCTCATAGAAATCAGGCCTGATAAAGACACTTTTGCTGTGCATGCTCTCTGGTTTTTGTGGCACTGGCATCCCATTCTGTGACTAAAGCAGCCTCTATTTAATAGCATAATAAACATTTGCACTTATTCTCATAGAAATCAGGCCTGATAAAGACACTTTTGCTGTGCATGCTCTCTGGTTTTTGTGGCACTGGCATCCCATTCTGTGACTAAAGCAGCCTCTATTTAATAGCATAATAAACATTTGCACTTATTCTCATAGAAATCAGGCCTGATAAAGACACTTTTGCTGTGCATGCTCTCTGGTTTTTGTGGCACTGGCATCCCATTCTGTGACTAAAGCAGCCTCTATTTAATAGCATAATAAACATTTGCACTTATTCTCATAGAAATCAGGCCTGATAAAGACACTTTTGCTGTGCATGCTCTCTGGTTTTTGTGGCACTGGCATCCCATTCTGTGACTAAAGCAGCCTCTATTTAATAGCATAATAAACATTTGCACTTATTCTCATAGAAATCAGGCCTGATAAAGACACTTTTGCTGTGCATGCTCTCTGGTTTTTGTGGCACTGGCATCCCATTCTGTGACTAAAGCAGCCTCTATTTAATAGCATAATAAACATTTGCACTTATTCTCATAGAAATCAGGCCTGATAAAGACTCTTTTGCTGTGCATGCTCTCTGGTTTTTGTGGCACTGGCATCCCATTCCGTGACTAAAGCAGCCTCTATTTAATAGCATAATAAACATTTGCACTTATTCTCATAGAAATCAGGCCTGATAAAGACACTTTTGCTGTGCATGCTCTCTGGTTTTTGTGGCACTGGCATCCCATTCTGTGACTAAAGCAGCCTCTATTTAATAGCATAATAAACATTTGCACTTATTCTCATAGAAATCAGGCCTGATAAAGACACTTTTGCTGTGCATGCTCTCTGGTTTTTGTGGCACTGGCATCCCATTCTGTGACTAAAGCAGCCTCTATTTAATAGCATAATAACCATTTGCACTTATTCTCATAGAAATCAGGCCTGATAAAGACACTTTTGCTGTGCATGCTCTCTGGTTTTTGTGGCACTGGCATCCCATTCTGTGACTAAAGCAGCCTCTATTTAATAGCATAATAAACATTTGCACTTATTCTCATAGAAATCAGGCCTGATAAAGACACTTTTGCTGTGCATGCTCTCTGGTTTTTGTGGCACTGGCATCCCATTCTGTGACTAAAGCAGCCTCTATTTAATAGCATAATAAACATTTGCACTTATTCTCATAGAAATCAGGCCTGATAAAGACACTTTTGCTGTGCATGCTCTCTGGTTTTTGTGGCACTGGCATCCCATTCTGTGACTAAAGCAGCCTCTATTTAATAGCATAATAAACATTTGCACTTATTCTCATAGAAATCAGGCCTGATAAAGACACTTTTGCTGTGCATGCTCTCTGGTTTTTGTGGCACTGGCATCCCATTCTGTGACTAAAGCAGCCTCTATTTAATAGCATAATAAACATTTGCACTTATTCTCATAGAAATCAGGCCTGATAAAGACACTTTTGCTGGCCAAAGCCCTACTGGACCCTGCCAGGTCGATTCCTGCCCGGGGCATCCCATTCTGTGACTACAGCAGCCTCTGTTTAAGACCATATAAGCATTTGCTCTTATCATATTTGAAATTAGCCTGATAAAGACACTTTTGCTGGCCAAAGCCCTACTGGACCCTGCCAGGTCCATTCCTGCCCAGGGCATCCCATTCTGTGACTAAAGCAGCCTCTGTTTAAGACCATATAAGCATTTGCTCTTATTATATTTATATTATAAGACACTTTTGCTGGGCATAGGCTTACTGCTGCCTGCCAGGTGCACTTCTGTTGAGGCATCCCATTCTGTAACATAGCATACCCCTCTTTATTTACACTAAGCAGCTCTCTTATTTACACTAAGCAGGCCTGTTGGAGGCTGAGTGTTACTGCTCACTTTTGGTGTGCATTATATTCTGTTTTATATAGACCCACTGCTGCCTGGGGGTTCTTAAAATATCACCTACTACCACGCCAGTTAGACTATGTCGGGCAGACAAGTGCCTGGAAGTGAAAAGAGGAGTGGCAGAGGCCAAGATTCCGCAGGCAGAGCTCGCATCAGACTGGGGGCCAGTAGCAGCAGGAGTCACGCTGAGAGACCTAATCTGCCAGTATCTGCTAGCGGTCGGGTCTCCACCAGTAACGCATCTGCCGTGGTAGATTGGCTGACGCGCTCATCAACAACATCATCACAACTTACATCTGAGACCCCCAGTCTAGGGTCGGTAGGTTCCTCTGACACAACCCTGAGTTGGCATGCCCCGAGAGCAGTCCCTGTCCTCCCATTGCCTCTGTCCTACGCCGTTCCCTCCCCCAGCGACGTATCCTATGCTTTGGGTTCAGCTCCACTCTTTAGTGAGGAGGACGATCAGATACAGGAGGACAGTCAGCAGCTACTGCCCAGCCAAGAAATGGAGGTGGCTTCTTTAGCTAGGCAGACAAATAGTGATGTGGACAGTGTCGTGGGTGCTGCGAGCGTTCCAGCTCCTGCGCCAGACACTGTTGACGAATCCACGAACATCAGTGACGTACAGCCACAACCCGGTGATGATGATGATGATGACGATGAAGCCGATCGCACTTGGGAGCCGGGTGATGAAGGGGCTTCATCGTCATCATCAGGAGAAGAGGGGCGCAGGTTGCCCCGGAGTCAGCAGCTGAGGCAGCAAGGTGGTAGCAGTCAGCATGGGGGCACAATTCCAAAGGCTGGAGCCGGCCGGGGCCGGGGCCGGGGTAGAGCACCTGCTGTGCGGCAGTCTACCTTATCGGGAGGTAGTGGAGCAGGGGTTCCTGGAGTTGGCAACAGCAGCAGTGAATCAGTGAGGCCAGGGGGTGGGAAAAGTAGCTACTCGGCAGTGTGGCAGTTTTTCCTGAGGCATCCGCAGGAGGGTAACATGGCCACATGCAAGATATGTAGGCAAAAGGTGAAGCGTGGCCAGGGTCCAAATGTTGGCACCACGGCCCTGCGTCAACATATGATGCGTCACCATAAAACGACCTGGGAGAACCGAGGCTCCCAAGGGGTGGTCCAGTCTGCTTCCTCACCAAGTGAGCTCCCAATTTCTGCCAGCCAAGGCTCCAGCACCTCAGCCGAAGGCAGCTGTGCGTCACACCCATCCTCTGTCGCTCCTGCTCCTCCTCCTCCTCCTCCAAGTCATGCATCCCGCCAGCAATCCATCAGCGAAGCCATGTCCAAGAGACAGCAGTATGCGCCCACTCATCCTACGGCGCAGAAGCTGAATGTGCTCCTGTCCAAGTTGCTGGTGCTGCAGTCGCTCCCTTTTCAGGTGGTGGAATCTGCACCTTTCAGAGAACTGATGGCTTGTGCCGAGCCGAGGTGGAGAGTCCCAAGCCGTCATTTCTTTGCCAAGAAGGCAGTACCAGCGCTGCACACTTTTGTTGAACAGAAGGTGGGCCAGTCCTTGAGCCTGTCGGTGTGTAGCAAAATACATGGCAGCGCCGACATCTGGAGCTGTAACTACGGTCAGGGGCAGTACATGTCGTTTACGGCCCACTGGGTGAATGTGGTCCCTTTGCAGCAGCAACTTGGACAGGTCACGCCGCTTCGGCCTCCGCGCTCTCTGCCCATTGGGCCTGTGACACCGTGCGACTCGGCCTCCTCATCCTCCGCCATCTCCTCACCCTCCACTGTAGGCTCAAGTCTCAGTGCCCCTCCAGTCTACCATGTGTGCAGGGCACGGAGGTGTCACGCAGTGCTTCACATGGTTTGTCTTGGCGAACGGAGTCACACAGGGGAGGAACTGCTTAAATGTATTCATCAGGAAATCCAAACATGGCTTACTCCGAGAAAACTTAAAATGGGAATCATGGTTACCGACAATGGGAAGAACATTTTGTCTGCGCTGCGCCAAGGAAGCCTGACCCATGCCCCCTGCATGGCTCACGTCTTCAATCTGGTTGTCAAGCGGTTTCTGAAGTGTTCCCCCCATCTGCAGGACATCCTAACAACTTCACGGAAACTTTGCATGCACTTCAGCCACTCCTACACCGCCAAACACACCCTTCTTGAGCTACAGCGTCAGAATGGTATCCCCCAACATAGTCTGATTTGCGATGTTTCCACCCGTTGGAATTCCACCCTTCACATGTTGGACCGATTATATGAACAGAGAAAAGCCATCACGGATTTCCTGATGATCCAAGCAGATAGGGGGACTCCCCTGTGTAACTTCAATGTCAACCAGTGGCAGCTCATACGTGACACCTGCCGTTTGCTCAGGCCCTTTGAGGAAGCCACTTTATTTGTCAGTCGGCAGGATTACGGGATGAACGACGTGATTCCACTGCTTCATGTACTACAGCACATGTTGGAAACCATGGCTGGTCAGGGCACTGGAGACATGGCGTTTACATCTTACGGCCACATGAACCCCGTTGGAGCTGAACTGGAGGAGGAGGAGGAGGAAGAGGAGGAGGAGGAGTTGCCCAGCGAAACACAGTTTAGGCTTGGCGAAATGGCTGGTTTATCTAGTCAGCGGACAGGAGAGGAGGAGCAGGAGCAGCCAGAGGAGCTAGAGGTTTTTGAGGAAGGAGAGACAGAGGACCCGGGCACACCGTGGCAGTATGCAGTGGAGATGGAGACAGGTAGTCCATCCGAGTCACTTGCGCAAATGGCACGAAGCATGCTCACATGCTTGCGTAGTGACCCCAGAATTGTTTCCATCTGTCGGCGGGATGACTTCTGGCTGTCCACCTTATTGGACCCTCGCTTCCGGCACAAAATGGGGGCATTTTTTAAACCCACCGAGAGGGAGGACAAACTCAACTACTACAAAGACATTCTACGTAGGCAGTTGGCCGATGCCTATCTGCGCCATGGTCCATACTCTCGCAGGTCTGACTCGAGGGGACCTCTGCGCTCACCTTCCACTGCCATGGCCGCTGGGGGGGTTGGCAGCAGCAGCAGCAGAAGCTCCATCAGCAGCAGCAGCCTCAGTCTTCAGTCGCTAATGAGTAGCTTTCTACACCCGCATAGTGAGGCTACTCATGAGCAGCAGGAAGACCTGGAGCAGGACCTGAACCAGCAGGTCATGTCATACTTTGACATGACCATGCCAACACACCTTGAGGATCCGCTGGACTTCTGGGCAGCCAAACTTGATTTGTGGCCGCAACTAGCAGAGTTTGCCCTGGAAAAGCTGTCCTGCCCGGCAAGTAGCGTGCCATCTGAGCGGGTGTTTAGTGCGGCGGGGGCCATAGTTACGGCGAGGAGAACTCGTCTGTCAACTAAAAATGTGGAGAGACTCACCTTTGTCAAAATGAATCAGGGATGGATCAGCCAGGATTTCCACCCACCAATGCCTGATGCATGCGACTAGATTCAGCATGGTGCCACGTTTTACACTTTACAAATGGTGCAAAACATATTTATGTCTTTAGGCCATTTTTTGGGCTCCTGCTGCTGCTACTGCCAACTTCTGCCAACTCCAGGGTGTGATTCATCCAATTTTTGGGCTCCTGAAGCCAACTCCAGTGTATATTTGGGCTCCTGCTGCTACTACTGTCAACTCCTGCCAACTCCAGGGTGTGATTCATCCAATTTTTGGGCTCCTGAGGCCAACTCCAGTGTATATTTGGGCTCCTGCTGCTGCTACTGTCAACTCCTGCCAACTCCAGGGTGTGATTCATCCAATTTTTGGGCTCCTGAAGCCAACTTCAGTGTATATTTGGGCTCCTGCTGCTACTACTGCCAACTTCTGCCAACTCCAGGGTGTGATTCATCCAATTTTTGGGCTCCTGAAGCCAACTCCAGTGTATATTTGGGCTCCTGCTGCTGCTACTGTCAACTCCTGCCAACTCCAGGGTGTGATTCATCCAATTTTTGGGCTCCTGAAGCCAACTCCAGTGTATATTTGGGCTCCTGCTGCTGCTACTGTCAACTCCTGCCAACTCCAGGGTGTGATTCATCCAATTTTTGGGCTCCTGAAGCCAACTCCAGTGTATATTTGGGCTCCTGCTGCTGCTACTGTCAACTCCTGCCAACTCCAGGGTGTGATTCATCCAATTTTTGGGCTCCTGAAGCCAACTCCAGTGTATATTTGGGCTCCTGCTGCTGCTACTGCCAACTTCTGCCAACTCCAGGGTGTGATTCATCCAATTTTTGGGCTCCTGAAGCCAACTCCAGTGTATATTTGGGCTCCTGCTGCTGCTGCTGCTGCCAACTTCTGCCAACTCCAGGGTGTGATTCATCCAATTTTTGGGCTCCTGAAGCCAACTCCAGTGTATATTTGGGCTCCTGCTGCTGCTGCTGCTGCCAACTTCTGCCAACTCCAGGGTGTGATTCATCCAATTTTTGGGCTCCTGAAGCCAACTCCAGTGTATATTTGGGCTCCTGCTGCTGCTGCTGCTGCCAACTTCTGCCAACTCCAGGGTGTGATTCATCCAATTTTTGGGCTCCTGAAGCCAACTCCAGTGTATATTTGGGCTCCTGCTGCTGCTACTGTCAACTCCTGCCAACTCCAGGGTGTGATTCATCCAATTTTTGGGCTCCTGAAGCCAACTCCAGTGTATATTTGGGCTCCTGCTGCTGCTGCTGCTGCTGCCAACTTCTGCCAACTCCAGGGTGTGATTCATCCAATTTTTGGGCTCCTGAAGCCAACTCCAGTGTATATTTGGGCTCCTGCTGCTGCTACTGTCAACTCCTGCCAACTCCAGGGTGTGATTCATCCAATTTTTGGGCTCCTGAGGCCAACTCCAGTGTATATTTGGGCTCCTGCTGCTGCTACTGTCAACTCCTGCCAACTCCAGGGTGTGATTCATCCAATTTTTGGGCTCCTGAAGCCAACTCCAGTGTATATTTGGGCTCCTGCTGCTGCTACTGCCAACTTCTGCCAACTCCAGGGTGTGATTCATCCAATTTTTGGGCTCCTGAAGCCAACTCCAGTGTATATTTGGGCTCCTGCTGCTACTACTGCCAACTTCTGCCAACTCCAGGGTGTGATTCATCCAATTTTTGGGCTCCTGAAGCCAACTCCAGTGTATATTTGGGCTCCTGCTGCTGCTACTGTCAACTCCTGCCAACTCCAGGGTGTGATTCATCCAATTTTTGGGCTCCTGAAGCCAACTCCAGTGTATATTTGGGCTCCTGCTGCTGCTGCTGCCAACTTCTGCCAACTCCAGGGTGTGATTCATCCAATTTTTGGGCTCCTGAAGCCAACTCCAGTGTATATTTGGGCTCCTGCTGCTGCTGCTGTCAACTCCTGCCAACTCCAGGGTGTGATTCATCCAATTTTTGGGCTCCTGAAGCCAACTCCAGTGTATATTTGGGCTCCTGCTGCTGCTGCTGTCAACTCCTGCCAACTCCAGGGTGTGATTCATCCAATTTTTGGGCTCCTGAAGCCAACTCCAGTGTATATTTGGGCTCCTGCTGCTGCTGCTGTCAACTCCTGCCAACTCCAGGGTGTGATTCATCCAATTTTTGGGCTCCTGAAGCCAACTCCAGTGTATATTTGGGCTCCTGCTGCTGCTGCTGTCAACTCCTGCCAACTCCAGGGTGTGATTCATCCAATTTTTGGGCTCCTGAAGCCAACTCCAGTGTATATTTGGGCTCCTGCTGCTGCTGCTGTCAACTCCTGCCAACTCCAGGGTGTGATTCATCCAATTTTTGGGCTCCTGAAGCCAACTCCAGTGTATATTTGGGCTCCTGCTGCTGCTGCTGCCAACTTCTGCCAACTCCAGGGTGTGATTCATCCAATTTTTGGGCTCCTGAGGCCAACTCCAGTGTATATTTGGGCTCCTGCTCCTACTACTGCCAACTTCTGCCAACTCCAGGGTGTGATTCATCCAATTTTTGGGCTCCTGAAGCCAACTCCAGTGTATATTTGGGCTCCTGCTGCTGCTGCCAACTTCTGCCAACTCCAGGGTGTGATTCATCCAATTTTTGGGCTCCTGAGGCCAACTCCAGTGTATATTTGGGCTCCTTCTGCCCCTCATAGTGATGCCACTTCAACTCTCTGCAATTGTGCCGCTCTGCGATTCTATTAGCGATGCCTCTGATCTGCATGTGATATTTCTTCAAAGTATTATTTAACAAACCCAGCACGCATCCTGTGCGTGTTACAGCAAGGCTGAATGGTTTACAACCCTATTGAGGCTGTAGGAGGCTCAGAAATAGCCGTTTTTAATAGCGATTCGTCGCGAATTTATTCGGGTCGAAACGATTTTTGTCGGAAAATTCGGCGAATCAGTCGAATCGAATTTTTCAAAAGTTCGCTCATCTCTAATTATTACATATAACAGCGCCATGTAGCGTCACATGTATTATTACATATAACAGCGCCATGTAGCGTCACATGTATTATTACATATAACAGTGCCATGTAGCGTCACATGTATTATTACATATAACAGCGCCATGTAGCGTCACATGTATTATTACATATAACAGCGCCATGTAGCGTCACATGTATTATTACATATAACAGCGCCATGTAGTGTCACATGTATTATTACATATAACAGCGCCATGTAGCGTCACATGTATTATTACAGGTGGCTCAGTGTATAGCGCCGGCGCTCTAGCTTCCAGAGCACCATGTAGTACCTGTCGCTACCTGTCGCTCTCCCTTACATTTCAATGTCCGTTACTTTTCTTCTGTTTAAACAGGGTTTTTTCTTATATTTTTTTTTCTCGAATCATTGTGGCTGCAAACAAACACTTTTAGACACTTTTTGTATTTTTTATATTTTTATGCAGAATCGTCATTACAGGTCTGGCACTAAAGTGTTATTGTCACAGTGTTATAACAATGTGATTTCATGTGTTTTCGCTTTGTTACTGGTGGATATGTGTTCAAAAACAGACTTTAATCACACAGCATCTGGCGCTCTATGCTACGGCGTCCAGATCCAGAGTGCCCACGCTGTGTGTGTTCTTTTTTGCTGAATGTGGTGAGGGTCGGTTGCACTGAGCTGGCGCTACCTCTCGCTCCCTGCAGCGCTGTACTGGTGTTAGAGCTCCCAACACACATCACATTCATCAATGCCAGCCAGGTTACTACAGCGACTGAGGCGCCCTGTTACAGCGCCCGATACCCGCTTACAGCGTCAACGAATGGCCGCTCTAAGTATCACTATACAGATGCTCATCTGCCGATACCTGGCGCTAGTAATAAATCAGCCTTCACGTCAGAGGCGGTCCAGATAGGAGTGTTCACTGCAGCTCAGGGCGTGGCTTCATCCATCCCTCAATAAGGGGGTGTGGCTTCATTTACATATCGTCCCTCTTTGAGGTGTAATATGCAGATCTGCAGCAATAAATGATTCATTTGCCTATTCAAAGTGTTTCTATTGTAACTGTTACAATGTATCTCCTATCCATCCCTCAACAAGGGGGCGTGGCCTAATTTAATATTAATAATGAATTAATAATTTAATTGTCCCTTCTTTCCATCTGTGTGTAACAAACTCTATCTCTCCGGGCAGTAACGGGTTAATGCATACGTGCGCCATGGCCGGCATTCCTCCAGCAGCTCCCGGAGCCGAGCATAAGAAAATAAACCCATGTTACAGGGGCGCAGCGTCGTCCAATCACAGGCGGCGGCTAATCAGGCCGCGGGCAGGAAGTTATTACACAAGAATGCGGAGAGGAAATGTACCGTTACTAATATCAAGCCGACCATTATCTGAGAATTACAGCAAACGCCATTGTGCGCAAACCACAAGAACGGCTCTGCGCTCCCTGTTACTGACATTAGGATAAGGAGACATCGTGTCCCTGGTTTATTCTATACTAACATTTACCTACCAACTTTTCAGGGTGGGAAAGAGGGACAATATGTAAATGAAGCCACACCCTTGGATAATGAAGCCACACCCTCATTGAAGGATGGCGGGCTATGTAACAGTTATAATAATAGATAATAATCTATTATTCTGTCAACTCTGTAAAACTGCATTTGAAATAGTCTATGTACCGTATGTTTCTACTGTGTCTGTAATCACACCTTGTACAGCGCTACGGAAGATGATGGCGCTATATAAATAATAATAATAATAATAATAATGTATTGTTCCCTGTACTATATGATTTACCTTGTCTGTAATCACACCTTGTACCGCGCTACGGAAGATGATAGCGCTATATAAATAAACAATAATAATAATGCTTTGAATATGCAAATAAACCATTTGCTGATGCAGATCTGCATGTTACACCTCAAAGAGGGACAGTATGTAAATGAAGCCACACACCCTCATTGAATGGTGTATGAAGCCACGCCCCCTCATTGAGGGATAGATGAAGCCACGCCCCCTCATTGAGGGATGGATGAAGCCGCGCCCCCACACTGGGGATGGATGAAGCCACACCCCCTCATTGAGGGATGGATGAAGCCGCGCCCCCACATTGGGGATGGATGAAGCCACGCCCCCTCATTGGGGATGGATGAAGCCACACCCCCTCATTGAGGGATGGATGAAGCCGCGCCCCCACATTGGGGATGGATGAAGCCACACCCCCTCATTGAGGGATGGATAGGAGATACAATGTAACAGTTACAACAATAGAAACACTTTGAATAGGCAAATGAATCATTTATTGCTGCAGATCTGCATGTTACACCACAAAGAGGGACAAATGGGAACAACGAGGGACAGGGGGACATGGACTCCAAAGAGGGACAGTCCCTCCAAATCAGGGACACTTGGGAGGTATGTGCTTGCATAGTTGGGGATGTTCAGAGGGGCCGTTTCTGGATACCCGAGTGGGAGAGAGGAGAGGGGGCAATTAATGTGTAGGGATTTGGGGGATGAGGAGCACAATATAAACCAAGCACCGGGAGGCCTGCTGCCATCTTTACCAATCCTCCAGGCCTGCACATAGCTTTCCAGGCTCTTTTTAGCTAAGGATAATGATATAAGCTGTCCTGTGATTCCTCGCGCGGAGGCCGGGAGGCGCCATGCAGGAGCTGGGGATTTCTAAGTATAAGAGAGAACCTCGAGGAGCCACATGCAGGAGCTCAAGCGGATCTGGGGTCAGGAAAAGGTCAGCAATTCCAGAATGCAGAGCAGCATAGTCAAAAGAGGCTTCCTGCCTGCAGGCAGACTTAGACTCCACGGCCCACCATCATGGATGTGTAAAGGCTCAGAAAAGGCACTAGGTGCAGGTAGGATGATTCTTAATGTGGGCAATCTGTATGTACAGGTGGGGAAACATACAAGATAGGCTCTTATTCAGGGTGAAGGTCCGGATTAATGTGGGCAATCTGTATGTACGGGGGGGGGAAACATATAAGATAGGCTCTTAGTCAGGGTGAAGGTCCGGATTAATGTGAGCAATATGTATGTACAGGGTGTGGGAAACATATAAGATAGGCTCTTATTCAGGGTGAAGGTCCGGATTAATGTGGGCAATATGTATGTACAGGGTGTGGGAAACATATAAGATAGGCTCTTATTCAGGGTGAAGGTCCGGATTAATGTGGGCAATATGTATGTACAGGGTGCGGGAAACATATAAGATAGGCTCTTATTCAGAGTGAAGGTCCGGATTAATGTGGGCAATATGTATGTACAGGGTGTGGGAAACATATAAGATAGGCTCTTATTCAGGGTGAGGGTCTGGATTAATGTGGACAATCTGTATGTACGGGGGGAAACATATAAGATAGGCTCTTATTCAGGGTAAAGGTCCGGATTAATGTGGGCAATATGTATGTACAGGGTGTGGGAAACATATAAGATAGGCTCTTATTCGGGGTTAAGGTCCAGATTAATGTGGACTATCTGTATGTTCAGGAGGGGAAACATACAAGATAGGCTCTTTTTCAGGGTGAGGGTCTGGATTAATATGGGCAATCTGTATGTACGGGGGGGAACATACAAGATAGGCTCTTATTCAGGGTGAAGGTCCGGATTAATGTGGGCAATCTGTATGTACAGGGGGGGAAACATACAAGATAGGCTCTTATTCAGGGTGAAGGTCCGGATTAATGTGGGCAATCTTTATGTACAGGGAGGAAAAATACAAGATAGGCTCTTATTCAGGGTGGAGGTCCGGATTAATGTGGGCAATCTGTATGTACAGGGGGGAAACATACAAGATAGGCTCTTATTCAGGGTGAAGCTCAGGTTTAGCAATGATGTGAGCACCCACAATTTGACAGCTGAACATTTTTAAAATGATCGGTGTGAAAATAAAGTAAGTGTTCTGTCGATACCACAGCATCATCTTCTTCTTCTCTCGGCTTTACACTCAATCCTTGAGATTTGCGCTGATGTTGTATGATGGCGTCTGGCCTGTTGTCAGTGTTCAATTCCTTCCAAAGGTTTTGGATGATGTTCAGGTCTGACCTATGTGCCGGCCAATCAGGTTCTTCTACAGCAGCTTCAGTAAAGCCTTTTATTTATGGCTCACTCCAAATTGCTGCAACTAAGTTGGAAGCAAAATGTTCACTTGAACAGAGTCTCCCAAACCTTTCTGTCATCAAACACGGCTTTCCATTTTCTATTCAGCTCAGGTACCACCCGGGTGGGTGCGTATGGGTTGTCAATCGCCTAAAACCAGGAGCGGAATATGAGGGGGGTCTCCACCAACTTTTGGGTTATGGTCTGGTCCAGGAGGCTTTTGGTGAGACAGGCTTTTGTGTATAGGTACAGACAACACTCCACCATATACATGGCATTGTATAGTATCTGCTTTAAAGTACCGTATACTTCGCCCTATAAGACACACTTATTTTACCCCAAATGCTGGGGGGAAATGCCCATGCCTCTTTTAGGGCGAAATTCTAAATCAAGTTAGTTAAGCAATAACACCAGCCATTATCTGGTTAAAAGATATTTGATCCATGTTTATTTCCATACAGATTAAAAGAATTCCATCCACATAGACAGGTCGCTAACAAGCATAAGGAAGCAGGTAAAATGCCAACGCGTTTCGGGCACAGACTCAGCCCTTACTCGTGACATGACATTACATGAGTAAGGGCTGAGTCTGTGCCCGAAACGCGTTGGCATTTTACCTGCTTCCTTATGCTTGTTACCAACCTGTCTATGTGGATGGGATTCTTTTAATCTGTATGGAAATAAACATGGATCAAGTATCCTTTTAACCGGATAATGGCTGGCGTTATTGCTAAATTCAGTCATGTTATGAGAGGAGCGCTCATGGCCGTGCCATTCCCATGATCATTGCTATCAAGGACTCTGAATCTCAACAGGTACGGCTGATTGTAACTGTCTGTGTTTGCTAAATCAAGTTAGTGTTAAAAAAAAAAAACTTCTTATCTGATCCAGAAGCATTTTTTTATCTTGTTATAGGGGTGTTTTGCACACTGTATATTATATGGGAAGGGGGGAGTTGTCCTTCTGCTTGTTTTTGGGTATGGGAGGGATTTGCCGCGCTTCCCTATTATTGACCTCAACTAACAAAGGAATGGGCGGCCTATCAATCGCTATTTAAATAGAGGTCGATACCGAGGGTACAGATCGGTCTACAGCTTTGCTGACTACCACCGGATTGGATACCACCAGTGGTACCTATAGCGCTGTTTGGGAACCTCTGCTCTACTATCATAGGCAGTAGCATTAATGTTTCCATTAGAGATGAGCGAACTGAACCGATAGAACTTGGTTTCGACCCGAATTTCAGGAAAAGTTCAGTTTGCCACAAACATGAACTTCACGTGGTTTGTGGCGAAACACGGACGATGAACTTCTTTTCACTTTCGAGGCGCCGACCCTGTTGCTTCTTCCCATTTTTTATGTGCTTTAAACTATCAAAGACAGCCACGAGCTGTTGAAATGCTAATTAGGCCAAGGGTTATTTGTATGCAGCCAATTCAAATGCTATTTAAGTCCACTAAAACATGTTTTTATACAGCCTTGGTTGACTTCAGAGTGTATAAAGGACGTTTGGGGCTGTCAGCCAATGTTTCCATGCATTTTAGACAAGGTTCGTCGTGAACTAGTTTGGACTGAACCCAACTCTTTCAGAAAAAACGAACTTTTAAAAAATGTGCTCATCTCTAGTTTCCATTCAATGACATTAATGCCATACTCTGAAAATTGGCTCCAGACCATTTGTTATCTACCACCAAACTTTCTATCTGGCACAATGGGGCCAATTTACTTAATGTGTGTTCAGCAGGCGAAAAAACAGGCAGGCAGTTGCAAACCAATCAGAATTCACTCATTCTTGGCTTGCCTGTACGCACCGACATATTTATCCAAATTATATCCAAACACTTATGGGCTCACTTTGGCCCAGCTCCATCCAGCTTGGCACG
Source organism: Gastrophryne carolinensis (assembly GCA_027917425.1). Lineage (NCBI taxonomy): Eukaryota > Metazoa > Chordata > Amphibia > Anura > Microhylidae > Gastrophryne > Gastrophryne carolinensis. Next base: position 205,107,988 of record CM051241.1, read on the forward strand.
TTCCCATAAAGAACAAGGGTAACTGAGCTTAGCATGCTATTTTTATGTGCTTTAAACTATCAAAGACAACCACGAGCTAATTAGGCCAAGGGTTATTTGTATGCTAATTAGCTGCAGCCAATTCAAATGCTATTCCACTAAAACATGTTTTTATACAGCCTTGGGTGACTTCAGAGTGTTATAAAGGACTTTTGGGGCTGTCAGCCATTGTTTCCATGCGTTTTAGACAAGGTTCGTCCTGAACTAGTTTGGACTGAACCAAACTATTTCAGACTGCCAAACCGAAGTTTTGAAAAGTTTGCTCATCTCTAGTTTTTATTCAATGGCATTAATGCCATACTCTGAAAATTGGCTCCAGACCATTTGTTATCTACCACCAAACTTTCTATCTGGCACAATGGGGCCAATTTACTTAATGTGTGTTCAGCAGGCGGAAAAGCAGGCAGGCAGTTGCAAACCAATCAGAATTCACTCATTCTTGGCTTGCCTGTACGCACCGACATATTTATCCAAATTATATCCAAACACTTATGGGCTCACTTTGGCCCAGCTCCATCCAGCTTGGCACGTTTCCATAAAGAACAAGGGAAACTGAGCTTAGCATGCTATCAAAGCATATGAAATAATCAGTTTCACATACTAAAAATAATATGTAAAACACTGACATTATTTCCTTTCAAAACAAAATGTTAAACCGTTATAAAAAAAAATGAAGTCATAACACATGTATCTAAAAGTTATCCAGAGGCCAAAAAACAAACTTTGCATGATATCTATCTAGTTCATATCATCTTCCCATGAAGGGAGCTTTTGCAGAATGGGGCTAATTTACTGACTCCAGGGTGTCCCAACTGTGAGAACCCCCATGCAGGCCACAATCACTTACCTGCGGCGGTCCTGCGCAGTGATCAACTAAATCAGGGGAAGAACACTTAGTGCCTCTGCATCTGCAGCAGTGATAGGTTCAGAAGAGCTCTGGTCAACGATAAGTCAAAGCTGAGGTCTATGCCTAATAATATGGCGTCAAAAGATTAACAATGTAAAATAAATCTGGTATATCAAGAAGGTTTCCATCCATAGATTCATAGTTAACAACAGTTAGAAAAACTGTAGAAAGTATTGAGCCAGCCAGCAAATGTTGTAAAATCCTTCAGCATTTATTTCCTTCGGTTAAAATCAATAATCCAACAGGTCACAACATAGGTAAATATGTGCAAGATAGGCCCTAACGCCAACGCGTTTCGGACAACAGGTCCTTAATCATGACATCTAGTGATGCAAGTAGGTAAAAACCTTTTATATCCTTTCTTTAGGGGAGATTCCCATCAGTCATGCGCGCAACACACCTCCTGTGGTTAATTGAATTGATTCAAGCTCTCCTGGGCGTCATCCCAGTTAAGCTGCTATATTAACTCCTAAGGTCAGGAAACTAATGGTTGTCTGGAGTAAATAATATATATTACCAAAGCGCATGACTGAGAGGAATTTACATATAACAACCCCTATAATCATTTATCATATCACAGCAAATATACATTTAATATGTCCATCAAGTTCAACCAAGGGTCGGGGTTGGGGAAAGCTATTTAATTTTAGCAGCTGTTAATGTTATTTTCTTCTAAATAAGCATCTAATCCTTTTTTGAAGCTGTCAGCGGTTGATGCTGTAACAATAATAATAAAGGAGGAATATGAGACCGCACTGGACTATACAATTATTTAGTGTGCAGTGTGCACAAAGGGGGTGAAACAATAGTTATACACAAAGAAAACGGAAGTCCCACACCTTCCAAATCCACCCACTGTAATATATGGCACCACTGCTCAATTTATTATCACAAATAAATGTTTATTTACAAAAATTATAAAAAATCTATACTCACTAAGGACTCATTAAAAAACACAAAAGACACATACAAATGCCCTTATTCATCAAGCGATAGCGCCAGGTAGTGTCTGACGAGCGCCAGGTAGCGGCAGCTAACGGCGACTACCGACTCAAGTACGCCCGCGGCGGTCACAATGACGCATTTATCAAGCAAAATGAGGCTAGCGCCGGCGAGAGCGACGGCTAGCGCGGCATTCATCATGAAGCCGCCTGGACTGAACAGCGCCGCTGCAAATTCCCTCACAGCGCCAGGTATGAGCTGTCGCTCCCTGGCGATGTCCAATGCATTTCAATGGAGCAAGCTATAATTATTCATAATTAATTGGTATTATTTTTTTTATTTTTTTTTTTTAATGTCAAAAAATCGGAGAACACTTCTGCAATGTTAGGATTTATTTTTAAGTCAAAAAAAAAAAAAAATATGTGCAGAATTGATCTAACTGGTCTGAGATTAATGTATTCATATAACAAAATGATTCTAAAAACATGTATAATGTTACATTCAAAAAATATGGTTGTTTAGGGGTTAAAAACTAGTTAATACAGATCGCCGCCAGCGCTCTGGGGTTTAAACAAGGAATGGACAGCGACAGCACATTCGGAGCGTGATTTTTTGATGAATATGAAGCTAGCCGTTCGCTCTGGCCATTCGTTGTCAGGCGCTCACATACAACGCTGGACCTGTGAAACAGCGACCCCCCAGCCCGTATTCAACATTACCGCACACCGACTGAGTCGCTGTCATCAAGCTAATGCCGGCCAAGCACAGCGAATACTGGCTGGCGCTGAAAAAATCACGCTACAGTCGCTCATCTGTCGCTACCTGGCGCTATTGATGAATCGGCCTCAAAGTCAATAAGGAAGGAAGGAAAACAGGAGAGAAGGGGGGAGGGGGCTGGTAGATGGTACAGTATTAATTCATGGTCATAATGATAATATAAGTTACAAATATACATGAATTATGCTACCTGGCTGATAAAAGTGAAAGTGCTACAGTGCATATAAACAAATTACGGTAGTTTTAAAAGAAAACATCAATATCTCAATACATTATAAACTATGATGAAAGTGCAAGTGCTAACATAAAATACCCTCCTACTCTATACAGGCTGCCATATGCATACTAATCAAACAGTGAGGACCAGCCGGGTAGAACAAAAGAAATAATATGATGCTGTAAAAAGCTTCTGTGGGAGGCTATTCCACAGATTTATAGTTCTTATGGTAAAAAATTACTGTCACATACAGACTGAATTTCTTTTTTTCCAGTCGAAGGGAGCGCCCCTTGTATTTTACCTGAATTAGTGTTTTCCCATACTTTTTGTAAGGGCCATTTATATATTTATACAAATTAATTATGTCTCCCCTCAGTCGTCTCCACTCAAGACGGGGAGGCCGATTCAGTAATAGCGCCAGGTAGCGACAGATGAGCGCCAGTAGCGTGATTTTCACAGCGCCCGCTAGTATTCGCTGTGCTTGGCCGTTGTTCGGTTGTTGACAGCGACTCAGTCGATGTGCGGTAATGTTGAATACGGGGTTAGGAGTCGCTGTTTGACAGGTTCCGCGCTGTATGGGAGCGCCTGACAGCGAATGGTCATAGCGAACGGCTCCCAGCATATTCATTAACAAATCACGCTCAAAAAATTCTCGCGCTGTGAAATGCATGTTTAAACCCCAGAGCACTGGCGGCGATGGCTTAAAAGTAGTTTTTAACCCCCAAACATCCATATTTTTTGATTAAAAAATTAAACAAGTTTTTCTAAACATTTTGTAATATGAATACATTAATATCAGACCTATAATATCAATTCTGCACAAATTTTTTTTTTTTAATCTTTTTTTTTTTTTTATCTAACATTGCAGAAGTGGTCACAGAATTTTTGACATTTAAAAAAAAAAAACATTAATAACAATTAAATATGAAGATTTAAAGATTGCTCCATTGAAATGCATTGGAGAGCGCCAGGTAGCGAGAGGTCATACCTGGCGCTGTGATGGGATTAGCAGCGGCGCTGTTCGTTGCAGTCCGCTACATGATGAATCCCGCGCTAGCTGACGCTCTCGCCGGCGCTAGCCTCATTTAGCGTGATAAATGCGTGATTGTGTCCGCCGCCTGGCTTTCTGGAGTCGGTAGCCGCCGATAGCTGGCGATACCTGGCGCTAGTGAGACACTACCTGGCGCTAGCCCTTGATAAATAAGGCCCTAAACTGATTGAATTCTCGTAATCTTTCCTCATAACTAACATCCTTCATTCCTTTTATTAGTTTGGTGGCTCCTCTGCTCCCTTTCTATAGTCAGAGCGTCCTTTCTATGAATGGGCGCCCAGAACTGGACGGCATATTCCAGGTGAGGGCGCACCAGTGCCTTCTAAAGAGGCAAAATTACTCACCTATCCCGTGATTTCAGGCCTCTAATAATACATGATAATATCTTAGTGGCCTTGGAAGCAGCTGCTTGCCATTGCATGCTGTTATTTAGCCTGTACCCCCAGATCCTTCTCAACAAGTGACTCTCCCAGTATTACTCCCCCGAGGACATATGTGGTCTTCAGGTTATTAGACAATTTTCCACATTGAACTTCATTTGCCAAGTGGGGCCCAGACACTCAATGTGTCCAAGTCATCCTGAAGCTTGTGACCATCTTCAATAGACACATAGGCACTGTGCTCCTGAAGCTTGTGACCATCTTCAATAGGCACTGTGCTCCTGAAGCTTGTGACCATCTTCATTAGACACATAGGCACTGTGCTCCTCAAGTTTGTGACCATCTTCAATAGACACATAGGCACCGTGCTCCTGAAGCTTGTGACCATCTTCAATAGACACATAGGCACTGTGCTCCTGAAGCTTGTGACCATCTTCAATAGACACATAGGCACCGTGCTCCTGAAGCTTGTGACCATCTTCAATAGACACATAGGCACCGTGCTCCTGAAGCTTGTGACCATCTTCAATAGACACATAGGCACCGTGCTCCTGAAGCTTGTGACCATCTTCAATAGACACATAGGCACCGTGCTCCTGAAGCTTGTGACCATCTTCATTAGACACATAGGCACTGTGCTCCTGAAGCTTGTGACCATCTTCAATAGACACATAGGCACTGTGCTCCTGAAGCTTGTGACCATCTTCAATAGACACATAGGCACTGTGCTCCTGAAGCTTGTGACCATCTTCAATAGACACATAGGCACTGTGCTCCTGAAGCTTGTGACTAGAGATGAGCGAACTTTTGAAAAATTCGATTCGACTGATTCGCTGAATTTTCCGACAAAAATCGTTTCGACCCGAATAAATTCGCGACGAATCGCTATTAAAAACGGCTATTTCTGAGCCTCCTAGAGCCTCAATAGGGTTGTAAACCATTCTGCCTTGCTGTAACACGCACAGGATGCGTGCTGGGTTAGTTAAATAATACTTTGAAGAAATATCACATGCAGATCAGAGGCATCGCTAATAGAATCGCAGAGCGGCACAATTGCAAAGAGTTGAAGTGGCATCACTATGAGGGGCAGGAGCCCAAACATTGCTTTAAAGAGACACTGGAGTTGGCAGCAGCAGGAGCCCAAAAATTGGATGAATCACACCCTGGAGTTGGCAGCAGCAGCAGCAGCAGGAGCCCAAATATTACTTTAAAGAGACCCTGGGGTTGGCCTCAGGAGCCCAAAAATTGGATGAATCACACCCTGGAGTTGGCAGCAGCAGCAGCAGGAGCCCAAATATACACTGGAGTTGGCTTCAGGAGCCCAAAAATTGGATGAATCACACCCTGGAGTTGGCAGGAGTTGACAGCAGCAGCAGCAGCAGGAGCCCAAATATACACTGGAGTTGGCTTCAGGAGCCCAAAAATTGGATGAATCACACCCTGGAGTTGGCAGGAGTTGACAGCAGCAGCAGGAGCCCAAATATACACTGGAGTTGGCTTCAGGAGCCCAAAAATTGGATGAATCACACCCTGGAGTTGGCAGCAGCAGCAGCAGGAGCCCAAATATTACATTAAAGAGACCCTGGGGTTGGCCTCAGGAGCCCAAAAATTGGATGAATCACACCCTGGAGTTGGCAGCAGCAGCAGCAGGAGCCCAAATATACACTGGAGTTGGCTTCAGGAGCCCAAAAATTGGATGAATCACACCCTGGAGTTGGCAGAAGTTGGCAGCAGCAGCAGCAGGAGCCCAAATATACACTGGAGTTGGCCTCAGGAGCCCAAAAATTGGATGAATCACACCCTGGAGTTGGCAGAAGTTGGCAGCAGCAGCAGCAGGAGCCCAAATATACACTGGAGTTGGCTTCAGGAGCCCAAAAATTGGATGAATCACACCCTGGAGTTGGCAGCAGCAGCAGCAGGAGCCCAAATATACACTGGAGTTGGCTTCAGGAGCCCAAAAATTGGATGAATCACACCCTGGAGTTGGCAGAAGTTGGCAGCAGCAGCAGCAGGAGCCCAAATATACACTGGGGTTGGCCTCAGGAGCCCAAAAATTGGATGAATCACACCCTGGAGTTGGCAGCAGCAGCAGCAGGAGCCCAAATATACACTGGAGTTGGCTTCAGGAGCCCAAAAATTGGATGAATCACACCCTGGAGTTGGCAGCAGCAGCAGCAGGAGCCCAAATATACACTGGAGTTGGCTTCAGGAGCCCAGAAATTGGATGAATCCCACCCTGGAGTTGGCAGCAGCAGCAGCAGCAGGAGCCCAAATATACACTGGAGTTGGCTTCAGGAGCCCAAAAATTGGATGAATCACACCCTGGAGTTGGCAGAAGTTGGCAGCAGCAGCAGCAGGAGCCCAAATATACACTGGAGTTGGCTTCAGGAGCCCAAAAATTGGATGAATCACACCCTGGAGTTGGCAGAAGTTGGCAGCAGCAGCAGCAGGAGCCCAAATATACACTGGAGTTGGCTTCAGGAGCCCAAAAATTGGATGAATCACACCCTGGAGTTGGCAGAAGTTGGCAGCAGCAGCAGCAGGAGCCCAAATATACACTGGAGTTGGCTTCAGGAGCCCAAAAATTGGATGAATCACACCCTGGAGTTGGCAGGAGTTGACAGTAGCAGCAGCAGGAGCCCAAATATTACATTAAAGAGACCCTGGGGTTGGCTTCAGGAGCCCAAAAATTGGATGAATCACACCCTGGAGTTGGCAGCAGCAGCAGCAGGAGCCCAAATATACACTGGAGTTGGCTTCAGGAGCCCAAAAATTGGATGAATCACACCCTGGAGTTGGCAGAAGTTGGCAGCAGCAGCAGGAGGAACCCAAATATACACTGGAGTTGGCTTCAGGAGCCCAAAAATTGGATGAATCACACCCTGGAGTTGGCAGCAGCAGCAGCAGGAGCCCAAATATACACTGGAGTTGGCTTCAGGAGCCCAAAAATTGGATGAATCACACCCTGGAGTTGGCAGCAGCAGCAGCAGGAGCCCAAATATACACTGGAGTTGGCTTCAGGAGCCCAAAAATTGGATGAATCACACCCTGGAGTTGGCAGAAGTTGGCAGCAGCAGCAGCAGGAGCCCAAATATACACTGGAGTTGGCTTCAGGAGCCCAAAAATTGGATGAATCACACCCTGGAGTTGGCAGAAGTTGGCAGCAGCAGCAGCAGGAGCCCAAATATACACTGGAGTTGGCTTCAGGAGCCCAAAAATTGGATGAATCACACCCTGGAGTTGGCAGGAGTTGACAGTAGCAGCAGCAGGAGCCCAAATATTACATTAAAGAGACCCTGGGGTTGGCCTCAGGAGCCCAAAAATTGGATGAATCACACCCTGGAGTTGGCAGCAGCAGGAGCCCAAATATACACTGGAGTTGGCTTCAGGAGCCCAAAAATTGGATGAATCACACCCTGGAGTTGGCAGAAGTTGGCAGCAGCAGCAGCAGGAGCCCAAATATACACTGGAGTTGGCTTCAGGAGCCCAAAAATTGGATGAATCACACCCTGGAGTTGGTAGAAGTTGGCAGCAGCAGCAGCAGGAGCCCAAACATTACTTTAAAGAGACCCTGGGGTTGGCTTCAGGAGCCCAACAATTGGATGAATCACACCCTGGAGTTGGCAGCAGCAGCAGCAGGAGCCCAAATATACACTGGAGTTGGCTTCAGGAGCCCAAAAATTGGATGAATCACACCCTGGAGTTGGCAGGAGTTGACAGCAGCAGCAGCAGCAGGAGCCCAAATATACACTGGAGTTGGCTTCAGGAGCCCAAAAATTGGATGAATCACACCCTGGAGTTGGCAGAAGTTGGCAGCAGCAGCAGGAGCCCAAATATACACTGGGGTTGGCCTCAGGAGCCCAAAAATTGGATGAATCACACCCTGGAGTTGGCAGAAGTTGGCAGCAGCAGCAGCAGGAGCCCAAATATACACTGGAGTTGGCTTCAGGAGCCCAAAAATTGGATGAATCACACCCTGGAGTTGGCAGGAGTTGACAGTAGCAGCAGCAGGAGCCCAAATATTACATTAAAGAGACCCTGGGGTTGGCCTCAGGAGCCCAAAAATTGGATGAATCACACCCTGGAGTTGGCAGCAGCAGCAGCAGGAGCCCAAATATACACTGGAGTTGGCTTCAGGAGTCCAAAAATTGGATGAATCACACCCTGGAGTTGGCAGAAGTTGGCAGCAGCAGCAGCAGGAGCCCAAATATACACTGGAGTTGGCTTCAGGAGCCCAAAAATTGGATGAATCACACCCTGGAGTTGGTAGAAGTTGGCAGCAGCAGCAGCAGGAGCCCAAACATTACTTTAAAGAGACCCTGGGGTTGGCTTCAGGAGCCCAACAATTGGATGAATCACACCCTGGAGTTGGCAGCAGCAGCAGCAGGAGCCCAAATATACACTGGAGTTGGCTTCAGGAGCCCAAAAATTGGATGAATCACACCCTGGAGTTGGCAGAAGTTGGCAGCAGCAGCAGCAGGAGCCCAAATATACACTGGAGTTGGCTTCAGGAGCCCAAAAATTGGATGAATCACACCCTGGAGTTGGCAGAAGTTGGCAGCAGCAGGAGCCCAAATATACACTGGAGTTGGCTTCAGGAGCCCAAAAATTGGATGAATCACACCCTGGAGTTGGCAGAAGTTGGCAGCAGCAGCAGCAGGATCCCAAATATACACTGGAGTTGGCCTCAGGAGCCCAAAAATTGGATGAATCACACCCTGGAGTTGGCAGAAGTTGGCAGCAGCAGCAGCAGGAGCCCAAATATACACTGGGGTTGGCCTCAGGAGCCCAAAAATTGGATGAATCACACCCTGGAGTTGGCAGCAGCAGCAGCAGGAGCCCAAATATACACTGGAGTTGGCTTCAGGAGCCCAAAAATTGGATGAATCACACCCTGGAGTTGGCAGCAGCAGCAGCAGGAGCCCAAATATACACTGGAGTTGGCTTCAGGAGCCCAAAAATTGGATGAATCACACCCTGGAGTTGGCAGCAGCAGCAGCAGGAGCCCAAATATACACTGGAGTTGGCTTCAGGAGCCCAAAAATTGGATGAATCACACCCTGGAGTTGGCAGGAGTTGACAGTAGCAGCAGCAGGAGCCCAAATATACACTGGAGTTGGCTTCAGGAGCCCAAAAATTGGATGAATCACACCCTGGAGTTGGCAGGAGTTGACAGCAGCAGCAGCAGCAGGAGCCCAAATATACACTGGAGTTGGCTTCAGGAGCCCAAAAATTGGATGAATCACACCCTGGAGTTGGCAGAAGTTGGCAGCAGCAGCAGCAGCAGGAGCCCAAATATACACTGGGGTTGGCCTCAGGAGCCCAAAAATTGGATGAATCACACCCTGGAGTTGGCAGCAGCAGCAGCAGGAGCCCAAATATACACTGGAGTTGGCTTCAGGAGCCCAAAAATTGGATGAATCACACCCTGGAGTTGGCAGAAGTTGGCAGCAGCAGGAGCCCAAATATACACTGGAGTTGGCCTCAGGAGCCCAAAAATTGGATGAATCACACCCTGGAGTTGGCAGAAGTTGGCAGCAGCAGCAGCAGGAGCCCAAATATACACTGGAGTTGGCTTCAGGAGCCCAAAAATTGGATGAATCACACCCTGGAGTTGGCAGAAGTTGGCAGCAGCAGCAGCAGGATCCCAAATATACACTGGAGTTGGCCTCAGGAGCCCAAAAATTGGATGAATCACACCCTGGAGTTGGCAGAAGTTGGCAGCAGCAGCAGCAGGAGCCCAAATATACACTGGAGTTGGCTTCAGGAGCCCAAAAATTGGATGAATCACACCCTGGAGTTGGCAGAAGTTGGCAGCAGCAGCAGCAGGAGCCCAAAAAATGGCCTAAAGACATAAATATGTTTTGCACCATTTGGAAAGTGTAAAACGTGGCACCATGCTGAATCTAGTCGCATGCATCAGGCATTGGTGGGTGGAAATCCTGGCTGATCCATCCCTGATTCATTTTGACAAAGGTGAGTCTCTCCACATTTTTAGTTGACAGACGAGTTCTCCTCGCCGTAACTATGGCCCCCGCCGCACTAAACACCCGCTCAGATGGCACGCTACTTGCCGGGCAGGACAGCTTTTCCAGGGCAAACTCTGCTAGTTGCGGCCACAAATCAAGTTTGGCTGCCCAGAAGTCCAGCGGATCCTCAAGGTGTGTTGGCATGGTCATGTCAAAGTATGACATGACCTGCTGGTTGAGGTCCTGCTCCAGGTCTTCCTGCTGCTCATGAGTAGCCTCACTATGCGGGTGTAGAAAGCTACTCATTAGCGACTGAAGACTGAGGCTGCTGCTGCTGATGGAGCTGCTGCTGCTGCTCCTGCCAACCCCCCCAGCGGCCATGGCAGTGGAAGGTGAGCGCAGAGGTCCCCTCGAGTCAGACCTGCGAGAGTATGGACCATGGCGCAGATAGGCATCGGCCAACTGCCTACGTAGAATGTCTTTGTAGTAGTTGAGTTTGTCCTCCCTCTCGGTGGGTTTAAAAAATGCCCCCATTTTGTGCCGGAAGCGAGGGTCCAATAAGGTGGACAGCCAGAAGTCATCCCGCCGACAGATGGAAACAATTCTGGGGTCACTACGCAAGCACGTGAGCATGCTTCGTGCCATTTGCGCAAGTGACTCGGATGGACTACCTGTCTCCATCTCCACTGCATACTGCCACGGTGTGCCCGGGTCCTCTGTCTCGCCTTCCTCAAAAACCTCTAGCTCCTCTGGCTGCTCCTGCTCCTCCTCTCCTGTCCGCTGACTAGATAAACCAGCCATTTCGCCAAGCCTAAACTGTGTTTCGCTGGGCAACTCCTCCTCCTCCTCCTCTTCCTCCTCCTCCTCCAGTTCAGCTCCAACGGGGTTCATGTGGCCGTAAGATGTAAACGCCATGTCTCCAGTGCCCTGACCAGCCATGGTTTCCAACATGTGCTGTAGTACATGAAGCAGTGGAATCACGTCGTTCATCCCGTAATCCTGCCGACTGACAAATAAAGTGGCTTCCTCAAAGGGCCTGAGCAAACGGCAGGTGTCACGTATGAGCTGCCACTGGTTGACATTGAAGTTACACAGGGGAGTCCCCCTATCTGCTTGGATCATCAGGAAATCCGTGATGGCTTTTCTCTGTTCATATAATCGGTCCAACATGTGAAGGGTGGAATTCCAACGGGTGGAAACATCGCAAATCAGACTATGTTGGGGGATACCATTCTGACGCTGTAGCTCAAGAAGGGTGTGTTTGGCGGTGTAGGAGTGGCTGAAGTGCATGCAAAGTTTCCTTGAAGTTGTTAGGATGTCCTGCAGATGGGGGGAACACTTCAGAAACCGCTTGACAACCAGATTGAAGACGTGAGCCATGCAGGGGGCATGGGTCAGGCTTCCTTGGCGCAGCGCAGACAAAATGTTCTTCCCATTGTCGGTAACCATGATTCCCATTTTAAGTTTTCTCGGAGTAAGCCATGTTTGGATTTCCTGATGAATACATTTAAGCAGTTCCTCCCCTGTGTGACTCCGTTCGCCAAGACAAACCATGTGAAGCACTGCGTGACACCTCCGTGCCCTGCACACATGGTAGACTGGAGGGGCACTGAGACTTGAGCCTACAGTGGAGGGTGAGGAGATGGCGGAGGATGAGGAGGCCGAGTCGCACGGTGTCACAGGCCCAATGGGCAGAGAGCGCGGAGGCCGAAGCGGCGTGACCTGTCCAAGTTGCTGCTGCAAAGGGACCACATTCACCCAGTGGGCCGTAAACGACATGTACTGCCCCTGACCGTAGTTACAGCTCCAGATGTCGGCGCTGCCATGTATTTTGCTACACACCGACAGGCTCAAGGACTGGCCCACCTTCTGTTCAACAAAAGTGTGCAGCGCTGGTACTGCCTTCTTGGCAAAGAAATGACGGCTTGGGACTCTCCACCTCGGCTCGGCACAAGCCATCAGTTCTCTGAAAGGTGCAGATTCCACCACCTGAAAAGGGAGCGACTGCAGCACCAGCAACTTGGACAGGAGCACATTCAGCTTCTGCGCCGTAGGATGAGTGGGCGCATACTGCTGTCTCTTGGACATGGCTTCGCTGATGGATTGCTGGCGGGATGCATGACTTGGAGGAGGAGGAGGAGGAGCAGGAGCGACAGAGGATGGGTATGACGCACAGCTGCCTTCGGCTGAGGTGCTGGAGCCTTGGCTGGCAGAAATTGGGAGCTCACTTGGTGAGGAAGCAGACTGGACCACCCCTTGGGAGCCTCGGTTCTCCCAGGTCGTTTTATGGTGACGCATCATATGTTGACGCAGGGCCGTGGTGCCAACATTTGGACCCTGGCCACGCTTCACCTTTTGCCTACATATCTTGCATGTGGCCATGTTACCCTCCTGCGGATGCCTCAGGAAAAACTGCCACACTGCCGAGTAGCTACTTTTCCCACCCCCTGGCCTCACTGATTCACTGCTGCTGTTGCCAACTCCAGGAACCCCTGCTCCACTACCTCCCAATAAGGTAGACTGCCGCACAGCAGGTGCTCTACCCCGGCCCCGGCCCCGGCCGGCTCCAGCCTTTGGAATTGTGCCCCCATGCTGACTGCTACCACCTTGCTGCCTCAGCTGCTGACTCCGGGGCAACCTGCGCCCCTCTTCTCCTGATGATGACGATGAAGCCCCTTCATCACCCGGCTCCCAAGTGCGATCGGCTTCATCGTCATCATCATCATCATCACCGAGTTGTGGCTGTACGTCACTGATGTTCGTGGATTCGTCAACAGTGTCTGGCGCAGGAGCTGGAACGCTCGCAGCACCCACGACACTGTCCACATCACTATTTGTCTGCCTAGCTAAAGAAGCCACCTCCATTTCTTGGCTGGGCAGTAGCTGCTGACTGTCCTCCTGTATCTGATCGTCCTCCTCACTAAAGAGTGGAGCTGAACCCAAAGCATAGGATACGTCGCAGGGGGAGGGAACGGCGTAGGACAGAGGCAATGGGAGGACAGGGACTGCTCTCGGGGCATGCCAACTCAGGGTTGTGTCAGAGGAACCTACCGACCCTAGACTGGGGGTCTCAGACGTAAGTTGTGATGATGTTGTTGATGAGCGCGTCAACCAATCTACCACGGCAGATGCGTTACTGGTGGAGACCCGACCGCTAGCAGATACTGGCAGATTAGGTCTCTCAGCGTGACTCCTGCTGCTACTGGCCCCCAGTCTGATGCGAGCTCTGCCTGCGGAATCTTGGCCTCTGCCACTCCTCTTTTCACTTCCAGGCACTTGTCTGCCCGACATAGTCTAACTGGCGTGGGAGTAGGTGATATTTTAAGATCCCCCGGGCAGCGGTGGGTCTATATGAAACAGAATATAATGCACACCAAAAGTGAGCAGTAACACTCAGCCTCCAACAGGCCTGCTTAGTGTAAATAAGAGAGCTGCTTAGTGTAAATAAAGAGGGGTATGCTATGTTACAGAATGGGATGCCTCAACAGAAGTGCACCTGGCAGGCAGCAGTAAGCCTATGCCCAGCAAAAGTGTCTTATAATATAAATATAATAAGAGCAAATGGTTATATGGTCTTAAACAGAGGCTGCTTTAGTCACAGAATGGGATGCCCCCAAAAAAGATCCAGTAGTACTATGCCCAGCAAAAGTGTCTTTATCAGGCTAATTTCAAATATAATAAGAGCAAATGCTTATATGGTCTTAAACAGAGGCTGCTTTAGTCACAGAATGGGATGCCCTGGCAGGGACAAGTAGTGCTATGCCGAGCAAAAGTGTCTTTATCAGGCTAATTTCAAATATAATAAGAGCAAATGCTTATATGGTCTTAAACAGAGGCTGCTTTAGTCACAGAATGGGATGCCCTGGCAGGGACAAGTAGTACTATGCCCAGCAAAAGTGTCTTTATCAGGCTAATTTCAAACATAATAAGAGCAAATGCTTATATGGTCTTAAACAGAGGCTGCTTTAGTCACAGAATGGGATGCCCTGGCAGGGACAAGTAGTACTATGCCCAGCAAAAGTGTCTTTATCAGGCTAATTTCAAATATAATAAGAGCAAATGCTTATATGGTCTTAAACAGAGGCTGCTTTAGTCACAGAATGGGATGCCCTGGCAGGGACAAGTAGTGCTATGCCCAGCAAAAGTGTCTTTATCAGGCTAATTTCAAATATAATAAGAGCAAATGCTTATATGGTCTTAAACAGAGGCTGCTTTAGTCACAGAATGGGATGCCCTGGCAGGGACAAGTAGTGCTATGCCCAGCAAAAGTGTCTTTATCAGGCTAATTTCAAATATAATAAGAGCAAATGCTTATATGGTCTTAAACAGAGGCTGCTTTAGTCACAGAATGGGATGCCCTGGCAGGGACAAGTAGTACTATGCCCAGCAAAAGTGTCTTTATCAGGCTAATTTCAAATATAATAAGAGGAAATGCTTATACGGTCTTAAACAGAGGCTGCTTTAGTCACAGAATGGGATGCCCCCAAAAAAGATCCAGTAGTACTATGCCCAGCAAAAGTGTCTTTATCAGGCTAATTTCAAATATAATAAGAGGAAATGCTTATATGGTCTTAAACAGAGGCTGCTTTAGTCACAGAATGGGATGCCCTGGCAGGGACAAGTAGTACTATGCCCAGCAAAAGTGTCTTTATCAGGCTAATTTCAAATATAATAAGAGCAAATGCTTATATGGTCTTAAACAGAGGCTGCTTTAGTCACAGAATGGGATGCCCTGGCAGGGACAAGTAGTGCTATGCCGAGCAAAAGTTTCTTTATCAGGCTAATTTCAAATATAATAAGAGCAAATGCTTATATGGTCTTAAACAGAGGCTGCTTTAGTCACAGAATGGGATGCCCCCAAAAAAGATCCAGTAGTACTATGCCCAGCAAAAGTGTCTTTATCAGGCTAATTTCAAATATAATAAGAGCAAATGCTTATATGGTCTTAAACAAAGGCTGCTTTAGTCACAGAATGGGATGCCCTGGCAGGGACAAGTAGTGCTATGCCCAGCAAAAGTGTCTTTATCAGGCTAATTTCAAATATAATAAGAGCAAATGCTTATATGGTCTTAAACAGAGGCTGCTTTAGTCACAGAATGGGATGCCCCCCAAAAAGATCCAGTAGTACTATGCCCAGCAAAAGTGTCTTTATCAGGCTAATTTCAAATATAATAAGAGGAAATGCTTATATGGTCTTAAACAGAGGCTGCTTTAGTCACAGAATGGGATGCCCCCAAAAAAGATCCAGTAGTACTATGCCCAGCAAAAGTGTCTTTATCAGGCTAATTTCAAATATAATAAGAGGAAATGCTTATATGGTCTTAAACAGAGGCTGCTTTAGTCACAGAATGGGATGCCCTGGCAGGGACAAGTAGTGCTATGCCGAGCAAAAGTGTCTTTATCAGGCTAATTTCAAATATAATAAGAGCAAATGCTTATATGGTCTTAAACAGAGGCTGCTTTAGTCACAGAATGGGATGCCCCCAAAAAAGATCCAGTAGTACTATGCCCAGCAAAAGTGTCTTTATCAGGCTAATTTCAAATATAATAAGAGGAAATGCTTATATGGTCTTAAACAGAGGCTGCTTTAGTCACAGAATGGGATGCCCTGGCAGGGACAAGTAGTACTATGCCCAGCAAAAGTGTCTTTATCAGGCTAATTTCAAATATAATAAGAGCAAATGCTTATATGGTCTTAAACAGAGGCTGCTTTAGTCACAGAATGGGATGCCCTGGCAGGGACAAGTAGTGCTATGCCGAGCAAAAGTGTCTTTATCAGGCTAATTTCAAATATAATAAGAGCAAATGCTTATATGGTCTTAAACAGAGGCTGCTTTAGTCACAGAATGGGATGCCCTGGCAGGGACAAGTAGTACTATGCCCAGCAAAAGTGTCTTTATCAGGCTAATTTCAAATATAATAAGAGCAAATGCTTATATGGTCTTAAACAGAGGCTGCTTTAGTCACAGAATGGGATGCCCCCAAAAAAGATCCAGTAGTACTATGCCCAGCAAAAGTGTCTTTATCAGGCTAATTTCAAATATAATAAGAGGAAATGCTTATATGGTCTTAAACAGAGGCTGCTTTAGTCACAGAATGGGATGCCCTGGCAGGGACAAGTAGTGCTATGCCGAGCAAAAGTGTCTTTATCAGGCTAATTTCAAATATAATAAGAGCAAATGCTTATATGGTCTTAAACAGAGGCTGCTTTAGTCACAGAATGGGATGCCCTGGCAGGGACAAGTAGTACTATGCCCAGCAAAAGTGTCTTTATCAGGCTAATTTCAAATATAATAAGAGCAAATGGTTATATGGTCTTAAACAGAGGCTGCTTTAGTCACAGAATGGGATGCCCTGGCAGGGACAAGTAGTGCTATGCCCAGCAAAAGTGTCTTTATCAGGCTAATTTCAAATATAATAAGAGGAAATGCTTATATGGTCTTAAACAGAGGCTGCTTTAGTCACAGAATGGGATGCCCTGGCAGGGACAAGTAGTACTATGCCCAGCAAAAGTGTCTTTATCAGGCTAATTTCAAATATAATAAGAGCAAATGCTTATATGGTCTTAAACAGAGGCTGCTTTAGTCACAGAATGGGATGCCCTGGCAGGGACAAGTAGTACTATGCCCAGCAAAAGTGTCTTTATCAGGCTAATTTCAAATATAATAAGAGCAAATGGTTATATGGTCTTAAACAGAGGCTGCTTTAGTCACAGAATGGGATGCCCTGGCAGGGACAAGTAGTGCTATGCCCAGCAAAAGTGTCTTTATCAGGCTAATTTCAAATATAATAAGAGCAAATGGTTATATGGTCTTAAACAGAGGCTGCTTTAGTCACAGAATGGGATGCCCTGGCAGGGACAAGTAGTACTATGCCCAGCAAAAGTGTCTTTATCAGGCTAATTTCAAATATAATAAGAGCAAATGCTTATATGGTCTTAAACAGAGGCTGCTTTAGTCACAGAATGGGATGCCCTGGCAGGGACAAGTAGTACTATGCCCAGCAAAAGTGTCTTTATCAGGCTAATTTCAAATATAATAAGAGCAAATGCTTATATGGTCTTAAACAGAGGCTGCTTTAGTCACAGAATGGGATGCCCTGGCAGGGACAAGTAGTACTATGCCCAGCAAAAGTGTCTTTATCAGGCTAATTTCAAATATAATAAGAGCAAATGCTTATATGGTCTTAAACAGAGGCTGCTTTAGTCACAGAATGGGATGCCCTGGCAGGGACAAGTAGTACTATGCCCAGCAAAAGTGTCTTTATCAGGCTAATTTCAAATATAATAAGAGCAAATGCTTATATGGTCTTAAACAGAGGCTGCTTTAGTCACAGAATGGGATGCCCTGGCAGGGACAAGTAGTACTATGCCCAGCAAAAGTGTCTTTATCAGGCTAATTTCAAATATAATAAGAGCAAATGGTTATATGGTCTTAAACAGAGGCTGCTTTAGTCACAGAATGGGATGCCCTGGCAGGGACAAGTAGTGCTATGCCCAGCAAAAGTGTCTTTATCAGGCTAATTTCAAATATAATAAGAGCAAATGCTTATATGGTCTTAAACAGAGGCTGCTTTAGTCACAGAATGGGATGCCCTGGCAGGGACAAGTAGTACTATGCCCAGCAAAAGTGTCTTTATCAGGCTAATTTCAAATATAATAAGAGCAAATGCTTATATGGTCTTAAACAGAGGCTGCTTTAGTCACAGAATGGGATGCCCTGGCAGGGACAAGTAGTGCTATGCCCAGCAAAAGTGTCTTTATCAGGCTAATTTCAAATATAATAAGAGCAAATGCTTATATGGTCTTAAACAGAGGCTGCTTTAGTCACAGAATGGGATGCCCCCAAAAAAGATCCAGTAGTACTATGCCCAGCAAAAGTGTCTTTATCAGGCTAATTTCAAATATAATAAGAGCAAATGCTTATATGGTCTTAAACAGAGGCTGCTTTAGTCACAGAATGGGATGCCCTGGCAGGGACAAGTAGTGCTATGCCCAGCAAAAGTGTCTTTATCAGGCTAATTTCAAATATAATAAGAGGAAATGCTTATATGGTCTTAAACAGAGGCTGCTTTAGTCACAGAATGGGATGCCCCCAAAAAAGATCCAGTAGTACTATGCCCAGCAAAAGTGTCTTTATCAGGCTAATTTCAAATATAATAAGAGGAAATGCTTATATGGTCTTAAACAGAGGCTGCTTTAGTCACAGAATGGGATGCCCCCAAAAAAGATCCAGTAGTACTATGCCCAGCAAAAGTGTCTTTATCAGGCTAATTTCAAATATAATAGGAGCAAATGCTTATATTGTCTTAAACAGAGGCTGCTTTAGTCACAGAATGGGATGCCCTGGCAGGGACAAGTAGTGCTATGCCGAGCAAAAGTGTCTTTATCAGGCTAATTTCAAATATAATAAGAGCAAATGCTTATATGGTCTTAAACAGAGGCTTCTTTAGTCACAGAATGGGATGCCCTGGCAGGGACAAGTAGTACTATGCCCAGCAAAAGTGTCTTTATCAGGCTAATTTCAAATATAATAAGAGCAAATGCTTATATGGTCTTAAACAGAGGCTGCTTTAGTCACAGAATGGGATGCCCTGGCAGGGACAAGTAGTGCTATGCCCAGCAAAAGTGTCTTTATCAGGCTAATTTCAAATATAATAAGAGCAAATGCTTATATGGTCTTAAACAGAGGCTGCTTTAGTCACAGAATGGGATGCCCTGGCAGGGACAAGTAGTACTATGCCCAGCAAAAGTGTCTTTATCAGGCTAATTTCAAATATAATAAGAGCAAATGCTTATATGGTCTTAAACAGAGGCTGCTTTAGTCACAGAATGGGATGCCCTGGCAGGTACAAGTAGTGCTATGCCCAGCAAAAGTGTCTTTATCAGGCTAATTTCAAATATAATAAGAGCAAATGCTTATATGGTCTTAAACAGAGGCTGCTTTAGTCACAGAATGGGATGCCCCCAAAAAAGATCCAGTAGTACTATGCCCAGCAAAAGTGTCTTTATCAGGCTAATTTCAAATATAATAAGAGCAAATGCTTATATGGTCTTAAACAGAGGCTGCTTTAGTCACAGAATGGGATGCCCTGGCAGGGACAAGTAGTGCTATGCCCAGCAAAAGTGTCTTTATCAGGCTAATTTCAAATATAATAAGAGGAAATGCTTATATGGTCTTAAACAGAGGCTGCTTTAGTCACAGAATGGGATGCCCCCAAAAAAGATCCAGTAGTACTATGCCCAGCAAAAGTGTCTTTATCAGGCTAATTTCAAATATAATAAGAGGAAATGCTTATATGGTCTTAAACAGAGGCTGCTTTAGTCACAGAATGGGATGCCCTGGCAGGGACAAGTAGTGCTATGCCGAGCAAAAGTGTCTTTATCAGGCTAATTTCAAATATAATAAGAGCAAATGCTTATATGGTCTTAAACAGAGGCTGCTTTAGTCACAGAATGGGATGCCCTGGCAGGGACAAGTAGTACTATGCCCAGCAAAAGTGTCTTTATCAGGCTAATTTCAAATATAATAAGAGCAAATGGTTATATGGTCTTAAACAGAGGCTGCTTTAGTCACAGAATGGGATGCCCTGGCAGGGACAAGTAGTGCTATGCCCAGCAAAAGTGTCTTTATCAGGCTAATTTCAAATATAATAAGAGGAAATGCTTATATGGTCTTAAACAGAGGCTGCTTTAGTCACAGAATGGGATGCCCTGGCAGGGACAAGTAGTACTATGCCCAGCAAAAGTGTCTTTATCAGGCTAATTTCAAATATAATAAGAGCAAATGCTTATATGGTCTTAAACAGAGGCTGCTTTAGTCACAGAATGGGATGCCCTGGCAGGGACAAGTAGTACTATGCCCAGCAAAAGTGTCTTTATCAGGCTAATTTCAAATATAATAAGAGCAAATGGTTATATGGTCTTAAACAGAGGCTGCTTTAGTCACAGAATGGGATGCCCTGGCAGGGACAAGTAGTGCTATGCCCAGCAAAAGTGTCTTTATCAGGCTAATTTCAAATATAATAAGAGCAAATGGTTATATGGTCTTAAACAGAGGCTGCTTTAGTCACAGAATGGGATGCCCTGGCAGGGACAAGTAGTACTATGCCCAGCAAAAGTGTCTTTATCAGGCTAATTTCAAATATAATAAGAGCAAATGCTTATATGGTCTTAAACAGAGGCTGCTTTAGTCACAGAATGGGATGCCCTGGCAGGGACAAGTAGTACTATGCCCAGCAAAAGTGTCTTTATCAGGCTAATTTCAAATATAATAAGAGCAAATGCTTATATGGTCTTAAACAGAGGCTGCTTTAGTCACAGAATGGGATGCCCTGGCAGGGACAAGTAGTACTATGCCCAGCAAAAGTGTCTTTATCAGGCTAATTTCAAATATAATAAGAGCAAATGCTTATATGGTCTTAAACAGAGGCTGCTTTAGTCACAGAATGGGATGCCCTGGCAGGGACAAGTAGTACTATGCCCAGCAAAAGTGTCTTTATCAGGCTAATTTCAAATATAATAAGAGCAAATGCTTATATGGTCTTAAACAGAGGCTGCTTTAGTCACAGAATGGGATGCCCTGGCAGGGACAAGTAGTACTATGCCCAGCAAAAGTGTCTTTATCAGGCTAATTTCAAATATAATAAGAGCAAATGGTTATATGGTCTTAAACAGAGGCTGCTTTAGTCACAGAATGGGATGCCCTGGCAGGGACAAGTAGTGCTATGCCCAGCAAAAGTGTCTTTATCAGGCTAATTTCAAATATAATAAGAGCAAATGCTTATATGGTCTTAAACAGAGGCTGCTTTAGTCACAGAATGGGATGCCCTGGCAGGGACAAGTAGTACTATGCCCAGCAAAAGTGTCTTTATCAGGCTAATTTCAAATATAATAAGAGCAAATGCTTATATGGTCTTAAACAGAGGCTGCTTTAGTCACAGAATGGGATGCCCTGGCAGGGACAAGTAGTGCTATGCCCAGCAAAAGTGTCTTTATCAGGCTAATTTCAAATATAATAAGAGCAAATGCTTATATGGTCTTAAACAGAGGCTGCTTTAGTCACAGAATGGGATGCCCCCAAAAAAGATCCAGTAGTACTATGCCCAGCAAAAGTGTCTTTATCAGGCTAATTTCAAATATAATAAGAGCAAATGCTTATATGGTCTTAAACAGAGGCTGCTTTAGTCACAGAATGGGATGCCCTGGCAGGGACAAGTAGTGCTATGCCCAGCAAACGTGTCTTTATCAGGCTAATTTCAAATATAATAAGAGGAAATGCTTATATGGTCTTAAACAGAGGCTGCTTTAGTCACAGAATGGGATGCCCCCAAAAAAGATCCAGTAGTACTATGCCCAGCAAAAGTGTCTTTATCAGGCTAATTTCAAATATAATAAGAGGAAATGCTTATATGGTCTTAAACAGAGGCTGCTTTAGTCACAGAATGGGATGCCCCCAAAAAAGATCCAGTAGTACTATGCCCAGCAAAAGTGTCTTTATCAGGCTAATTTCAAATATAATAGGAGCAAATGCTTATATTGTCTTAAACAGAGGCTGCTTTAGTCACAGAATGGGATGCCCTGGCAGGGACAAGTAGTGCTATGCCGAGCAAAAGTGTCTTTATCAGGCTAATTTCAAATATAATAAGAGCAAATGCTTATATGGTCTTAAACAGAGGCTTCTTTAGTCACAGAATGGGATGCCCTGGCAGGGACAAGTAGTACTATGCCCAGCAAATGTGTCTTTATCAGGCTAATTTCAAATATAATAAGAGCAAATGCTTATATGGTCTTAAACAGAGGCTGCTTTAGTCACAGAATGGGATGCCCTGGCAGGGACAAGTAGTGCTATGCCCAGCAAAAGTGTCTTTATCAGGCTAATTTCAAATATAATAAGAGCAAATGCTTATATGGTCTTAAACAGAGGCTGCTTTAGCCACAGAATGGGATGCCCCCAAAAAAGATCCAGTAGTACTATGCCCAGCAAACGTGTCTTTATCAGGCTAATTTCAAATATAATAAGAGGAAATGCTTATATGGTCTTAAACAGAGGCTGCTTTAGTCACAGAATGGGATGCCCTGGCAGGGACAAGTAGTGCTATGCCCAGCAAAAGTGTCTTTATCAGGCTAATTTCAAATATAATAAGAGCAAATGCTTATATGGTCTTAAACAGAGGCTGCTTTAGTCACAGAATGGGATGCCCTGGCAGGGACAAGTAGTACTATGCCCAGCAAAAGTGTCTTTATCAGGCTAATTTCAAATATAATAAGAGCAAATGCTTATATGGTCTTAAACAGAGGCTGCTTTAGTCACAGAATGGGATGCCCTGGCAGGGACAAGTAGTACTATGCCCAGCAAAAGTGTCTTTATCAGGCTAATTTCAAATATAATAAGAGGAAATGCTTATATGGTCTTAAACAGAGGCTGCTTTAGTCACAGAATGGGATGCCCTGGCAGGGACAAGTAGTACTATGCCCAGCAAAAGTGTCTTTATCAGGCTAATTTCAAATATAATAAGAGGAAATGCTTATATGGTCTTAAACAGAGGCTGCTTTAGTCACAGAATGGGATGCCCTGGCAGGGACAAGTAGTACTATGCCCAGCAAAAGTGTCTTTATCAGGCTAATTTCAAATATAATAAGAGCAAATGCTTATATGGTCTTAAACAGAGGCTGCTTTAGTCACAGAATGGGATGCCTCACAGCAGACTTAAGATCAGTACAGTATATATGCACAGTTAGTTAGTATAAGCAGCCTGAAAACGCTAACAAAGCCTGTCAGGCTGGATGAAAAAAAAAAAAAAAACTGACAGCCTCCGATTTTCCATTCCTTTCCCTGTTTTCCGCTGACTTTCTGTCTGTCTCCTGTCTGTCTCCTGCCTGTCTCCAGCCTGTCCCTGTCTGTCCCTGCCTGTCTAACTGTCTAACTGTCTCTCCCTCAGCTACACAGCGTTCTGTCTCTCACGAATGCAATAGAGAAATGACGCAGGAAAGCAAGATGGCCGGCCTTAAATACCGCTGTGACGTCACCGGGCTTGCTGGCTGCTGATAGGCTGCATGTGACTGTCCCAGCATACACTGCCCCAGCTTACATGTCTGGACATGTCCCGTCCGCCATCTTAGAATGCCTGTAATGTAAATGAATGGATGTTAAAGGAAAACTTCGAGCGATCGAATCGCGGGGAAATTCGGATTCGATCCGAATCGAATTTTTCCTGAAATTCGGATCGAATCCGGGTTCGTCCGGATCGATTCGCTCATCTCTACTTGTGACCATCTTCAATAGACACATAGGCACTGTGCTCCTGAAGCTTGTGACTATCTTCATTAGACACATAGGCACTGTGCTCCTGAAGCTTGTGACCATCTTCAATAGACACATAGGCACTGTGCTCCTGAAGCTTGTGACCATCTTCAATAGACACATAGGCACTGTGCTCCTGAAGCTTGTGACCATCTTCAATAGACACATAGGCACTGTGCTCATGAAGCTTGTGACCATCTTCAATAGACACATAGGCACCGTGTTCCTGTAGCCTGTGACCATCTTCAATAGACACATAGGCACTGTGCTCCTGAAGCTTGTGACCACCTTCAATAGACTGCACTGTGCTACATATCTTTGTGCCATCTGCACAAATAGAGACAGTGCTTTTAATTCCATCTTCTATGTCGTTTATAAACAAGTTGAATAATAGTGGGCCCAACACTGAACCCTGGGGTACACCGCTTAATCCCAGTAACCAATCAGAGTAGGGATCATTAACCACAACCCTCTGCACACGATACTTCATTCAGTTTTCATTCCAGTTACAAACTGTATTCTCTAATCCTGAAGATCTCAATTTCCCCAATAAGTGTCTATAGGGGAAAGTGTCACACTGCACCATCCAGAGCCGCCCCTCTGTCCAGGCTTCTACTCACCTCCTCATAGAAGCCAATCAGGTTAGTCTGGCAGCTTCTCTCCTTAATAAGACCGTGCTGGTTGTCACTTAGAATATTATGCATAGTTACATATTCATATATGTAGTCCCTTAATAGCCCCTCAAGAGATGTTCCCACAATGGATGTTAAACTTACAGGTCTGTAATTACCCGGAAAAGACCTAGAGCCCTTTTTTAAAAATGGGCACCACCTTTGCCTTGCATTAATCTTTTGCCCTATACTAATTGTTAGTGAGTCTTTAAAGATCAAGAACAGGGGCGACAAGATAACTGAGTTGAGTTCCTTGAGAACTATCGAGTGAAGTCCATCTGGTCCTGGAGTCTTATTAACATTTAAATTATTTAGTCTTTTTGGATGATATCCATGTTTAGCTTGTTGAGTATTATACTTGGGCTATTGCTGTTATCACTATCAGTGGCATCTCCTGTGTTGGCTCCTTAATCCTCTCTTGTGTACACAGAGCTAAAAAACCCATTTAACAGCTTTACTGTCACGGCATGCTTACCTTCAGCCCATTCCCGCGGCTTCCCGGGGCAACATGGGCTCGGGCAGCTGGCCGGAACTCCTCCTGCCTAGCAGCCGCATCCGTGCCCTAAATGTTTGAACTGTGCAATCAGCCCAAGTGTTGTTTTACTGTCCAATGAGCCTGGTTCTTCCCATCCAATCCCCTGCACCCATGCCGGTGATAGCGTTTGGCTGGGTGTGCTTTATCCTGAGATTCCTGTGTTGATTATCTGTTGCCGATCTTGCTAGCTTGACTATCCTGACTGCCGCCTGTATCGACCTCAGCCTGAATTACGACTACAAACCTGTCTCATCCCTGGTGCCGTGAAGTTCTCTGATTTCCTGGGTGACCATTGGTGTGACCTTTGACCTTGCCTGTTTTCTCCATTGGAATTCCCAGAACTGTGATCTGTACTGACCTCAGCTACCAGATTACGGCCAGTTTTACCTTCGTTTCATCAGTCTTCTCGCCCGTGAGCTTACATCCTTTGAGCTAATCAGTCCTGGGGGCAACTGTGTCTGGCGAGGCGTTTATAGCGTCCCGGCAAATGGGGGCTTGGCTAAAGATAAAGCTAGCTGCAGAGATAGGGGGTTGTAAGCTCACATAGAAGACGGGTGTCCCAGAGGCAGGACATTCACCTTCTCGTCATCCCCAGTGACTATTTCCCCATTATCATTAATTAGGGCACCTACCTGTTCTGATTTAGTTTTCTTTGAATTGATACATTTAAAGAAACGTTTAGGGTTTGTTTTCTTTTCTTTGGCCACATCTCTTT
This sequence comes from Gastrophryne carolinensis, assembly GCA_027917425.1. Lineage (NCBI taxonomy): Eukaryota > Metazoa > Chordata > Amphibia > Anura > Microhylidae > Gastrophryne > Gastrophryne carolinensis. The sequence continues at coordinate 205,133,492 of CM051241.1, forward strand.
CAGACTCGATCACTTTCCATCTCATTTTCTCAATTTCAATTGTTTTAAAAAGAGAGCATGCATCATGCAGGCCTGTCAGTCTGATCTCTGTTTTTTGTAAAATGCTACAAGGAATAATAAAAGGCAGACGTGCAAAGATATATTGCCGACAATAAAATAACACCGGCTCACAAGCAAGGGTTTGTGGATCCTGCCAGACTAACTCAATCGTCTTCCAAGAGAAACTAAGTGCAGAAGTACATGGATGTTAAAAATTAGTGTTTCTCAAATAATGTTCTGCTCAGGTCAAGAGCAGTTTGGCAAAAGTTGCCTAAATAGTCAGGATTCAGGACCTCCTGGATTTCATTATACTCTTGAAGGGTTTTTTCTAGCATTAGGAACCCACATCAGCCACAACATTACAAAGTAGCTATCACCCGCCAATAACTTGGCACTATACCAGTGAGTATTTAAAGATCAAGAATAGGAGTGATGAGATAACTGAGCTGAGTTCTTTAAGAACTCTTGGGTGAAGTCCATCTGGTCCTGGAGTTTTATTCACACTTAAATATTTTAGTCTTTCTTGGATGATGTCCATGTTTAGCTTGTTGAGAATTATATTCCACAGTGGCATCTCCTGTATTGGCTCATGAATTAGGCCACGCCCCTCCGAGGGGTGGATAGCAAATATGGTGTAACAGTTACAGCAATATAAACACTTTGAATAGCCAATTTAATCATTTGTTGGTGCAGATCTGCTGGATATTTTGAGATGCCTTGTAATTAGAGATGAGCGAACTTTTGAAAAATTCGATTCGACTGATTCGCCGAATTTTCCGACAAAAATCGTTTCGACCCGAATTTATTCGCGGCGAATCGCTATTAAAAACGGCTATTTCTGAGCCTCCTAGAGCCTCAATAGGGTTGTAAACCATTCTGCCTTGCTGTAACACACACAGGATGCGTGCTGGGTTAGTTAAATAATACTTTGAATAAATATCACATGCAGATCAGAGGCATCGCTAATAGAATCGCAGAGCGGCACAATTGCAGAGAGTTGAAGTGGCATCACTATGAGGGGCAGGAGCCCAAACATTGCTTTAAAGAGACACTGGAGTTGGCAGCAGCAGGAGCCCAAAAATTGGATGAATCACACCCTGGAGTTGGCAGCAGCAGCAGGAGCCCAAACATTGGCTGAAAGAGACACTGGAGTTGGCAGCAGCAGGAGCCCAAAAATTGACTGACACACCCTGGAGTTTCAAGCAGCAGCAGCAGGGGCCCAAACATAGCTTGAAAGAGACACTGGAGTTGGCTGCAGGAGCCCAAAGATTGGATGAATCACACCCTGTAGTTGCAAGCAGCAGCAGCAGGAGCCCAAATATTACTTTAAAGAGACACTGGATTTGGCAGCAGGAGCCCAAAATTGGATGAATCACACCCTGGAGTTGGCAGCAGCAGCAGCAGGAGCCCAAACATTACTTTAAAGAGACACTGGGGTTGGCTTCAGGAGCCCAAAAATTGGATGAATCACACCCTGGAGTTGGCAGCAGCAGCAGCAGGAGCCCCAGCATTACTTTAAAGAGACACTGGGGTTGGCTTCAGGAGCCCAAAAATTGGATGAATCACACCCTGGAGTTGGCAGCAGCAGCAGGAGCCCAAACATTACTTTAAAGAGACACTGGGGTTGGCTTCAGGAGCCCAAAAATTGGATGAATCACACCCTGGAGTTGGCAGCAGCAGCAGCAGCAGGAGCCCAAACATTACTTTAAAAAGACACTGGGGTTGGCTTCAGGAGCCCAAAAATTGGATGATTCACACCCTGGAGTTGGCAGCAGCAGCAGCAGGAGCCCGAATATTACTTTAAAGAGACACTGGAGTTGGCTTCAGGAGCCCAAAAATTGGATGAATCACACCCTGGAGTTGGCAGCAGCAGCAGCAGGAGCCCAAATATTACTTTAAAGAGACACTGGGGTTGGCTTCAGGAGCCCAAAAATTGGATGAATCACACCCTGGAGTTGGCAGCAGCAGCAAGAGCCCAAACATTACTTTAAAGAGACACTGGGGTTGGCTTCAGGAGCCCAAAAATTGGATGAATCACACCCTGGAGTTGGCAGCAGCAGCAGCAGCAGGAGACCAAACATTACTTTAAAGAGACACTGGAGTTGGCTTCAGGAGCCCAAAAATTGGATGATTCACACCCTGGAGTTGGCAGCAGCAGCAGCAGGAGCCCAAATATTACTTTAAAGAGACACTGGAGTTGGCTTCAGGAGCCCAAAAATTGGATGAATCACACCCTGGAGTTGGCAGCAGCAGCAGCAGGAGCCCAAATATTACTTTAAAGAGACACTGGAGTTGGCTTCAGGAGCCCAAAAATTGGATGAATCACACCCTGGAGTTGGCAGCAGCAGCAGCAGGAGCCCAAATATTACTTTAAAGAGACACTGGAGTTGGCTTCAGGAGCCCAAAAATTGGATGATTCACACCCTGGAGTTGGCAGCAGCAGCAGCAGGAGCCCAAATATTACTTTAAAGAGACACTGGAGTTGGCTTCAGGAGCCCAAAAATTGGATTAATCACACCCTGGAGTTGGCAGCAGCAGCAGGAGCCCAAACATTACTTTAAAGAGACACTGGGGTTGGCTTCAGGAGCCCAAAAATTGGATGATTCACACCCTGGAGTTGGCAGCAGCAGGAGCCCAAATATTACTTTAAAGAGACACTGGAGTTGGCTTCAGGAGCACAAAAATTGGATGAATCACACCCTGGAGTTGCCAGCAGCAGCAGCAGGAGCCCAAATATTACTTTAAAGAGACACTGGAGTTGGCTTCAGGAGCCCAAAAATTGGATGAATCACACCCTGGAGTTGGCAGCAGCAGCAGCAGGAGCCCAAATATTACTTTAAAGAGACACTGGGGTTGGCTTCAGGAGCCCAAAAATTGGATGAATCACACCCTGGAGTTGGCAGCAGCAGCAGGAGCCCAAACATTACTTTAAAGAGACACTGGGGTTGGCTTCAGGAGCCCAAAAATTGGATGAATCACACCCTGGAGTTGGCAGCAGCAGCAGGAGCCCAAACATTACTTTAAAGAGACACTGGGGTTGGCTTCAGGAGCCCAAAAATTGGATGATTCACACCCTGGAGTTGGCAGCAGCAGGAGCCCAAATATTACTTTAAAAAGACACTGGAGTTGGCTTCAGGAGCCCAAAAATTGGATGAATCACACCCTGGAGTTGGCAGCAGCAGCAGCAGGAGCCCAAATATTACTTTAAAGAGACACTGGAGTTGGCTTCAGGAGCCCAAAAATTGGATGATTCACACCCTGGGGTTGGCAGCAGCAGGAGCCCAAATATTACTTTAAAGAGACACTGGAGTTGGCTTCAGGAGCCCAAAAATTGGATGAATCACACCCTGGAGTTGGCAGCAGCAGCAGCAGGAGCCCAAATATTACTTTAAAGAGACACTGGAGTTGGCTTCAGGAGCCCAAAAATTGGATGAATCACACCCTGGAGTTGGCAGCAGCAGCAGCAGGAGCCCAAATATTACTTTAAAGAGACACTGGGGTTGGCTTCAGGAGCCCAAAAATTGGATGAATCACACCCTGGAGTTGGCAGCAGCAGCAGGAGCCCAAACATTACTTTAAAGAGACACTGGGGTTGGCTTCAGGAGCCCAAAAATTGGATGAATCACACCCTGGAGTTGGCAGCAGCAGCAGCAGGAGCCCAAACATTACTTTAAAGAGACACTGGGGTTGGCTTCAGGAGCCCAAAAATTGGATGATTCACACCCTGGAGTTGGCAGCAGCAGGAGCCCAAATATTACTTTAAAAAGACACTGGAGTTGGCTTCAGGAGCCCAAAAATTGGATGAATCACACCCTGGAGTTGGCAGCAGCAGCAGCAGGAGCCCAAATATTACTTTAAAGAGACACTGGAGTTGGCTTCAGGAGCCCAAAAATTGGATGAATCACACCCTGGAGTTGGCAGCAGCAGGAGCCCAAATATTACTTTAAAGAGACACTGGAATTGGCTTCAGGAGCCCAAAAATTGGATGAATCACACCCTGGAGTTGGCAGCAGCAGCAGCAGGAGCCCAAATATTACTTTAAAGAGACACTGGAGTTGGCTTCAGGAGCCCAAAAATTGGATGATTCACACCCTGGAGTTGGCAGCAGCAGGAGCCCAAATATTACTTTAAAGAGACACTGGAGTTGGCTTCAGGAGCCCAAAAATTGGATGATTCACACCCTGGAGTTGGCAGCAGCAGCAGCAGCAGGAGCCCAAACATTACTTTAAAGAGACACTGGGGTTGGCTTCAGGAGCCCAAAAATTGGATGAATCACACCCTGGAGTTGGCAGCAGCAGCAGCAGGAGCCCAAACATTACTTTAAAGAGACACTGGGGTTGGCTTTAGGAGCCCAAAAATTGGATGAATCACACCCTGGAGTTGGCAGCAGCAGGAACCCAAACATTACTTTAAAGAGACACTGGGGTTGGCTTCAGGAGCCCAAAAATTGGATGATTCACACCCTGGAGTTGGCAGCAGCAGCAGCAGGAGCCCAAACATTACTTTAAAGAGACACTGGGGTTGGCTTCAGGAGCCCAAAAATTGGATGAATCACACCTTGTGGAGAGTCATGTGGAGAAAAAGTAGCTTAGTTAGTAATATCTACATAAAATTATGAAGTATTGCCAAAGTGAAGTTTTGTTTGAGGGTGTGTTTCCACCTTTTAATTAAATTAGAAACAACAAGGTATCATTGCCTCTGACTAATTAGCCCTCAAAAATTCTTGGAATTTTTAATCTGGAATCATGTCTGATCCATCTTATCCGAAGAATATTAATAAAAAGTAAGAGTAACGTAAAGGATTTTTTATCACTACTTACTTGTGGTCCGATGCGGAGGAATGTCTGTAACTGGAGAGCAGCGCCTTAAATCTGTTTTGCACGATCCATCTTTCTTTAGTGTTGGTCTGACCCCGTCATCTATCTACTGGAATACATCAGGCATTGTTGGGAGGAAAGCTTGGCTGATCCATGCGCCATTCATTTCCACGCAGGGAAGTCTCTGAAAAAAAAAAAGTATGTATAAACCAGGGTCTTTTTCATATAAAAACAAATGGTTATTTTTGCTATTAAACCATATGTTCCACAGCTTTACCAGTCATTGTGTCAGCCAATGAAGCAACTTTGTCTGGAAGTGCTGCAAAAGCAGTCCACTGCATCACAAGTGGCATCTGACACCCCCAGTCAACTGTCTGTTGTCTGTCTGTTATGCTTTGGGTTCAGCTCCACTATCCATTGATGAAGATCTGATAATCATAAAATTCAGCAGCTACTGCCCAGCCAAGAAGTGGAGGAGACACTCGCCTCTTCTTCCGCTAGCCGGCAATTAGTGATGAGGAGAGTGTCGTGGGAGGAGGTGTTGCAAGCCGAGGTAGTGGAAGAGGGTCCCTGGAGTCTGCGGTGGTGGCGGCAGCAGCAGCAGTGAATTATTGGGGACTGTTGATAGGAAAAATCAGCTACTCAGCGATGTGTCAGTTTTTCATGTTGCATCCACAATCCTGTGGAGAAAAAGTAGGTTAGTTAGTATATATACATAAAATTATGAATAGACAAATGCAATAGTATTGCCAAAGTGAAGTTTTGTTTGAGGGTGTGTTTCCACCTTGTAATTAAATCAGAAACAACTAGCTATCATTTGCCTCTGAATAATTAGCCCTCAAAAATTCTTGGAATTTTTAATCTTGATGTCTGAGGGATTTCTCCTCTCAGACAGCGTCACCATAAGTCCAGCCTGCTGCATTACCCAGTGGTGGACCTTTCAGAGAACTGATGGCTTGTGCCGAGCCGAGGTGGAGAGTACCATGGCATGGTTGTTGAACAGAAGGTGGGCCAGTCCTTTAGCCTGTCAGTGTGTACCAAAGTGCACAGTGTTGTCTACGTCTGGAGCTGTAACTATGGACTCATGGTGGACAATATATATCCTTTTAGGCCCCCTTGGTGATTGTGGTTTCACGCTGTTCTTCACGTGGTTTTCCTTGACCAACAGAGTCACACATGGGAGGAACTACTAAAAATGAGAACTCAATCCATGAAAGCATTGCTTAATCCACGAAAACTGCAAATTTGGACCCATGGTGACTGACACTTGGAAGAACATCTTGTTTGCGCTGCGACAAGGAAGCCAGAGTCATGCGTCCTGACATGGCACACGTGTTCAGTCTAGTTCTGAAGTCTTGCCCCCATCTGAAAGACATCCGAACAACAGGAAAGAAAGTTAGCATGCACTTCTGGCACTCCTACACCACCAAGCACAACCTTATTGAGCCACAGCGTCACAACGGTGTACCCCAACATAGTCTGATGTGCGATGTGTCCACCCGTTGGAATTCCACCCTCCATATGCAGGATCCACTATAGCAGTGGTCCCCAACCCTGTCCTCAAGGCCCACCAACAGGCCAGGTTTTGCAGATCTCCACAAAGATGCACAGGTGGAGTAATTAGTGCAGCTGCAGAGCAATAGAGCTGGCTATTTGGAGATCCAAAAAACATGACATGTTGGTGGGCCTTGAGGACAGGGTTGAGGACCACTGCACTATAGGAACAGAGAAAAGCCATCACGGATTTCTGGATGATCCAAACGGATAGGGGGACACCCCTGTGTAAATTCAATGTAAACCATTGGCAGCTCATACGTGACACCGACCGTTTGCTCAGGCCCTTTGAGGAAGCTACTTTATTAGTCAGTTGCCAGGACTATGAGATGAACGATGAGATTCCACTGCTTCATGTACTACAACACATGTTGGAAACCATGGCTGGTCAGGGCACTGGAGACATGGCACATACATTTCACAGCCACATGAAGCCTGTGGGGGCTGAAGTGGAGGAGGAGGAGGGGGTGGGGCACAGCAAACCACAGTTTAGGTTTCACAAAATGACCATTTTATCTAGTCATCTGACAGGAGAGGAGGAGCAGGAGCAGCCACAGGAGCTAGAGGGTTGTGAGGAAGGTGAGACAGAGGACCCAGACACACCATGGCAGTTTACAGTGGAGATGGAGACAGGTAGTCCCTCCGAGTCACTTGCACAAATGGCACGATGCATGCTCACATGCTTGCGTACTAGTGAGCGCAGAATTGTCTCCATTTGTCAGCGGGAAGACTTCTGGCTCTCCAACTTATTGGACCCTCGCTTCCGGCACAAAATGGGGGCATTTTTTACGCCCACTGAGAGGGAGGAAAAACTGACCTACTACAGAGACATCCCACGTAGTCAGTTGGGCGATGTCTATCTGTGCCATGGCCCATACTCCCGCAGGTCTGACTCGGGGGGACCTCTGCGATCACCTTCCACTGCCATGGCTGCTGGGGGGGTGGAAGGAGCAGCAGCAGCAGCAGCTCCATCAGCAGCAGCCTCAGTCTTCAGTCGCTAGTGAGTAGCTTTCTACACCCGCATAGTTAGTCTACTCATGAGCAGCAGGAAGACCTGGAGCTGGACCTCAAACAGCAGGTCATGTCATACCTTGACATGACCATGCCAACACACCTTCAGGATCCACTGGATTTGCTGGGAAGCCAAACTTGACTTGTGTCCGCAACTAGCAGAGTTTGCTCTGGAAAAGCTGTACTGGCCAGACAGTAGTTGATTTAGATGGCAACTGGGCTGCTCTATATAATGAAGCAAAATGGCAAATTTACCTCACAATATAAGCTATTGCCCCTCAGATTTACACAGGGCCTGCTCCATATAATGGTGCAAAACCATGAATTTACCTCATAATATAAACTATTGCCCCTCAGATTTACACAGGGGCTGCTCTATATTATGCTGCAAAATGGCAAATTTACCTCACAATATAAGCTATTGCCCCTCAGATTTACACAGGGCCTGCTCTATATAACGAAGCAAAATGGCAAATTTACCTCACTATATAAGCTATTGCCCCTCAGATTTACACAGGGGCTGCTCTATATTATGCTGCAAATTGGCAAATTTACCTCACAATATAAGCTATTGCCCCTCAGATTTACACAGGGCCTGCTCCATATAATGGTGCAAAACCATGAATTTACCTCATAATATAAACTATTGCCCCTCAGATTTACACAGGGGCTGCTCTATATTATGCTGCAAAATGGCAAATTTACCTCACAATATAAGCTATTGCCCCTCAGATTTACACAGGGCCTGCTCTATATAACGAAGCAAAATGGCAAATTTACCTCACTATATAAGCTATTGCCCCTCAGATTTACACAGGGGCTGCTCTATATTATGCTGCAAAATGGCAAATTTACCTCACAATATAAGCTATTACAGCTCTATATAAATAAAAATAAATAAATAAAAAAAGGGCCTGTAGAAGCTTATTTAGTATAACAGATAGGGTGACATGTGCTGGTTTGGGATGCCCATATGGGCTAGTGTTTTGGCAGCAGTACAAAAACCAATGCAAAATGCAATAGCTTAATAAAGCTGATGCTGATCAACGCTTATTTAGTATAACAGATGGGGTGCAACATGCAGGTTTGGGATGCCCTGCGGCCTGGTGTATTTAAAGCAGACCAAAACCAATTCAAAATGCAATAACTTAATAAAGCTGAGGCTGTAGATGCTTATTTAGTATAAACAGGTAGGGTGCAAGGTGCAGCTTTGGGGTGCCCTGCGGCCTGGTTAAATGAAAGCAGTCAAAAAGGAAGTGCAAACTGAAGTATCTTAATGAAGCTGATGCTGATCAATGCTTATGTTGTATACCAGATAGGGTGCAAGGTGCAGCTTTGGGGTGCCCTGTGGCCTGGTTTATTAAAAGCAGTCAAAAACAAGTGCAAACTGAAGTAGCTTAATAAAGCAGCTGATGCTGATCAACACTTATGTTGTATAACAGATAGGGTTAAAATAGCATGTGCCTTGGGATGCCCGTGTGGCCTGGTATATTTCAAGCTGAACAAAAAGTAACAATAATCCAAGTATGAGAAATGCTTGTGCTTAACATATAGGGTTAATCAGCATGTGCCTTGGGATGCCCGTGTGGCCTGGTATATTTCAAGCTGAACAAAAAGTAACAATAATCCAAGTATGAGAAATAATTTTGACCTTCTTTACAGCGCCATACTTTGAAAAAAAAAACCTTAATTTCATGCCGATCAATCCAAAGGTCAATGCCCCTAACAAAAATAGTGTTCGGCATGAGTTTTCCTTCTGGAAGGACGTAACCTTTAGTTTACATGGTTGGGGTAGGTTATCTTACAAATTGGGATACCCCAGGCAGCAGTGTCATTGAAAGAGACAGATTGTAATGCAGGCCATACGCAAGCAGAGAAACTCAGGCTGCAACAGGCCTATTTAGTTTACATGGTTGGGGTAGGTTATCTTACAAATTGGGATACCCCACTGTATATGAAACCGAATATAATGCACACCCAAAAGTGGACAATCAGCCTCCAAGAGGCCTGCTTAGTTTAACCCCCTTGGCGGCGATCCCGAGCGTGACTCGGGGTCAATTTGCGCTGTAAGTGGCGGTGACCCCGAGTCACGCTCGGGATCGATTTGGGAGCAAGAGCGGGCGGCGCAGCCTCCTTACCTTCTCCCTGCGATCCAGCGATGTCTCCACCGCGATCGCAGGTGAGAGCCGGGGCTGCGGCGTCCCTCTCCGCTTCCGGGTTCCGTCTCTGTGAGCCGCAGAGGCTCATGGGGGCGGAGCCGTGCGTGAGAGACAAATGCAATGGCAACGCTTTCGTTGCCATTGCATTTGTCTATATCGCAACGCTAGGAAGGTTAAATAAGAGAGCTGCTTAGTGTAAATAAGAGGCCTGCTTAGTTTAAATAAGAGAGCTGCTTAGTGTAAATAAGAGAGGTAGGTTATGTTATGTTACAGAATGGGATGCCCCCACAGCAGACCTGAGATCAGTATATATGCACAGCAAGCACAGTGGATAAGCAGGCTCCAACAGGCCAAATTACTTTAAATAAGTGTGCAGCTTAGAGTAAATACAGAGGCTAATGGGATGTTACAGAATGGGATGCCCCAAAGCTGACTTGAGATCAGTATATATGCACACAGCAGCAGTGTGTAAGCAGGCTCATACAGGCCAAATTTCTTTAAATAAGTTTGCAGCTTAGAGTAAATACAGAGGCTAATGGGATGTTACAGAATGGGATGCCCCAAGCAGACTTGAGATCAGTATATATGCACACAGCAGCAGTGTGTAAGCAGGCTCATACAGGCCAAATTTCTTTAAATAACTGTGCAGCTTAGAGTAAATACAGAAGCTAATGGTATGTTACAGAATGGGATGCCCCAAAGCTGACTTGAGATCAGTATATATGCACACAGCAGCAGTGTGTAAGCAGGCTCATACAGGCCAAATTTCTTTAAATAAGTTTGCAGCTTAGAGTAAATACAGAGGCTAATGGGATGTTACAGAATGGGATGCCCCAAGCAGACTTGAGATCAGTATATATGCACACAGCAGCAGTGTGTAAGCAGGCTCATACAGGCCAAATTTCTTTAAATAACTGTGCAGCTTAGAGTAAATACAGAAGCTAATGGTATGTTACAGAATGGGATGCCCCAAAGCTGACTTGAGATCAGTATATATGCACACAGCAACAGTGTCTAAGCAGGCTCATACAGCCCAAATTACTTTAAATAACTGTGCAGCTTACAGTAAATGCAGAGGCTAATGGTATGTTACAGAATGGGATGCCCCAAGCAGACTTGAGATCAGTATATATGCACACAGCAGCAGTGTGTAAGCAGGCTCACACAGGCCAAATTTCTTTAAATAACTGTGCAGCTTACAGTAAATGCAGAGGCTAATGGTATGTTACAGAATGGGATGCCCCAACAGGAGTGCACCTGGCAGCAGTAAGACTATGCACAGCAAAAGTGTCTTTATCAGGGCAAATTTCTATTAGAATAAGTGCAAATGGCTATGGTATTAAATAGAGGCTTGTGTAGTCAGAGAATGGGATGCCCCAAGAGCCAGGAGTGCACCTGTGAGCAGTAATACTATGCACAGCAAGTGTGTTTATCAGGCCAAATTTCTATTAGAATAAGTGCAAATGGTTATGGTATTAAATAGAGGCTGGTGTAGTCACAGAATGGGATGCCCCAAAAACCAGAGAGCACCTGGCAGCACTAAGACTATGCACAGCAAAAGTGTCTTTATCAGGCCTAATTTCTATTAGAATAAGTGCAAATGGTTATGGTATTAAATAGAGGCTGGTGTAGTCACAGAATGGGATGCCCCAACCAGAGTGCACCTGGGAGCAGTACTATGCACAGCAAAAGTGTCTTTATCAGGCCAAATTACTTTTAGAATAAGTGCAAAGGGTTATAGTAAATAGAGGCTGGTGTAGTCACAGAATGGGATGCCCCAACCAGAGTGCACCTGGGAGCAGTACTATGCACAGCAAAAGTGTCTTTATCAGGCCAAATCACTTTTAGAATAAGTGCAAAGGGTTATAGTAAATAGAGGCTGGTGTAGTCACAGAATGGGATGCCACAACAGCAGACTTGAGATCAGTTCAGTATATATGCACAGTTAGTTAGTATAAGCAGCCTGAAAACGCTAACAAAGCCAGTCAGCCAGCCAGTAACACTCAGGCTGGATGAAAAAAAAAAAAATCTCCCTGTGACTGCCTCCGATTTTTCCTAACTTTCCCTGTTTTTCGCTGACTTTCTGTCTGTCTCCTGCCTGTCTCCTGCCTGTCTCCAGCCTGTCCCTGTCTGTCCCTGTCTGTCTAACTGTCTCTCTGCCTGCCTACAGCAGCGTCCTGTCTCTCACGAATGCAATAGAGAAATGAGGAAAAGCAAGATGGCCGCCGGCCTTAAATAGCGCTGTGACGTCACCGGGCTTGCTGGCTGCTGACAGGCTGCATGTGACTGCCCCAGCATACACTGCCCCAGCTTACATGTGTGGACATGTCCCGTCCGCCATCTTAGAATGCCTGTAATGTAAATGAATGGATGTTAAAGGAAAACTTCGAGCGATCGAATCGCGGGGAAATTCGGATCGAATCTGGGTTTGTCCGGATCGATTCGCTCATCCCTACTTGTAATAGCTCAATTGGCACTGCTCCCTTTGGGGGATAAGGTGAGAGTAAGTTATTATGAGCCTGGACAGAACTTCAAAGACCCAAAATCTGGCTTTGGGTGCATAGTCCAGCTACGCCTGCAGATCCTCCTCTCGTTACAAAGTAAATCTCACCCCCAGTATCTTCTATCAGGACAAGAAAAATATTATTATTAGGCAATTCAAAGATTTCAGACAGGGAGTCCATGCCCTATGCTTATATTGCTATTACGCTTGCAATTCTGCCGTTTACAATTAATGTGTGTGTTCCTGTTATAACTCACCTATGTCTGGATGTAAGGCCGGTACCATTAGAAAAAGAATTACAAGGTGCGCACATAATGTTTAGTTACAAAAGAGTTAATTCCTTTAATACAAGCAATTTATTATACAACATTGGAGCTCAATTGATATTCAGGCTCCTCAAACTAATAATGTACAATAAAGGGATCCTAGATTAATCCCATGAAAGAATAACCCGGTGCAGGAACGTGGAAGGTAAGTATTCGGGAAGGGGGGGGAGGAACCCAGCTCGATGAAAAAAACACATAGAAACACAAAAATCAACACAATAAATATGCAATGTCACAAAATCACAATTATATACATCATACAATAAAGTACAATAATAAAATACTACTACAGAATCACATTCACAGCTCATGGCTGCACACAAGGATTTTGCCCCCCTTGGTGGAAATTTTTATTTTTATTTTTTTTTCTAAATATATTTATTATATCTATTATACGCCATAATATTCAGTAATGTCAATAGTCACCTTCTATGGTTGATCCCCTGTCTTTGTGTGTATGTTTTTTAATCTTGAAATGCGTTGTGATGTGTTGTCTGTCTTTATTAATTTAGAATTTATTTAATAATAATAAAAATACTATAATTTTATTTTTGAGTGCGGCCTTTTGTGTAGGGATATTCTTTCGTGGGATTAATCTAGGATCCCTTTATTGTACATTTTTATCTTAGTCCCAGGGCCTGGCACCTTTATCTTTGGATAATTACTAGGCAGTGCACATCCCCTTTATGTGTGTATCCTCAAACTAATAAAAAACAAAAAAAGTAGCAATGTGCAAATAATTTCACAGTAAAGTGCTAGTGCCTTAAAAGAGACAATGTAACATAGGGGTTTATTCATGAAGGGATAGCGCCAGGTAGCGCCTTGCAAGCGGCAGGTAGCGTCTGTATGCAAAACCACATTTATGAAAGCGAATCTGGTGAGCGACTCTAACAGCGTCACGTAGTGACTGATTCATCATCACAGACGGCGGCTCAGCGTATAGCGCCGGCGCTCTAGCTTCCAGAGCCAGGTATTACCTGACGCTACCTGTCGCTCTCCCATACATTTCAATGGACGTTACTTATCTTCTCTTTAAACAGGGTTTTCATTTTTTCTTTTTTTTTCTTTTTTTAACAAATCATTGTGACCTCTCCTGGCCTAGAAAAAGTCATTTTTTTAAAACTTTTTAGATTTTTTAATATTTTTATGCAGAATTGTCATTACAGGTCTGGCATTAAAGTGTTATTGTCACAGTGTTATAACAATGTCATTCCATGTGTTTTCGCTTTGTTACTGGTGGATATGTGTTCAAAAACAGACTTTAATCGCACAGCTTCTGGCGCTCTATGCTACAGAGACCCAAATTTGAGCGCCGGCGCTGTGTGAGGTTGTTTTTTTTTTTTATGAATATGGTTTGAGTCGCTCACACTGACCAGTCGCTACCGTTCGCTCCCATATAGCTCTGTACTGGTGTTCTATCGACTCACACATCAAATTCATCAATGCCGGGCAGCGACTGAGACGCTCTGTAATCTATATGTGTGGTGCACCACTAATGTTCATCAGTAATGGCGTGCTCACCAATATACTCAGCCAGATAAATGAAATGAAACCTGGGGTACTCTGTATCCCCACAAATCAAAAGGACGGGAGCACAACCAATAAAGAAGTCTAAAAAATATTTATTCAAGAAAAATATCTTTGTGTACAAAACATTTAAAACCAACACATCAGACACATTAAAGACACATTAACACCCCCCCCCCCATGTTGGCCCTGATCACCTTCTTTCCTCAAAGTAACCCACACAATATAAGGCTGTAGCCAATATCTAAACACATTATAATTCTATCCTCATTGTCAGTGCACAAAAATAAGCCTAAAGTAGTGTCCAAAGAAAATACAAACAATATCCCAAAAATCAGTGATCAAACCATATTCAATAAATCAAAAAAATCTATACATAAATTTTCTTTGTGCCGGCACAAAAAACCAAAAAAAGAAAAGAGAACACACAGTGCCCCTAACCTCACGTGTTACTAAATAAAAAAATATATGTGAATAATGCAAAACCACTATACAGCTGATACAAAATATTTAATCCATAAAAGTAAAAAAATATATAATGATAATGTATAACATCTAAATAATTAAACATTATCTAAAGTGCATAGTGCTAAAAAATAATAACAAATAGTAGCAGGTGACTCATGGACATGAAACAAAAACAGTAAACAAGGATACAGCTACAATGAGGAGATACTCAGCTGGCAAATGAAGAAGCAATAACAGCCAGCGGAGGAAAGCCAGGGGCAGCTGGAGAAACACCTGCGCTTCGCAGTACAGAGCCTGCTTCTTGCTTGGGTGGCTTTATATAACAAACCACTCCTCACAATGTATTCACCATTACTGAACAGCGACTGAGTCGCTATAAAGTAGCGACCCACGGCCGATCACTGCGGCTACTAGCGGGCGCTCTGAAAATGCCGCTACAGACGCTCATCTGACGCTACCTGGCGTTAGTGATGAATCAGCCTGCCCGTGTGGGAACCAAATAAACAATAGATCACAAACTCCCAAAGTTCCTCGCCTGCTTGTGTCCCCCCCCCTCCCTGTGGAATCCCAGGACAGATGGGGGATGTCATATGGACCAACTTTCAGGTCCTCAAAGATGGAGAATCCCAGATGCACCAATCAGACAGTGGGTGACTCCAATCGCTCTGCCCATAGGAGGGGTCAGACCCCTGGTTAGAGGGAATAAGGTGAGCTTCAGAATGGAGACAGGGACACTCTAATGTTAGTGACACACACTCCCGTTAATAGCAGAAGACCAGAAAGCGTGTGTGGACTGAGAGACAATTTATCTGATCGCAGCGTGTTAATCAGTTGCGATTTAGGTGTGACCCTAGATAAAAAACGATTGGTGTAGGTGCGCTGTGGATAAAATGAGCGGTTAGTGATGATAGGTTAAATAATGGAGAAAAGAGGAGGAGTTAAGAGTGGGTATTATTCACCGCGATTCTGTTGGTAACATGTAGCATATATAACAATCACATTGATATTAGCGACAATATTATATACAATAAATGTTACATACAATAAAGATATAATAAAGGTTTGTTTGGGGGGGGAGAAAAATCCTTCGAATTGACAGCAATTGACAGCAAAACGAAATAAAGGAAACCGCATGTCTTTCAGTTTAGGTCCGTTTTTCACGGTTGGAGGGATAATTACTGCAGTTGATGCTTGATGTAACATTTATTGTATATAATATTGTCGCTAATATCATTGTGATTGTTATATATGCTACATGTTACCAACAGAATCGCGGTGATAAATAACCATTCTTAACTCCCCCTCTTTTCTCCACTATTTAACCTATAATCACTAACCACTCATTTTATCCACAGCGCACCTACACGGGCAGGCTGATTCATCACTAACGCCAGGTAGCGACAGATGAGCGTCTGTAGCAGCATTTCAGAGCGCCCGCTAGTAGTCGCAGTGCTCGGCCGTGGGTCGCTAGTTTATAGCGACGGGCAGGCTGATTCATCACTAACGCCAGGTAGCGACAGATGAGCGTCTGTAGCGGCATTTCAGAGCGCCCGCTAGTAGTCGCTGTGCTCGGCCGTGGGTCGCTAGTTTATAGCGACGGGCAGGCTCATTCATCACTAGCGCCAGGTAGCGACAGATGAGCGTCTGTAGCGGCATTTTCAGAACGCCCGCTAGTAGTCGCTGTGCTCAGCCGTGGGTTGCTAGTTTATAGCGATGGGCAGGCTCATTCATCACTAACGCCAGGTAGCGACAGATGAGCGTCTGTAGCGGCATTTTCAGAGCGCCCGCTAGTAGTCGCTGTGCTCGGCCGTGGGTCGCAAGTTTATAGCGACGGCAGGCTGATTCATCATTAGCGGCAGGTAGCGACAGATAAGCGTCTGTAGCGCCATTTTCAGAGTGCCCGCTAGTAGTCGCTGTGCTCGGCCGTGAGTCGCAAGTTTATAGCAACTCAGTCGCCGTTCAGTAATGTTGAATACATTGTGAGGAGTCGCTATTTGACCAGTACAGCGCTGTATGGGAGCGCATGTTAGCGACTGCTCATAGCGACCGACTCACAACATATTCAGCAAAAAAACAACCTCACAAATCTCTGGCGCTGAAAAATGTTTCTCTGAAGCCCAGAGCGCAGGAGGCGGTGTGATTAAAGTCTGTTTTTCAGCATCTATCCACCAGTAACAAAGCGAAAACATATGGAATTACATTGTAACAACATTGTAACATGACACTTTAATGGCAGAGCTGTGATGTCATTTCTGAGGAAAAATATAAAAAATGAAAAAATTTTGAAAAAACTGCTTATTCAATGTCAGGAGAGGTCACAGAATTATTTGTGATTTTTTTGTAAAAAAAAAAATAACAAAAACCCCGTTTAAAGAGAAGAAAATGATCGTCCATTGAAATGTATGGGAGAGCGACAGGTAGCGAGAGGTCATACCTGGCGCTGTGCAAGGCTGAACGCCGGCGCTGTTCGCTGAGGCTGTGAAAATGATGAATCAGACGCTACATGGCGCTATCCCAGTCGCTAAACAGATTCTGCTTGATAAATGTGTAATTGCGCTGCCGTGTCCGGCGTTCACCTGTCGCTACCTGTCGCTACCTCTCATTAACCAGCCACTACCTGACGCTATTGCTTCTTAAATAAGAGCATAAATGTTTTCGATCTAGAGTCACACCTAAATCGGAACTTATTAACACACTCCAATTACCTCAGGAATACAGGTTCTTCCCTCACGTAGGAGCCGCTCATATTATCTAATTGCGCTTCTCCTCAAACCCACATCTCCCAATTTATTTGATCGAACCGCAGCCCAGACAGACTTAAGTATATTTTTCACCTTTTTTTATTTGTAATTGCTATCTAAATTATTTGTACCTTGTTTTATAGTTAATTCTGTTTTTATCACCTTGCACCATTTTTCTTGTTGTTTTTTTTTTTTTTGTTTGTTTAAATAAATTCGGAAAATACAGCAGAGGGTCACTGATGCTCTGAATTAAGGATCTAAAATAAATAAATTCGGAAAATACAGCAGAGGGTCACTGATGCTCTGAATTAAGGATCTAAAATAAATAAATTCTGAAAATACAGCAGAGGGTCACTGATGCTCTGAATTAAGGATCTAAAATAAATACATTCGGAAAATACAGCAGAGGGTCACTGATGCTCTGAATTCAGGATCTTAAATAAATAAATGCTGAAAATACAGCAGAGGGTCACTGATGCTCTGAATTAAGGATCTAAAATAAATAAATTCGGAAAAATACAGCAGAGGGTCACTGATGCTCTGAATTAAGGATCTAAAATAAATAAATTCGGAAAATACAGCAGAGGGTCACTGATGCTCGGAATTCAGGATCTAAAATAAATAAATTCGGAAAATACAGCAGAGGGTCACTGATGCTCTGAATTAAGGATCTAAAATAAATAAATTCGGAAAATACAGCAGAGGGTCACTGATGCTCTGAATTCAGGATCTAAAATAAATAAATTCTGAAAATACAGCAGAGGGTCACTGATGCTCTGAATTAAGGATCTAAAATAAATAAATTCGGAAAATACAGCAGAGGGTCACTGATGCTCTGAATTCAGGATCTAAAATAAATAAATTCTGAAAATACAGCAGAGGGTCACTGATGCTCTGAATTCAGAATCTAAAATAAATACATTCTGAAAATACAGCAGAGGGTCACTGATGCTCTGAATTCAGAATCTAAAATAAATACATTCTGAAAATACAGCAGAGGGTCACTGATGCTCTGAATTAAAGATCTAAAATAAATAAATTCTGAAAATACAGCAGAGGGTCACTGATGCTCTGAATTAAGGATCTAAAATAAATAAATTCTGAAAATACAGCAGAGGGTCACTGATGCTCTGAATTAAGGATCTAAAATAAATAAATTCTGAAAATACAGCAGAGGGTCACTGATGCTCTGAATTAAGGATCTAAAATAAATAAATTCTGAAAATACAGCAGAGGGTCACTGATGCTCTGAATTCAGAATCTAAAATAAATAAATTCTGAAAATACAGCAGAGGGTCACTGATGCTCTGAATTAAGGATCTAAAATAAATAAATTCTGAAAATACAGCAAATGGTCACTGATGCTCTGAATTAAAGATCTAAAATAAATAAATTCTGAAAATACAGCAGAGGGTCACTGATGCTCTGAATTAAGGATCTAAAATAAATAAATTCTGAAAATACAGCAGAGGGTCACTGATGCTCTGAATTAAGGATCTAAAATAAATAAATTCTGAAAATACAGCAGAGGGTCACTGATGCTCTGAATTAAGGATCTAAAATAAATAAATTCAGAAAATACAGCAGAGGGTCACTGATGCTCTGAATTCAGGATCTAAAATAAATAAATTCAGAAAATACAGCAGAGGGTCACTGATGCTCTGAATTAAGGATCTAAAATAAATAAATTCAGAAAATACAGCAGAGGGTCACTGATGCTCTGAATTCAGGATCTAAAATAAATAAATTCGGAAAATACAGCAGAGGGTCACTGATGCTCTGAATTCAGGATCTTAAATAAATAAATTCTGAAAATACAGCAGAGGGTCACTGATGCTCTGAATTCAGGATCTAAAATAAATAAATTCTGAAAATACAGCAGAGGGTCACTGATGCTCTGAATTCAGAATCTAAAATAAATACATTCTGAAAATACAGCAGAGGGTCACTGATGCTCTGAATTAAAGATCTAAAATAAATAAATTCTGAAAATACAGCAGAGGGTCACTGATGCTCTGAATTAAGGATCTAAAATAAATAAATTCGGAAAATACAGCAGAGGGTCACTGATGCTCTGAATTAAGGATCTAAAATAAATAAATTCGGAAAATACAGCAGAGGGTCACTGATGCTCTGAATTCAGGATCTAAAATAAATAAATTCGGAAAATACAGCAGAGGGTCACTGATGCTCTGAATTCAGGATCTAAAATAAATAAATTCGGAAAATACAGCAGAGGGTCACTGATTCTCTGAATTAAGGATCTAAAATAAATAAATTCTGAAAATACAGCAGAGGGTCACTGATGCTCTGAATTAAGGATCTAAAATAAA
The DNA here is from genome assembly GCA_027917425.1 of Gastrophryne carolinensis. Classification (NCBI taxonomy): domain Eukaryota; kingdom Metazoa; phylum Chordata; class Amphibia; order Anura; family Microhylidae; genus Gastrophryne; species Gastrophryne carolinensis. Next base: position 205,152,970 of record CM051241.1, read on the forward strand.
TAAATTCTGAAAATACAGCAGAGGGTCACTGATGCTCTGAATTCAGGATCTAAAATAAATAAATTCTGAAAATACAGCAGAGGGTCACTGATGCTCTGAATTAAGGATCTAAAATAAATAAATTCTGAAAATACAGCAGAGGGTCACTGATGCTCTGAATTCAGGATCTAAAATAAATAAATTCTGAAAATACAGCAGAGGGTCACTGATGCTCTGAATTCAGGATCTAAAATAAATAAATTCTGAAAATACAGCAGAGGGTCACTGATGCTCTGAATTCAGGATCTAAAATAAATAAATTCTGAAAATACAGCAGAGGGTCACTGATGCTCTGAATTCAGGATCTAAAATAAATAAATTCTGAAAATACAGCAGAGGGTCACTGATGCTCTGAATTAAAGATCTAAAATAAATAAATTCTGAAAATACAGCAGAGGGTCACTGATACTCTGAATTAAGGATCTAAAAAGCTCACGCTATTTCTGAAGAGCCCGGCTACGTTACTTGGGCATTAAAGGCATTAAAGTGGAGCTAAATTGAGATTCATACGATAAGCCATCTCATTAAAAGAAAGTTGGTACGTCATTTATTGCACAGGTGATGGGAATACTGCACCGGATATAAAAGGAATCAATAGAGTCACTTGGTGAATAATATATTATATTATTGAAATATCTCACTGAGCATATACATGGATTTCTACCACTCTATATACATGAGACTATGAGAGTTATTTAAGAAGGGATAGCGTCAGGTAGCGGCTGGTTAATGAGAGGTAGCGACAGATAGCGACTGGTCAACGCCGGACACGGCGCGCAATGACACATTTATCAACCAGAATCTGTTTAGCAACTGGGATAGCGCCATGTAGCGAACAGCGCCGGCGTTCAGCCTTGCACAGCGCCAGGTATGACCTCTCGCTACCTGTCGCTCTCCCATGCATTTCAATAGACGATCCTTTTCTTCTCTTTAAACTGTTTTTTTTTTTTTTTTTTTTTAATTTTTCCCAAAAATCACAAATAATTCTGTGACCTCTCCTGACATTGAAAAAGCATTTTTTTCATATTTTTTATATATTTCCTCAGAAATGACATCACAGCTCTGCCATTAAAGTGTCATGTTACAATGTTGTTACAATGTAATTCCATATGTTTTCGCTTTGTTACTGGTGGATAGATGCTGAGAAACAGACTTTAATCACACCGCCTCCTGCGCTCTGGGCTTCAGAGAAGCATTTTTCAGCGCCAGAGATTTGTGAGGCTGTTTATTTGCTGAATATGGTGTGAGTCGGTCGCTATGAGCAGTCGCTAACATGCGCTCCCATACAGCGCTGTACTGGTCAAATAGCGACTCCTCACAATGTATTCATCATTACTGAACAGCAACTGAGTCGCTATAAACTAGCGACTCACGGCCGAGCACAGCGACTACTAGCGGGCGCTCTGAAAATGCCGCTACAGACGCTCATCTGTCGCTACCTGGCGTTAGTGATGAATCAGCCTGCCCGTCGCTATAAACTAGCGACCCATGGCAGAGCACAGCGACTACTAGCGGGCGCTCTGAAAATGCTGCTACAGACGCTCATCTGTCGCTACCTGGCGTTAGTGATGAATCAGCCTGCCCGTCGCTATAAACTAGCGACCCAAGGCCGAGCACAGCGACTACTAGCGGGCGCTCTGAAAATGCCGCTACAGACGCTCATCTGTCGCTACCTGGCGTTAGTGATGAATCAGCCTTTATATTAAAAAGGACTAACTGTGACTGTGGTTCATTGCTCGTAGCGGGGGAGATTTTCTTTAAAGATTGTATTGGGATTTAAGTTTATTGTTTGTTTTGCGTGATCTTAAGGAATTGTATTATTTCTGTTTGTCGGCTGCATTACTCGCCTAGGAAGCTCGATCGCCCCCGTCTGGAAGTGGTTGTGGGTCGATTGATTAGTTCGATCTGATTCTAGAGGCGAACATGGTTTGTGTTCTGGTGGCGGCAGTTTATAGCCACGCGTGTCGCCAATTGAACAATGGCAGTGACACACGTGGCGTACGATTGGCCGGTTTGATCAGATGAACGATCAGTAGGTCCGATCAACCCGTGCAGTGGTCACACCTTGAGCATGAAATGTCTCCTTATTGGATGAGCTGCCGGCTGCTGTCATTTCATATCGGGGGAATCAAAGCCATGAGTTGCCAAGATTATAATGACGCTGTATTCCCCAGAGCTGCTGAGTTGTGGTTTCAGCAGCTGCTGCTTGCAGTCCTATTCGCTTGAGCCTGAGGAAGTTGGATTTTTGCCCACGGAACGCGTGGCTCTGGATGTTGGCAGCCGGCCGGGAGACGTGGTTTGAAATTTTGATATTATGGATATTGATTTGCGTTTATCAGTTACCATGTAAATTCATATAGTGATTTGATTGGATGATAGAGCTTTGATTCGGCTGTTTGTCGGAGGGACAGCCTTTGTGCTGTTGTGGTTTCTGATTTTGAGGTTTATAGTATTGGCGCTATTGCACGTTATATAGATATCCATTATATTACTCTTGCAGATTTTTTTTTTTTTTTGCAATATGTCTTTATTGAATTTTTAATGGTATACAGAGAAAATACAGCAAAGTGCAGCAAGTAGAACGAACGTTTGAAAGAAGAATGTCCTGGGTGTGTTGGGTCCTCAGCTATTTTTTTTGCCTTTCCATGAATTGTTCCTCCAGGGATGGTAAGGGGCATCCCATGATCCGCTCGGCAGTCCTGGTAATCCTCCGGTAAGGGGCATCCTATGACCCACTCGGCAGTCCTGGTAATCCTCCGGTAAGGGGCATCCTATGATCTGCTCGGCAGTCCTGGTAATCCTCCGGTAAGGGGCATCCTATGACCCACTCGGCAGTCCTGGTAATCCTCCGGTAAGGGGCATCCTATGACCCACTCGGCAGTCCTGGTAATCCTCCGGTAAGGGGCATCCTATGATCTGCTCGGCAGTCCTGGTAATCCTCCGGTAAGGGGCATCCTATGACCCACTCGGCAGTCCTGGTAATCCTCTGGTAAGGGGCATCCTATGATCCGCTCGGCAGTCCTGGTAATCCTCCGGTAAGGGGCATCCAATGATCCGCTCGGCTGTCCTGGTAATCCTCCGGTAAGGGGCATCCAATGATCCGCTCGGCTGTCCTGGTAATCCTCCGGTAAGGGGCATCCAATGATCCGCTCGGCAGTCCTGGTAATCCTCCGGTAAGGGGCATCCTATGACCCACTCGGCAGTCCTGGTAATCCTCCGGTAAGGGGCATCCTATGATCCGCTCGGCAGTCCTGGTGATCCTCTGGTAAGGGGCATCCTATGATCTGCTCAGCAGTCCTGGTGATCCTCCGGTAAGGGGCATCCAATGATCTGCTCGGCTGTCCTGGTAATCCTCCGGTAAGGGGCATCCAATGATCTGCTCGGCTGTCCTGGTTATCCTCCGGTAAGGGGCATCCTATGATCTGCTCGGCAGACCTGGTAATCCTCCGGTAAGGGGCATCCTATGATCCGCTCGGCAGTCCTGGTAATCCTCCGGTAAGGGGCATCCTATGATCCGCTCGGCAGTCCTGGTTATCCTCCGGTAAGGGGCATCCAATGATCTGCTCAGCAGTCCTGGTAATCCTCCGGTAAGGGGCATCCAATGATCTGCTCGGCTGTCCTGGTAATCCTCCGGTAAGGGGCATCCTATGATCCGCTCGGCAGTCCTGGTGATCCTCCGGTAAGGGGCATCCTATGATCCGCTCGGCAGTCCTGGTGATCCTCCGGTAAGGGGCATCCAATGATCTGCTCGGCTGTCCTGGTAATCCTCCGGTAAGGGGCATCCAATGATCTGCTCGGCAGTCCTGGTAATCCTCCGGTAAGGGGCATCCTATGATCCGCTCGGCAGTCCTGGTAATCCTCCGGTAAGGGGCATCCTATGATCCGCTCGGCAGTCCTGGTAATCCTCCGGTAAGGGGCATCCTATGATCCGCTCGGCAGTCCTGGTTATCCTCCGGTAAGGGGCATCCAATGATCTGCTTAGCAGTCCTGGTAATCCTCCGGTAAGGGGCATCCAATGATCTGCTCGGCTGTCCTGGTAATCCTCCGGTAAGGGGCATCCTATGATCCGCTCGGCAGTCCTGGTGATCCTCCGGTAAGGGGCATCCTATGATCCGCTCGGCAGTCCTGGTGATCCTCCGGTAAGGGGCATCCAATGATCTGCTCGGCTGTCCTGGTAATCCTCCGGTAAGAGGCATCCAATGATCTGCTCGGCTGTCCTGGTTATCCTCCGGTAAGGGGCATCCTATGATCCGCTCGGCAGTCCTGGTAATCCTCCGGTAAGGGACATCCTATGATCCGCTCGGCAGTCCTGGTGATCCTCCGGTAAGGGGCATCCTATGATCCGCTCGGCAGTCCTGGTGATCCTCCGGTAAGGGGCATCCAATGATCTGCTCGGCTGTCCTGGTAATCCTCCGGTAAGGGGCATCCAATGATCTGCTCGGCTGTCCTGGTTATCCTCCGGTAAGGGGCATCCTATGATCTGCTCGGCAGTCCTGGTAATCCTCCGGTAAGGGGCATCCTATGATCTGCTCGGCAGTCCTGGTAATCCTCCGGTAAGGGGCATCCTATGATCTGCTCGGCAGTCCTGGTAATCCTCCGGTAAGGGGCATCCTATGATCTGCTCGGCTGTCCTGGTAATCCTCCGGTAAGGGGCATCCAATGATCTGCTCGGCTGTCCTGGTTATCCTCCGGTAAGGGGCATCCTATGATCTGCTCGGCAGACCTGGTAATCCTCTGGTAAGGGGCATCCTATGATCCGCTCGGCAGTCCTGGTAATCCTCCGGAAAGGGGCATCCTATGATCCGCTCGGCAGTCCTGGTAATCCTCCGGTAAGGGGCATCCTATGATCCGCTCGGCAGTCCTGGTAATTCTCCGGTAAGGGGCATCCTATGATCCGCTCTTCAGTCCTGGTTATCCTCCGGTAAGGGGCATCCTATGATCTGCTCGGCTGTCCTGGTTATCCTCCGGTAAGGGGCATCCTATGATCCGCTCGGCAGTCCTGATAATCCTCCGGTAAGGGGCATCCTATGATCCGCTCGGCAGTCCTGGTAATCCTCTGTTAAGGGGCATCCTATGATCTGCTCAGCTGTCCTGGTTATCCTCCGGTAAGGGGCATCCTATGATCCGCTCGGCAGTCCTGATAATCCTCCGGTAAGGGGCATCCTATGATCCGCTCGGCAGTCCTGGTTATCCTCCAGTAAGGGGCATCCAATGATCTGCTCAGCTGTCCTGGTAATCCTCTGTTAAGGGGCATCCTATGATCTGCTTGGCTGTCCTGGTTATCCTCTGGTAAGGGGCATCCTATGATCCGCTCTTCAGTCCTGGTAATCCTCCGGTAAGGGGCATTCTATGATCTGCTCGGCAGTCCTGGTAATCCTCCGGTAAGGGGCATCCAATGATCTGCTCGGCTGTCCTGGTAATCCTCCGGTAAGGGGCATCCAATGATCTGCTCGGCTGTCCTGGTAATCCTCCGGTAAGGGGCATCCTATGATCTGCTCGGCAGTCCTGGTAATCCTCCGGTAAGGGGCATCCTATGATCCGCTCGGCAGTCCTGGTGATCCTCCGGTAAGGGGCATCCTATGATCCGCTCGGCAGTCCTGGTGATCCTCCGGTAAGGGGCATCCAATGATCTGCTCGGCTGTCCTGGTAATCCTCCAGTAAGGGGCATCCAATGATCTGCTCGGCTGTCCTGGTTATCCTCTGGTAAGGGGCATCCTATGATCCGCTCGGCAGTCCTGGTTATCCTCCGGTAAGGGGCATCCTATGATCCGCTCGGCAGTCCTGGTAATCCTCTGGTAAGGGGCATCCTATGATCCGCTCAGCAGTCCTGGTAATCCTCTGGTAAGGGGCATCCTATGATCCGCTCGGCAGTCCTGGTAATCCTCAGGTAAGGGGCATCCTATGATCCGCTCGGCAGTCCTGGTAATCCTCCGGTAAGGGGCATCCTATGATCCGCTCGGCAGTCCTGATAATCCTCAGGTAAGGGGCATCCTATGATCCGCTCGGCAGTCCTGGTAATCCTCCGGTAAGGGGCATCCTATGATCCGCTCTGCAGTCCTGGTAATCCTCCGGTAAGGGGCATCCTATAATCCGCTCGGCAGTCCTGGTGATCCTCCGGTAAGGAGCATCCTATGATCCGCTCGGCAGTCCTGGTAATCCTCCGGTAAGGGGCATCCTATGATCCGCTCAGCAGTCCTGGTTATCCTCCGGTAAGGGGCATCCTATGATCCGCTCGGCAGTCCTGGTAATCCTCCGGTAAGGGGCATCCTATGATCCGCTCTGCAGTCCTGGTAATCCTCCGGTAAGGGGCATCCTATGATCCGCTCGGCTGTCCTGGTAATCCTCCTGTAAGGAGCATCCTATGATCCGCTCGGCAGTCCTGGTAATCCTCCGTTAAGGGGCATCCTATGATCCGCTCAGCAGTCCTGGTAATCCTCCGGTAAGGGGCATCCTATGATCCGCTCGGCTGTCCTGGCAATCCTCCGGTAAGGGGCATCCTATGATCCGCTCGGCAGTCCTGGTAATCCTCCGGTAAGGGGCATCCTATGATCCGCTCGGCAGTCCTGGTAATCCTCCGGTAAGGGGCATCCTATGATCCGCTCGGCAGTCCTGATAATCCTCAGGTAAGGGGCATCCTATGATCCGCTCGGCAGTCCTGGTAATCCTCCGGTAAGGGGCATCCTATGATCCGCTCGGCAGTCCTGATAATCCTCAGGTAAGGGGCATCCTATGATCCGCTCAGCAGTCCTGGTGATCCTCTTCAGCCAGTTCTTGTCCTTGGCTGTGGTCCCGCAATTCCAGACAGTGAAGGAGGAGGCCAGAAGTGAGCCTATTGCACCATTATAGAAGGTCTTTAGGATCCTTTTAGACATACGGTATCTTGCTAGTTATCTCAAGAAGTATAGTCTCGGTTGGGCCTTCTTCAAGATGGCGGTAGTTTGCCTGCTCCACTTTAAGTCTTTTGAAATTTTGTGCTGGTAGCGATATTGACCTCTCCATTACCGATGGAAACGGGACGATGTGTTAGGTGGGAACGTTTGAATTCAATTATGAGTTCAACCATTTTCTGGATGTTCAGGATGAGGTTGTTCTCTTCGCACCAGGATTCCAGGTTATTTACTTGTGTTCGGTGGGGAGACTCATCATTGTCTTTGATGAGGCCAACCAAGGTGGTATCATCTGCGTACTTGATTATCTTGATGGATCTGAGGATTTGAAGTCATTTGTGTAGAGGGAAAAGAGAAGGGGAGACAGAACACATCCCTGTGGTGCACCTATATTTGTTGATCTGGATGAGGAAATAAAGTTTGACTCTCTGGGTTCTGTTCAATACATGTATGACGAACCACGTCATGATTATAATGCTGGAATTAATTTTATGATGCTTTCTCTGGTATGATGTCATTCATTTATCCTGACCAGAGTGTTACACTCTGATATGCAGATTTGATTATTGCCATTATAATTCTCCTTAACCTGTGATTGATACTGGACATGATTGATGGCTGCACTGATCTTCAGGAATGGCACCCATGCCCCTCTTAGACTTCATTATTGATACTGTTAGTGCTATATCTGGTTACTGTCATTTCCCAATTTCTCGAGGTGCTGGACAATTCTGACGATAGATGTGACGCCATACAGAGATCATTCACTGTATATTCCTTTTTTAAAGGTTTGTCGTACTATTTACAATTGATTCTGATATCTTTGTATCGTGATCCATTACTTTGTACAGCACTAGTTTTGTGTATGATCCTTTTTGCATAAATATACTTTTAATTGCATATTGATAAACTGTAGTAGGTGTGCATTCATTTCCATCCCTTATGCTCTGTTTTAGAGTTTGAGGTACAATGCGGCGGGGTACCTCGGATTGACTGCACCCACAATTTCTATATTACTGCGATAGATCCTCTTACCTCTGCTATTGGTGTGCTGGAAACCTATATACTTACCTGATTATGACGCGGCATCAATTTCCTCCCCACATCTTACACATCCTGTATGTTTGTATGTCCTGTGTGGTATCGTCTTATGTTTTTTAATGTGTTTTTAATATGTCCATTGTATAGGTTGTGGTTGTAAAAATTTAATATAATTTGATCCTGAGTTGGAGTGCCTCCCCGGTTGTGTTTTTGAGGTTTCCTATTCGCTTAAAGGAGCATGAGAAATTGTCCCCGTGATAAAAATCCATATAAATATGCTGGATGGTGGGAGGAGGGGTCATTTATACACCCAGCATCAGGAAATATCCAGCCAGCCTTAATGGAAGGAAGAGGAAATCACAGGTATTACAGTAACTGTAATAATGAAACGCCGACAAGCCCTGCTAAAACACAGCGCTGCTGTGTAGCGCCTAAAAGATGAAGTGGCGCTCACTGACGCGGTTATAATTGGCAATCGGCCTAAACAGGCGCTGACACAGGCCGGCCAATACCTAGTGCAACAAAAAAGCTCCGGTGGGCGGAGCGAAACGCGCGTCGGCGGACGGCCGGCCCCTCCACGCACATGTCACCCCGCTCCTAGCCCTGTTCCAGCCTACAGCTCCTCCGCTTAGAGAGTGTTGCGCAACACCGACATTGACGACGGCAGTGCCAAGAGAGGTTGAATTCCCACCGCAGCTAAGTACCCGCCTGAGTGAGGCCTACACATTCAGTGACTGTAATGACCACTAGAGCCCAGACAGCTATGTGCAGCGCCATCATGGATATGAATACAGCGCAGATGTATGGTAATTGATACACCGCCAAGTAATGCGCCGGCTGTTATTGGGCCCCATCCCACCAGGCTGACAGAGGGACCAGCATGCGGTGATGCCATCTTGCAAGCTAAGTTCTTGCCATATAGAAACACGGTGTCGACACCTTTTGTGAGGAGGCATACCACTGACCCATTTAGATAGGCATTTAACTCTGGGCAGTGAGTCATGCCGCATCTAGGCGTAATAGAGCAGCGCTGCTAGCGGGGCGTACGTGTAGTGTGCGTGGTTCTTTGTGTTTGTGCACGGTGGGCCCCCGTGATTTTATAGCACTTATTGTTAGTTTTATATTTGTGTGATTTGTCCTATGTGTGTGCTGAGATTGGCGCAATAAAGTGATGTTTGCTCAGCATATCCAGTTTAAGCCTTTGTGCCAGTCCTACATGTAACCGTGTGGTATGTGTTTCTACTGTTGTGCAACAAACAGAGCTAATATCAGGCGCTGTGATTTCCAGCGACATTCTGTCCAAATTGTAGTACCAAAAAAGAAAGATGCCGCGCTCCAAAACTGATGCTGTATGTAGGGGTCTAGAAATAAATAGGAACATGCCAGTTAGTTAATAAGAAACCCCTTGTACGTACAGTTAAAGTGGACCAAAACCCACCACGATCGGCCTAGGAATCTATAAATTTCCTGGGCCGGTCGATTCCCTCCCCCCAGGCATCCAAAATCGGGATGCCCCGCTGCGTGATACCCCCCAGGTCGTCCCATACACTTACCTTGCCTAATGGCTCTCTCAAAATTACTGCTGTGACGAGGTGCAGCCGGAATGGCCGCACACTGTTCGGGAGCGCGCGTGGCAGCAGAGATGCTGGGGATACATCGCGTTGTAGGACCCACCAGGATCAGGTCATCTGGGGGGGTTTCACACCGTGGGGCATCCGGTGTAGGATTCCCTGGGGGTAGGCTAGCGGCCAGCGGCCAGGCCTGGATCCTTTTAGATTCAAGGGCCCAGCTTCTTGGATTTCCATTCACTTTAAAATAGCCGGTTATATGAGCATATTAAAACCAACAAACTGGAAACTTAACGCGCTGCCAATTCCAGTTGTATAACCAGGATTAGTCTCCCCCACGAGCGTCACGCACTTCAGATAAAACATTTATAGGCTGTAACGCTACACGCAGTTTATTTATTTTAGGTCGTAGCCATGGAGCCGCTATTGTTTTTCTAAGTACCTCCACTCAAGATCTAATAACGTTAAACCCAATTAAATCATTTAACATCCATCGAGTAGAGAAGCAGGAAATAAATAGATTCCAGACAAAGCGAATGCTTTGTGCCGCTTGTAACGTCGCTATCGTTTCACATTGTCAGAGAACCACGGGATCACGTGATCCAACTGTCTACCAGGGACCTCCAGACGCACAGACCGCATTCCCAAAAACCCTTGTCCGAGTCCTCCTATCAGAAATACCAGGCCCAAAGCCTGCGGACACAGACCGCATTCCCCAAACCCCTTGTCCGAGTCCCTCCTATCAGGAATACCAGGCCCAAAGCCTGCGGACACACAGACCGCGTTCCCCAAACCCCTTGTCCGAGTCCCTCCTATCAGGAATACCAGGCCCAAAGCCTGCGGACACACAGACCGCGTTCCCCAAACCCCTTGTCCGAGTCCCTCCTATCAGAAATACCAGGCCCGAAGCCTGCGGACACACAGACCGCGTTCCTCAAACCCCTTGTTTGAGTCCCCCCTATCAGGAATACCAGGCCCAAAGCCTGCAGACACACAGACCGCGTTCCCCAAACCCCTTGTCCGAGTCCCTCCTACCAGGAACACCAGGCCCAAAGCCTGCAGACACACAGACCGCATTCCCCAAACCCCTTGTCCGAGTCCCTCCTATCAGGAATACCAGGCCCAAAGCCTGCGGACACACAGACCACGTTCCCCAAACCCCTTGTCCGAGTCCCTCCTATCAGGAATACCAGGCCCAAAGCCTGCAGACACACAGACCGCGTTCCCCAAACCCCTTGTCCGAGTCCCTCCTATCAGGAATACCAGGCCCAAAGCCTGCAGACACACAGACCGTGTTCCCCAAACCCCTTGTCTGAGTCCCTCCTATCAGGAATACCAGGCCCAAAGCCTGCGGACACACAGACCGCGTTCCCCAAACCCCTTGTCCGAGTCCCTCCTATCAGGAATACCAGGCCCAAAGCCTGCAGACACACAGACCGTGTTCCCCAAACCCCTTGTCCGAGTCCCTCCTATCAGGAATACCAGGCCCAAAGCCTGCTGACACACAGACCGCGTTCCCCAAACCCCTTTTTTGAGTCCCTCCTATCAGGAATATCAGGCCCAAAGCCTGCAGACACACAGACTGCGTTCCCCTAAACCCTTGTCCGATCCCTCCTATCAGGAATACCAGGCCCAAAGCCTGCGGACACACAGACTGCGTTCCCCAAACCCCTTGTCCGAGTCCCTCCTATCAGGAACACCAGGCCCAAAGCCTGCAGACACACAGACCGCGTTCCCCAAACCCCTTGTCCGAGTCCCTCCTATCAGGAATACCAGGCCCAAAGCCGGCAGACACACAGACCGTGTTCCCCAAACCCCTTGTCCGAGTCCCTCCTATCAGGAATACCAGGTCCAAAGCCTGCGCACACACAGACCGCGTTCCCCTAAACCCTTGTCCGAGTCCCTCCTATCAGGAATACCAGGCCCAAAGCCTGCGGACACACAGACCGCGTTCCCCAAACCCCTTGTCCGAGTCCCTCCTATCAGGAATACCAGGCCCAAAGCCTGCAGACACACAGACCGTGTTCCCCAAACCCCTTGTCCGAGTCCCTCCTATCAGGAATACCAGGCCCAAAGCCGGCAGACACACAGACCGTGTTCCCCAAACCCCTTGTCCGAGTCCCTCCTATCAGGAATACCAGGCCCAAAGCCTGCAGACACACAGACCGTGTTCCCCAAACCCCTTGTCCGAGTCCCTCCTATCAGGAATACCAGGCCAAAAGCCTGCTGACACACAGACCGCGTTCCCCAAACCCCTTTTTCGAGTCCCTCCTATCAGGAATACCAGGCCCAAAGCCTGCGGAGACACAGACCGTGTTCCCCAAACCCCTTGTCCGAGTCCTCCTATCAGGAATACCAGGCCCGAAGCCTGCGGACACACAGACCGTGTTCCCCAAACCCCTTGTCCGAGTCCCTCCTATCAGGAATACCAGGCCCAAAGCCGGCAGACACACAGACCGTGTTCCCCAAACCCCTTGTCCGAGTCCCTCCTATCAGGAATACCAGGCCCAAAGCCTGCAGACACACAGACCGTGTTCCCCAAACCCCTTGTCCGAGTCCCTCCTATCAGGAATACCAGGCCAAAAGCCTGCTGACACACAGACCGCGTTCCCCAAACCCCTTTTTCGAGTCCCTCCTATCAGGAATACCAGGCCCAAAGCCTGCGGAGACACAGACCGTGTTCCCCAAACCCCTTGTCCGAGTCCTCCTATCAGGAATACCAGGCCCGAAGCCTGCGGACACACAGACCGTGTTCCCCAAACCCCTTGTCCGAGTCCCTCCTATCAGGAATACCAGGCCAAAAGCCTGCTGACACACAGACCGCGTTCCCCAAACCCCTTTTTCGAGTCCCTCCTATCAGGAATACCAGGCCCAAAGCCTACGGACACACAGATTCTCGGCTAAGGCAAAAATATCACTCAAGTTAAATATAAGTTTTAATGCTATAGCACACTAGGCAGTGATAACAAACATTTGGCTATGATGGAATAATACAAATGCTGTTCTGAGTAGTGGTTACAGGTTACAGTGAGCTACACAGAGAGACAATGGTCAGTTACCTTAGTATGCAGTTGCAGAGTAGTGGTGATGGAGAGCTCCCACAAGAGGTAATTGGCAAGCTTGTGGATGGACACCTCCGGAAGAAGGGGTATGGGGTTTACAAATGGGCACTCTCACTCCAAATATAGAAAGTAGGTAACAAATTTTATTGAAAGTGCTATGTACAAAATTTTTAAAAAACATATAGACACAACAAAAAAAAGGTCCTGGGATCTCCACTTCTATTGATGGCGGTATTTCTTTATCATGTCTGATTATTGTTGAAATAGATGCGTGGTTTTGTGCTCTCCCTGCTCCCTTTGTTTAGCCTTATTGGCTCTGTGTCTAGCCCTTGCTGACTGTTTAATGTATCCAAACCATTATGAAATAGAACTTGGCTAAGGGACAGTTACTTTTTTATTTACTATGTGCATTTTTGGGGCGTGATACTAACAATTTGTATATTATTCAAAGGACAGTACACTATTTTCAGCTTATCTTTCCCACATATTTTTTCAGGTGCGTTATACTTTGGTTTAATATATATAGCACACATAGCACTCAGCACTTTATTGTCCATATGTATTATATCTTTTTACACATATTCATTGTTACTTATATAGCACGTTAGCACTTTATTGTTACATTTATATGATCTTGAATAGTTGTTTTTTTAATATCAATTTTGGTATTTAACATTTGTCACTTATATATTGTGGGATCTGATTGACCCTTTTAATCTTAAGCCTTTGCAATATTGGTTGTGTTTTACATACATTTTACACCACTTTATTAGCTTTACTTTAGAGTTTAATTAGATTAATCATTTATTCGCTTGTCCTGCTAATCATACCCCTCATCTAATATACTTCGATTACTTTTGAACACCAGGGGGCAACAAATACCCATGCACATTGTATTCATTTATTACCCTTGTATATCAAGATTGATATATAGTATATATTGCATATAGAGTATATCCCAGGCACCTTGTATTTTTTAATGTGCCTTGTATATATTTTTTTGTTGTGTCTATATGTTTTTTAAAAATTTTGTACATAGCACTTTCAATAAAATTTGTTACCTACTTTCTATATTTGGAGTGAGAGTGCCCATTTGTAAACCCCATACCCCTTCTTTTTGATACTTTGACTTGGTTGTTTTTTTGGGGTTTATGGGAGCATCCACTCATATTCACAGAGGCTTTGTAGGATTTAGGTGGTGCCCTTACAGCCCTTTTTCTCGCGTAGTGGTCGCGCTAGCATTTAGAGTCTTTACTATATGATGGACACCTCCGGCACGCGGGAACCGTGACCTCTCCAGGAGTGACAAAAGCTTGGCCCAGGGTTACCTATGCGGCGAGACCCTTTCCCTCCCCTCCCTTCTGTGGGACGGATTGTCACCTCCCACTGTTCTGAAGCTTATTTTAGCCCCTAAAACGCTTTAGGGGTTATAACTTTGAGCAGGGGGGTCATATGGCTTTGGATATGGCACCAAAAGATTGGGCTGGATGCCAGGCATCCGATAAGTCCAAAAATGGGTCAGAACCTTAGATCTAAATTTTTCTAGTTTTCCTAGGTCGCAGAGCCCGGAGTAACCTATCTCCGTGTGCGGTTTTGTGAGCCGGTTCTGGTTCTCTACCTGGCTTGGTGCTGGGACACATGGGGGCGCAGCTATGGTCCGATTTGTGTTGGTGCTGCTTGTCTGCAGCTCTCATCTTTGATGTTACGAATTCACAGCCAGAGGGCCTTGTGACAGAACATCCTAGGTGTAGTTAATTTCTCTGTGTGTAGGTTGGTGTAATATATGTATATGTGTATATATATATATATATATATATATATATATATATATATATACCTTGGCTGACCCCTCTGCTCTGCATAACTTTCCCCCCTGCGTGCCATAAAACCCCCCCTGCATGCACACAGGGTCCCTTTGAATGACTATCTCCCCTCATAAAACTGCAAAGCATAAACAAAGTGTTATCAGGATCAACCAGCCATGGAGAGCAGAGCCAAGGTCCATGTCCTGCCCCCTTCCATGGAATGTTCTCCTCATCCCCCTCCCTGTGGAATCTCAGGACAGATGGGGGATGTCATGTGGACCAGCTTTCAGGTACCCAAAGATGGAGAATACCATATTAACCAATCAGACAGTGGGTGTCTCCAATCGCTCTGCCCATAGGAGGGGTAAGAAACTGACCCCTGGTTAGAGGGAATGAGGTGAGCTGCAGAATGGGGACAGGAGCTCTCTGAGACTCGATCTGACCATCAAGAGTGACACGCTGCTTTTAACATCCAAGCAAAAGAAGACCAGAAAGTGTGTGAGGACAATTGATTTGATCAAAGAGAACGCAGCCCAGACGGACTTTTAAGTATATTTTCCACCTTCTTTTATTTTGCATTGCTATTTATCTTATTTACTGTGTTTTATAGTTAACTCTGGTTTTATCACCTTGCATCGTGCTTCTTGTTGTTTTTGTGTTTTTGTGTTTGTTTAAATAAATTCTAAAAATACAGCAGATGCTCTCAATTGATCTGATATAAAAAGCCCACGCTATTTCTGAAGAGCCCGGCTACCTTACTTGCCTAGGACGCTCGATCGCCCTCACCTGGAAGTGGTTGTGGGTCGATCGATACGTTCGATCTGATTGTATTGTGTGTGGCCTATATTATATTATAGAGTTGAGCACTGTTTGTGCTCTGGTGGCAGCAGTTTATAACCACGTGTGTTGCCAATTAAAGAATTGCAGTGACACACGTGGGGTACGATTGGCCAGTCTGATCAGATGAACGATCAATAGGTCTGATCAACCCGTGCAATCGTCACAGGCCTACCACCTCCAGTCTCACTGGAGCCTTCTCAGGCTGGAGGTGTGAAAAAATCAGCAAGGAGTCTGTGAGCTGCCCTGATTAACCCAGAAATGCTAATCCTCCTTCCTGGGGAGATTAGGACCTTTGCATTTATGACTAGGACTTGTATCTGTGATAAAATGAAATGTAATGTTTGCCCTATTCCTCACACACATGACCATTTTTTTAACAGGCTGCATTTCTTTACAGAAATAAACCATTAGGAGCACGAAGTGACTCATTTCTGGAAAACATAGCAAAAATAGAACGTAAATTCCCCTTCGCTTACACAACTATCTGAATGGTTTCTGCCCTAAAAAAGCTCATTATTCTTATTTCCAGCCGCGCATGAAAAATAATCTCCATTGGGTTTGTCTGGGGTTTGTTAGCTTACTCGTTTGGCACACAAGCTGGCCGGGGTCTTTGGGCAACAGACGATTATCGTGGGAATCTACATAGTAACATTGTTACATAGTTATATACTTATATACTTATATAGTTACATAGTTAATAGGGTTGTAAAAAGACATATGTCCATCAAGTTCAACCAAAGGTGTTGGGGTAGCGGAAGTTATTTTTTATTTTATAGGGGAAGCTATTTATTTTATTTTTTTTTACTGATAGCATCTAATAGTAACTGTTAATGGTGTTTTCTTCTAAATAAGCATCTAATCCTTTTTTGAAGCTGTCAGCGGTTGATGCTGTAACAAGCTTCTGTGAGAGGCTATTCCATAGATTTATAGTTCTTATGGTGAAAAACGATTGTCATCTCCGGAGACTAAATTTCTTTTTTTCCAATCGAAGGCAGTGCCCCCTTGTCCTTAGAGAGGATTTTACCTGAAATAGTGTTCCCCCATATTTTTTGTATTGGACAATTATATATTTATACAAGTTAATCATGTCCCCCCTCAATCGTCTCTTCTCAAGGCTAAACAGATTTTATTCTCGTAATCTTTCCTCATGACTAAGATTTTTCATTCCTTTTATTAGTTTGGTGGCTCCTCTGCTCCCTTTCCATAGTCAGAGCGTCCTTTCTATGAATGGGTGCCCAGAACTGGACGGCATATATGAAGGCACGAGTGCCTTGTAAAGAGGAAATATTACTCACCTATCCCATGATTCCAGGCCCCTATTAATACATGATAGTATCTTGGTGGCCTTGGAAGCAGCTGCTTGGCATTGCATTTGTTAAATAACATACTGTTATTTAGTCCGTGATCTACCAGTACCCCCAGATCCTTCTCAGTGAGTAACTCTCCCAGGAGTGTGTGAGAAATATGTCCCCGAGGACATATTTGGTCTTCAGGTTATTAGACCCCAAGTGCATCACTTTACATTTCTCCACATTGAACGTCATTTGCCAAGTGGGGCCAGACACTCAATGTGTCCAAGTCAGCCTGAAGCTTGTGACCATCTTCAATAGACACATAGGCGCTGTGCTCCTGAAGCTTGTGACCATCTTCAATAGACACATAGGCGCTGTGCTCCTGAAGCTTGTGACCATCTTCAATAGACACGTAGGCACTGTGCTCCTGAAGCTTGTGACCATCTTCCATAGACACATAGGCACTGTGCTCCTGAAGCTTGTGACCATCTTCAATAGACACATAGGCACTGTGCTCCTGAAGCTTGTGACCATCTTCAATAGACACATAGGCACCGTGCTCCTGAAACTTGTGACCATCTTCAATAGACACATAGGCACTGTGCTCCTGAAGCTTGTGACCATCTTCAATAGACACATAGGCACCGTGCTCCTGAAGCTTGTGACCATCTTCAATAGACACATAGGCACCGTGCTCCTGAAGCTTGTGACCATCTTCAATAGACACATAGGCACTGTGCTCCTGAAGCTTGTGATCATCTTCAATAGACACATAGGCACTGTGCTCCTGAAGCTTGTGACCATCTTCAATAGACACATAGGCACTGTGCTCCTGAAGCTTGTGACCATCTTCAATAGACACATAGGCACCGTGCTCCTGAAGCTTGTGACCATCTTCAATAGACACATAGGCACTGTGCTCCTGAAGCTTGTGACCATCTTCAATAGACACATAGGCACTGTGCTCCTGAAGCTTGTGACCATCTTCAATAGACACATAGGCACTGTGCTCCTGAAGCTTGTGACCATCTTCAATAGACACATAGGCACTGTGCTCCTGAAGCTTGTGACCATCTTCAATAGACACATAGGCACTGTGCTCCTGAAGCTTGTGACCATCTTCAATAGACACATAGGCACTGTGCTCCTGAAGCTTGTGACCATCTTCAATAGACACATAGGCACTGTGCTCCTGAAGCTTGTGACCATCTTCAATAGACACATAGGCACCCTGCTCCTGAAGCTTATGACCATCTTCAATAGACACATAGGCACTGTGCTCCTGAAGCTTATGACCATCTTCAATAGACACATAGGCGCCGTGCTCCTGAAGCTTGTGACCATCTTCAATAGACACATAGGCACTGTGCTCCTGAAGCTTGTGACCATCTTCAATAGACACATTGGCACTGTGCTCCTGAAGCTTATGACCATCTTCAATAGACACATAGGCACTGTGCTCCTGAAGCTTGTGACCATCTTCAATAGACACATTGGCACTGTGCTCCTGAAGCTTATGACCATCTTCAATAGACACATAGGCACTGTGCTCCTGAAGCTTGTGACCATCTTCAATAGACACATTTGCACTGTGCTCCTGAAGCTTGTGACCATCTTCAATAGACACACAGGCGCCGTGCTCCTGAAGCTTGTGACCATCTTCAATAGACACATAGGCACTGTGCTCCTGAAGCTTGTGACCATCTTCAATAGACACATAGGCACCGTGCTCCTGAAGCTTGTGACCATCTGCAATAGACACATAGGCACCGTGCTCCTGAAGCTTGTGACCATCTTCAATAGACACATAGGCATTGTGCTCCTGAAGCTTGTGACCATCTTCAATAGACACATAGGCACTGTGCTCCTGAAGCTTGTGACCATCTTCAATAGACACATAGGCACTGTGCTCCTGAAGCTTGTGACCATCTTCAATAGACACATAGGCACTGTGCTCCTGAAGCTTGTGACCATCTTCAATAGACACATAGGCACTGTGCTCCTGAAGCTTGTGACCATCTTCAATAGACACATAGGCACTGTGCTCCTGAAGATTGTGACCATCTTCAATAGACACATAGGCACTGTGCTCCTGAAGCTTGTGACCATCTTCAATAGACACATAGGCACTGTGCTCCTGAAGCTTGTGACCATCTTCAATAGACACATAGGCACTGTGCTCCTGAAGCTTGTGACCATCTTCAATAGACACATAGGCACTGTGCTCCTGAAGCTTGTGACCATCTTCAATAGACACATAGGCACTGTGCTCCTGAAGCTTGTGACCATCTTCAATAGACACATAGGCACTGTGCTCCTGAAGCTTGTGACCATCTTCAATAGACACACAGGCACTGTGCTCCTGAAGCTTATGACCATCTTCAATAGACACATAGGCACCGTGCTCCTGAAGCTTATGACCATCTTCAATAGACACATAGGCACTGTGCTCCTGAAGCTTGTGACCATCTTCAATAGACACATTGGCACTGTGCTCCTGAAGCTTATGACCATCTTCAATAGACACATAGGCGCCGTGCTCCTGAAGCTTGTGACCATCTTCAATAGACACATAGGCACTGTGCTCCTGAAGCTTGTGACCATCTTCAATAGACACATAGGCACCGTGCTCCTGAAGCTTGTGACCATCTTCAATAGACACATAGGCACTGTGCTCCTGAAGCTTGTGACCATCTTCAATAGACACATTGGCACTGTGCTCCTGAAGCTTATGACCATCTTCAATAGACACATAGGCGCTGTGCTCCTGAAGCTTGTGACCATCTTCAATAGACACATAGGCACTGTGCTCCTGAAGCTTGTGACCATCTTCAATAGACACATAGGCACCGTGCTCCTGAAGCTTGTGACCATCTTCAATAGACACATAGGCACCGTGCTCCTGAAGCTTGTGACCATCTGCAATAGACACATAGACACTGTGCTACATATCTTTGTGTCATCTGCAAAAATACAGACAGTGCTTCTAATTCCATCTTCTATGTCATTTATAAACAAGTTGAATAATAGTGGGGCCCAGCACTGAACCCTGGGGTACAACACTTACAACCAGTAACCAATCAGAGTAGGGATCATTACCCACAACTCTCTGCACACCGTCCTTCAGCCAGTTTTCAGTCCAGTTACAAACTGTATTTTCTAATCCTGAAAATCTCAATTCCCCCAATAAGCGTCTATGAGGGACAGTGTCAAATGCTTTTGCAAAATCCCAAAAAAATCTGACAGAGCTTTAGCAGCAGAAAGACAACCATGAGCAGCAACGGATCTACGGATGATTTACTGAGCTCTCTGCCGTCGTGTTTCAAAAAAAGTCCCCGGAGAACGCAATGTATTTTTGTATACGGTAATGATATGCCCCTTTGGGTGCCTCTCTCCCTGTGTAAATAAAAACGTTCCGAGACTTCGGAATTTTCCATTTCCCTTATAAGTGTTTGTTGTTGTAATGTCTACATTCCAGGTTTTGTTGGGAAAAAAAGGGCAAAACATATTGTGTGGAGGCCAAAAAAAAAAAATAGGAAGGCATCCTTAAAGGGAACCTACTACAACCCAGTCAAATGTCTTTGAAATCCTAACTGCAACCAAAGGTGCAACCTGCCACAACCCTACAAAGTGATAACTAAGAGCAACCAAAGGTGCAACCTGCCACAGCCCTACAAAGTGATAACTAAGCGCAACCAAAGGCGCAACCTGCCACAGCCCTACAAAGTGATAACTAAGCGCAACCAAAGGCGCAACCTGCCACAGCCCTACAAAGTGATAACTAAGCGCAACCAAAGGCGCAACCTGCCACAGCCCTACAAAGTGATAACTAAGGGCAACCAAAGGTGCAACCTGCCACAGCCCTACAAAGTGATAACTAAGCGCAACCAAAGGTGCAACCTGCCACAGCCCTACAAAGTGATAACTAAGCGCAACCAAAGGTGCAACCTGCCACATCCCTACAAAGTGATAACTAAGCGCAACCAAAGGTGCAACCTGCCACATCCCTACAAAGTGATAACTAAGCGCAACCAAAGGTGCAACCTGCCACAGCCCTACAAAGTGATAACTAAGCGCAACCAAAGGTGCAACCTGCCGCATCCCTACAAAGTGATAACTAAGCGCAACCAAAGGTGCAACCTGCCACAGCCCCACAAAGTGATAACTAAACGCAACCAAAGGTGCAACCTGCCACAGCCCTACAAAGTGATAACTAAGTGCAACCAAAGGTGCAACCTGCCACAGCCCTACAAAGTGATAACTAAGCGCAACCAAAGGTGCAACCTGCCACAGCCCTACAAAGTGATAACTAACTGCAACCAAAGGTGCAACCTGCCACAGCCCTACAAAGTGATAACTAAGCGCAACCTGCCACAGCCCCACAAAGTGATAACTAAGCGCAACCAAAGGTGCAACCTGCCACAGCCCTACAAAGTGATAACTAAGCGCAACCAAAGGTGCAACCTGCCACAGCCCTACAAAGTGATAACTAAGCGCAACCTGCCACAGCCCCACAAAGTGATAACTAAGCGCAACCAAAGGTGCAACCTGCCACAGCCCCACAAAGTGATAACTAAGCGCAACCAAAGGTGCAACCTGCCACAGCCCTACAAAGTGATAACTAAGCGCAACCAAAGGTGCAACCTGCCACAGCCCTACAAAGTGATAACTAAGCGCAACCAAAGGTGCAACCTGCCACAGCCCTACAAAGTGATAACTAAGCGCAACCAAAGGTGCAACCTGCCACAGCCCCACAAAGTGATAACTAAGCGCAACCAAAGGTGCAACCTGCCACAGCCCTACAAAGTGATAACTAAGCGCAACCAAAGGTGCAACCTGCCACAGCCCCACAAAGTGATAACTAAGCGCAACCTGCCACAGCCCCACAAAGTGATAACTAAGCGCAACCTGCCACAGCCCTGCAAAGTGATAACTAAGCGCAACCAAAGGTGCAACCTGCCACAACCCTACAAAGTGATAACTAAGCGCAACCAAAGGTGCAACCTGCCACAACCCTGCAAAGTGATAACTAAGCGCAACCTGCCACAGCCCCACAAAGTGATAACTAAGCGCAACCTGCCACAGCCCTACAAAGTGATAACTAAGCGCAACCAAAGGTGCAACCTGCCACAATCCTACAAAGTGATAACTAAGCGCAACCAAAGGTGCAACCTGCCACAGCCCCACAAAGTGATAACTAAGCGCAACCAAAGGTGCAACCTGCCACAGCCCCACAAAGTGATAACTAAGCGCAACCAAAGGTGCAACCTGCCACAGCCCCACAAAGTGATAACTAAGCGCAACCAAAGGTGCAACCTGCCACAGCCCCACAAAGTGATAACTAAGTGCAACCAAAGGTGCAACCTGTCACAGCCCTACAAAGTGATAACTAAGTGCAACCAAAGGTGCAACCTGTCACAGCCCTACTAAGCGCAACCAAAGGTGCAACCTGCCACAGTCCTACAAAGTGATAACTAACAGGCTGATTAATTACTAGCGCCAGGTAGCGACAGATGAGAGCGAACGCTTGTGGTCGCTGTGCTAAATGCTGTGTGATTAAAGTCGGCTTTTGATCACATATCCACCAGTTGTCCGATTGGTTTGTGGTAAATCCGCAATGAACAGTCATAAAGAAACATTGGTGCAGCTTTCCACACACACACACACACACACCCTATAGCAGCTGTTTATTCGGTGTGTTTATATAACATATTACATATAATATAAAGTAAAAATGATGACTCATTGCTATATAAAGATTTGATTCGCAGCACAGCTGAAGTAAATGTATCAATTTAGAACTGTCCGATTGGTGTGTGGTAAATCCGCAATGAACAGTCATAAAGAAACATTGTTGCAGCTTTCCCCTCACACACAATCTCTCTAGCAGCTGGTTATTCAGTGTGTGTGTTTATATAACATAATGCACAGGCTGCCCGTGTTTCTGAGGCAAGCTGCAGGCATCCTCGTTCACCTTTAGCTGCTGGTGAGCCATTCAGAAATGCCCGGCATAGGTACGCGCCTCAGCTTCAAGTATAGAGGAGATGTGACATGGGATCACTGCTGAGGTGAGTGTTCCATCCAGTCCCCGGGGGCATCCCAAATTGAGAGACTATATAAAGCCTCCCCCACATACATGTTGACTCCCCCACAGTGCCCCCCCCGACACACACACACACACACACCTTTTGAAGTGGACCCAAACCCACAGCAATCTAATCTATAAGATTCCCGGTCCAATCGATTCCCTCCCTCCCGGGGCATCCAAAATCGGGATGCCCCACTGTGTGAAACCCCCAGGTCGCCCCATACACTTACCTTCATTCCCTGTCCAAAGGCGCATGTGCGAGCCGCATCCCCGCTATCCCTCTAGCAGGGCGCGTGGCCCGTGCCAGGCATATGTGAATGGGCCCACTCCCTGGGGATGCGTCCGTCAGCGCGCTCGGAGCTGCTGATGTCACGTTGTTTAAGACGAGCGGCTCAGAGCGCACTAATTGGACAAGCAGACGCGCATGCCCCGTAGGCCCGGTAAGAGGTGAGTTTGTTCGGGTGACCTGGGGGGGTTTCCCACAGCGGGGTATCCCCAATGGGGGTGCCGGGGTGCAAAGACCAAAACCCAGAATCCTGGGTTTCGGTCCACTTTAATATATAGAGGAGATGCGGCATGGGATCGCTGCAGAGGTGAGTGTTCCAGACAATCCCCAGGGGTTTCACAGAGAGGGGCATCCCAATTTGAGAGACTATTTAAACTCCCCCACATACATGTTGACCCCACACTGTCCTCCACACACACCTTTCAAAGCAGAACAAAACCCAACAGGACTGGCCTTGCCCTGGGGTATCCCAAATCGGGGGTCGTAGCTAAACTCACCTCCTTCCTCGCTCCCCCGCAGTATAAATACCGGTGGCCACATCCTCAGCATCCTTGGTCTGCGAGCATGCTCCCGCGTCCAGCCATTCAGATAGTCTGGGGATGGGAGCGCGCCCCCAATACTGGGGATGTTGCTCCTCTTGATTGCTGTATACAGAACCAATTGCCGAAACATTAATATAAACAGCAAACGGCTCTGATTGGATGAGAGCCTGCCTGCGCATGTGCTGTGGGGCAGAGGAAAGGCTAGTTTTAGTGCGCAATCTGCGGTTCGGGGTTCACACAGCAGGACGTCCCAAAATGGGTTACCCCCGGGCAGCCGGCGTCAGCACCCGGCAAGGCGGGGCAGCTGCCAGGGACCCCCACCCTCCAGGGGGCCTGCTGACAGGGCAGTTCTTTGGGGTGTGCGAGGGCACTTGACCGGCGGTGGACTGGGAGGGCACCGCCACAGCTGGTGCCCACATCTCCTCGAATAGCCGGGTTCCACACAATGGAGCATCTTGATTTAGATTCCAGGGGAGGAAGTGCTGGGTTTTGTTCAGCTTTTAGCTGATTTCCTATCCCTGGAGCCTCCCAATCTGTGATACCCTCCTGTGTGATACCCTCCTGTGTGATACCCTCCTGTGTGACACCCCCTGGGATCGCTGGCATACCCACTATGCACGCAATTCCACCCCTGAGTTTTGGCCCTCTTTATAGGGGCATCTCAATTTGGAATGCCCCTGTTTGTGAAAGAACCCCCCTGGTTTGGCCGTTACATCAAACTGCCGACCCCACAGTGCATTCACCAGTTCCAGGAAAGTAATGAACAAAGGGGGGGGGAGGGGGTCACACACAGGGGCATCCAAAATCAGGAGGATCTAGATTTCTTTACACTCTGAGGTCAGGTTTAAAGGGGTTTGGTGCGCTTCAAAGAAGACCTAAACTAGAGTTTCTGTCTAAATAGCCTGATCCTTAGGGGGCATCCAGATTTGGGACGTCCCTCGGTGATGTGACCCGACTCTTCAGCACAAAGGGGCCCACTGAGACCATGCCGCCCAAGGGCCCACATAAACCTGGAGCCGGCCCTGCCCCCGGGGCCCGAAACAAAACCTGAGATAGTCAATATCCTACGTTTGGACTAAAACCTAGAATTTTGACCATCCCAAGTGTTGGTCCAATTCTCTGGTGCATGCCAGTTTGAGATGCCCATGCCCTGCTATGTAAACACCTCCGGACCACCCCGTGTTCCCACGGTGCATACCCAGGCTAGTGATCAATCAGCGCTGTATGCAAAGAGACGCGGCATAGTGGAAAGGGGAGGAGCCACGTTCCTGGCGCCCCCCCCCCCCTGTGGCCTGTGCTGCTCCCTCCAGTCCCCAGCCCAGAGGTGTTTCTAGGCTTTCTGGCAAAGATTCAAAATGGCGCCCCCACCTGTGCCCAGGCCCCACTTTGGCGTCCCCTTGACCTGCTGCACCCAGGACACGTGCTCCCCCTGCACTCCCCCCAGCTACGCCCCTGCCCAGCCTACCAGAATGGCTGGCTGTTGGACCAGGCCATGCATGAGTTGTGGGACTCCTGGAAAGTGGAGTTTTGAGATGCCCCTAGGGATAGGCAGAAACAGTCATCCCTCAGCCCCCAATGCTTGTTCACCCTTTTACTTTACAGTTCAGTGGCAACTTGGGGCCCCGCTGCCATGAAAGCCCCCCCCACTCCGGCACCACACTGCGTGTCATCCAATTGGTGCAGTGGTCTCGATCTCCCCCCTGCGTGCAACTACCTAGCGCCATGCTGCTCAATGAATCATTCATTGGTGGTGCAGCAACCCCACCCTATAACCCCTGCTGCGAGCCAGGTCCTTCCAATTACAGGAGCGGGTCCACTGCACTCTGGGGGTTTGGGGGCGGGGCCACTGAACCACCAATTAATGATTAATTAAGCAGTACAGTGCCGTGTAACTGCGGGTCGGACCACAGCACCACCAGTGTAATGGTGTGCAGAACAGGACGCCACGTCAGATGGTGGTGGGGACTGTGCAGTGCAGGATGCTGCACCGGGTCGTGGCAGGGAGTGTGCAGCACAGGACGCCGCACTGGATCGTGGCGGGGAGTGTGCAGAGCAGGACGTTGCACCAGATCGTGGCGGGGAGTGTGCAGCACAGGACGCCGCACTGGATCGTGGCGGGGAGTGTGCAGCACAGGACGCCGCACTGGATCGTGGCGAGGAGTGTGCAGCACAGGACGCCGCACTGGATCGTGGCGGGGAGCGTGCAGAGCAGGACGTTGCACCAGATCGTGCCGGGGAGTGTGCAGAGCAGGACGTTGCACCAGATCGTGGCGGGGAGTGTGCAGAGCAGGACGTTGCACCAGATCGTGGCGGGGAGTGTGCAGCACAGGACGTTGCACCAGATCGTGGCGGAGAGCGTGCAGAGCAGGACGTTGCACCAGATCGTGGCGGGGAGTGTGCAGAGCAGGACGTTGCACCAGATCGTGGCGGGGAGTGTGCAGAGCAGGACATTGCACCAGATCGTGGCGGGGAGTGTGCAGCACAGGACGTTGCACCAGATCGTGGCGGGGAGTGTGCAGAGCAGGACGTTGCACCAGATCGCAGCAGGAAGTGTGCAGAGCAGGACACTGCACCAGATCGTGGCGGGGAGTGTGCAGAGCAGGAAGTTGCACCAGATCGCAGCAGGAAGTGTGCAGAGCAGGACACTGCACCAGATCGTGGCGGGGAGTGTGCAGAGCAGGATGCAGTTGGATCGTGATGGGGAGTGTGCAGAGCAGGACGCAGTTGGATCGTGATGGGGAGTGTGCAGCACAGGACGCCGCACTGGATTGTGGTGGGGAGTGTGCAGCACCGGACCGCAGTGCGGGCATTCATTATTGTACCAACAGCTATATAGCTGTATAGACTATAGCTGGTGCTGGATGCTGCACAGTGTTGCAGTGGCTGGCGGCGGCTACTATCATGCCATCAGTATCATATCGCCACCTGTGGAGGCAGCCTCACATCTCCTCATGGCCCATCTGGTCCTGGGCATCGGGGTGCAGAAGAGCCCGGTTCCCATTGGTGTGGGCACAGGGGTCCTCCCACAGCACCAAAGGGCATAGAAGCTAGAAGCTTCAGGTTTAGGGTCCGCACACACTGCGCCCTCTGAGCTCTGGGTTACAAACCCTTATGCCTGGTGCCCGGGCTGGTTGGCCCCACCTTTTTTTTTAAATAGTTTAAATAAACTAAAAAAAAACTATAATTGAAAAAAAACAAAACATTCACCGCTAAAATTAATGCTGGTTAATCCGCCATTTTAACGATGATGGTCCCACTTTTTTATTTAAATCAACTAAAAAAAAAAGATATTAAAAAAAAAAAACATTCACTGCTAAAATTATTGCAGGTTAAACCGCCATTCAATAAAAACTTAAAAAACAAACATCAAAAATGTTTCATTAGATAAAAATAGTGTATCATGAAAAATGCCACAAAAAATCGAATAAAAAAAGTTAGTTACTGCCAGCGCAAACGAAACTCTCTGTGAGAACAGACGTCGGGAAAAGGGAAAAGCTCAACTAAAATACACTTTCACAGCCCAAAGTTATAAGAGTTCAACCGGAACGAAAGCTTACGCGCTATTGAAGGAGTTTGCACAAGCGAAATAATCTTGCATGAATCACACGAGCATTCGGAAATTTGCGTGCTGCGAATTCGCACAAAAACTAAACTTTACATAGATCCTTTAGACTGTAAGCTGGCAAGGTCCGGCCTCTCTCTCCTATTGTATCTGTATTCAGAATATCCATTGCTAACTCTGTTACACTGCATCTGAAAAAGTCTATGTACTGTATGTTTCTACCTTGTCTGTAATTACTACTTTGTACATCGCTACGGAAGGTGATGGCGCTATATAAATAATAATAATAATAATGTATTGTTCCCTGTATTATATGTTTTACCTTGTCTGTAATCACACCTTGTACAGCGCTACGGAAGATGATGGCGCTATATAAATAATAATAGATCAAGTCAACTCATGTGTTTTGACTTTCTGACCAATTTCTAATCTTGTTATACATAATACCTTCATATACTGCCATCTAGTGGATATCTATAGAACTCCAGTGCTGGGATGTAACAGTGAGGACAAGAACATGCACATTACATACCTACCAACTTTTCAGGATGGGAAAGAGGCACATTTATTAAATTAGGCCACGCCCCTTCATTGAGGGATGGATGAAGCCACGCCCCCTCATTGAGGGATGGATGAAGCCACGCCCCCTCATAGAGGGATGGATAGAAGATACACTGTAACAGTTACAACAATAGAAACACTTTGAATAGGCAAATGAATCATTTATTGCTGCAGATCTGCATGTTACACCACAAAGAGGGACAATGGGAATAATGAGGGACAGGGGGACATGGACTCAAAAGAGGGACAGTCCCTCCAAATCAGGGACACTCGGGAGGTATGAATATATAACCGTGCTATTCTCCCTGTATTATATTGGACATTCAAACTCACTGTCTATATTCTAAATCCCCTTTATTAAATGTTCTTTATTACCTGTATTATGATCTTGGCGTGCAGGATATATATTCAGATATTAGATATAGGTGTAGGTGGCTTTATATGAGGCCATATATTTCTGGCAATCACAGATTGTTCTGTTTGTTCTTTTTCCATCATTTTGTGGGTTTGCACCGCTGTATAACAAAACATAAGTCCCTCGGGTGAGACCTGCCCCTGGAGATACTGCTCCATATAGGCTGCACCACACACAACATATAACCGAATAACCAAGAGGAGGCAGGAGGGGCAAGTGCCCTGGGTATAACCAAGGGGGGGCAGGAGGGGCAAGTGCCCAGGGTATAACCAAAGGTGGCAGGAGGGGCAAGTGCCCTGGGTATAACCAAGGGGGGGGCAGGAGGGGCAAGTGCCCAGGGTATAACCAAGGGGGGGGGGCAGGAGGGGCAAGTGCCCAGGGTATAACCAAGAGGGGGCAGGAGGGGCAAGTGCCCTGGGTATAACCAAGGGGGGCAGGAGGGGCAAGTGCCCTGGGTATAACCAAAGGTGGTAGGAGGGGCAAGTGCCCTGGGTATAACCAAGGGGGGGCAGGAGGGGCAAGTGCCCAGGGTATAACCAAGGGGGGGGGCAGGAGGGGCAAGTGCCCTGGGTATAACCAAGGGGGGGGCAGGAGGGGCAAGTGCCCAGGGTATAACCAAGGGGGGGGCAGGAGGGGCAAGTGTCTTGGGTATAACCAAGGGGGGGGGCAGGAGGGGCAAGTGCCCTAGGTATAACCAAGAGGGGGCAGGAGGGGCAAGTGCCCTGGGTATAACCAAGGGAGGGCAGGAGGGGCAAGTGCCCTGGGTATAACCAAGGGGGGGGAGTAGGGGCACGTGCCCTGGGTATAACCAAGAGGAGGCAGGAGGGGCAAGTGCCCTGGGTATAACCAAGAGGGGGCAGGAGGGGTACGTGCCCTGGGTATAACCAAGGGAGGGCAGGAGGGGCAAGTTCCCTGGGTATAACCAAAGGGGGGCAGGAGGGGCAAGTGCCCTGGGTATAACCAAGGGGGGCAGGAGGGTTACGTGCCCTGATATAGCCAAGGGGGGGCAGGAGGGGCAAGTGCCCTGGATATAACCAAGGGGGGGGGAGTAGGGGCACGTGCCCTGGGTATAACCAAGAGGAGGCAGGAGGGGCAAGTGCCCTGGGTATAACCAAGAGGGGGCAGGAGGGGTACGTGCCCTGGGTATAACCAAGGGAGGGCAGGAGGGGCAAGTTCCCTGGGTATAACCAAAGGGGGGCAGGAGGGGCAAGTGTCCTGGGTATAACCAGGGGGGGGAGGGGCAAGTGCCCTGGGTATAACCAAGAGGGGGCAGGAGGGGCAAGTTCCCTGGGTATAACCAAGGGGGGGCAGGAGGGGCAAGTTCCCTGGGTATAACCAAGGGGGGGCAGGAGGGGCAAGTGCCCTGGGTATAACCAAGGGGGGGCAGGAGGGGTACGTCCCCTAGGTATAACCAAAGGGAGGCAGGAGGGGCAAGTGCCCTGGGTATAACCAAGGAGGGGCAGGAGGAACACGTGCCCTGGGTATAACCGAGGGGGGGCAGGAGGGGCACGTGCCCTGGGTATAACTTAGGGGGGGCAAGAGGGGCACGTGCCCTGGGTATAACTTAGGGGGGGCAAGAGGGGCACGTGCCCTGGGTATAACCAAGGGGGGGTGCAGGAGGGGTACATGCCCTGGGTATAACCAAGGGGGGGTGCAGGAGGGGTACATGCCCTGGGTATAACCAAGGGGGGGGTGCAGGAGGGGTACATGCCCTGGGTATAACCAAGGGGGGGTGCAGGAGGGGTACATGCCCTGGGTATAACCAAGGGGGGGGGGGTGCAGGAGGGGTACATGCCCTGGGTATAACCAAGGGGGGGGGCAGGAGGGGTACATGCCCTGGGTATAACTAAGGGGGGGGCAGGAGGGGCACGTGCCCTGGGTATAACCAAGGGGGGGGCAGGAGGGGCAAGTGCCCTGGGTATAACTAAGGGGGGGGCAGGAGGGGTACGTGCCCTGGGTATAACCAAGGGGGGGTGCAGGAGGGGTACATGCCCTGGGTATAACCAAGGGGGGGGTGCAGGAGGGGTACATGCCCTGGGTATAACCAAGGGGGGGGGCAGGAGGGGTACATGCCCTGGGTATAACTAAGGGGGGGGCAGGAGGGGCACGTGCCCTGGGTATAACCAAGGGGGGGGTGCAGGAGGGGTACATGCCCTGGGTATAACCAAGGGGGGGGTGCAGGAGGGGTACATGCCCTGGGTATAACCAAGGGGGGGGGCAGGAGGGGTACATGCCCTGGGTATAACTAAGGGGGGGGCAGGAGGGGCACGTGCCCTGGGTATAACCAAGGGGGGGGCAGGAGGGGCAAGTGCCCTGGGTATAACTAAGGGGGGGGCAGGAGGGGTACGTGCCCTGGGTATAACTAAGGGGGGGCAGGAGGGGCACGTGCCCTGGGTATAACCAAGGGGGGGGGCAGGAGGGGCACGTGCCCTGGGTATAACCAAGGGGGGGCAGGAGGGGCACGTGCCCTGGGTATAACCAAGGGGGGGGCAGGAGGGGCAAGTGTCCTGGGTATAACTAAGGGGGGGGCAGGAGGGGCACATGCCCTGGGTATAACCAAGGGGGGGGCAGGAGGGGCAAGTGCCCTGGGAATAACCAAGGGGGGGGCAGGAGGGGCAAGTGCCCTGGGTATAACCAAAGGGGGGCAGGAGGGGCACGTTCCCTGGGTATAACCAAAGGGGGGCAGGAGGGGCACGTTCCCCTGGGTATAACCAAAGGGGGGCAGGAGGGGCACGTTCCCCTGGGTATAACCAAAGGGGATAGGAGGGGCACGTGCTCTGGGTATAACGAAAGGGGGGCAGGAGGGGCACGTTCCCCTGGGTATAACCAGGTGGGGGTAGGAGGGGCACATGCCCTGGGTGCAGCAGGACAGGGGGGCACTGAAGGGGAGACTGAGCGCAGGTGGTGCCAGAAAGCCCAGCTAGGCCTCTGCGAATAACACAAATTATTGTTACAGACTATACAAGCTACACAATACACAACAAAAAACAAAATACAAGCTATCCATTGCAAAGGATGTAAACATAAAAGTACTGCGAGTACCACCCCCTCAATGAGTGGGCGTGGCTTCATTATCCCTCAATGAGGGGGTGTGGCTTCATCCATCCCTAAATGATTGGGTGTGGCTTCATCCATCCATCAATGAGGGGGCGTGGCTTCATCCATCCCTCAATGATTGGGTGTGGCTTCATCCATCCCTCAATGAGGGGGTGTGGCTTCACCCATCCCTCAATGAGGGGGCGTGGCTTCATCCATCCCTCAATGGTTGGGTGTGGCTTCATTTACATATTCTAGCTCTGAGGTGTAACATGCAGATCTGCAGCAATAAATGATTAATTTGCCTATTCAAAGTGTTTCTATCGTTGTAATTGTTACAATGTATCGTCTATCCATCCCTCAATGAGGGGGCGTGGCTTCATCCATCTCTCAATGAGGAGGCGTGGCTTAATTTTTAAATGTCCCTCTTTCCGAACCTGAAAAGGGAATGTGACACTCCCCGTGCATTTTAGATTGGGGTGAGCTCCTGTCCCCAACCTATTTGAATGGCTGGGCACTGGTGCACACCTCAGTCCAGGGATACGGGCACCGGCAGGGTGAGGACACATCAGGGCTGTATAGGAGGGTGAGGACACATCACGGCTGTATAGGAGGGCGAGGACACATCACGGCTGTATAGGAGGGCGAGGAGACATCACGGCTGTAGAGGAGGGTGAGGACACATCATGGCTGTATAGGAGGGTGAGGACACATCACGGCTGTATAGGAGGGTGAGGACCCATCACGGCTGTATAGGAGGGCGAGGAGACATCACGGCTGTAGAGGAGGGTGAGGACACATCAGGGCTGTATAGGAGGGTGAGGACACATCACGGCTGTATAGGAGGGTGAGGGCACATCACGGCTGTATAGGAGGGTGAGGACACATCACGGCTGTATAGGAGGGCGAGGACACATCACGGCTGTATAGGAGGGCGAGGAGACATCACGGCTGTAGAGGAGGGTGAGGACACATCATGGCTGTATAGGAGGGTGAGGACACATCACGGCTGTATAGGAGGGTGAGGACCCATCACGGCTGTATAGGAGGGCGAGGAGACATCACGGCTGTAGAGGAGGGTGAGGACACATCAGGGCTGTATAGGAGGGTGAGGACACATCACGGCTGTATAGGAGGGTGAGGGCACATCACGGCTGTATAGGAGGGTGAGGACACATCACGGCTGTATAGGAGGGTGAGGACACATCACGGCTGTATAGGAGGGTGAGGACACATCATGGCTGTATAGGAGGGTGAGGACACATCACGGCTGTATAGGAGGGTGAGGACACATCATGGCTGTATAGGAGGGTGAGGACACATCATGGCTGTATAGGAGGGTGAGGACACATCAGGGCTGTATAGGAGGGTGAGGACACATCAGGGCTGTATAGGAGGGTGAGGACACATCATGGCTGTATAGGAGGGTGAGGACACATCAGGGCTGTATAGGAGGGTGAGGATACATCATGGCTGTATAGGAGGGTGAGGACACATCACGGCTGTATAGGAGGGTGAGGACACATCACGGCTGTATAGGAGGGTGAGGACACATCACGGCTGTATAGGAGGGTGAGGACACATCACGGCTGTATAGGAGGGCGAGGACACATCAGGGCTGTATAGGAGGATGAGGACACATCACGGCTGTATAGGAGGGTGAGGACACATCACGGCTGTATAGGAGGGTGAGGACACATCAGGGCTGTATAGGAGGGTGAGGACACATCAGGGCTGTATAGGAGGGCGAGGACACATCACGGCTGTATAGGAGGGCGAGGACACATCACGGCTGTATAGGAGGGTGAGGACACATCACGGCTGTATAGGAGGGTGAGGACACATCACGGCTGTATAGGAGGGCGAGGACACATCAGGGCTGTATAGGAGGGCGAGGACACATCACTGCTGTATAGGAGGGTGTGGACACATCCTGGCTGTATAGGAGGGTGAGGACACATCACGGCTGTATAGGAGGGTGAGGACACATCAGGGCTGTATAGGAGGGTGAGGACACATCACGGCTGTAGAGGAGGGTGAGGACACATCACGGCTGTAGAGGAGGGTGAGGACACATCACGGCTGTATAGGAGGGTGAGGACACATCACGGCTGTATAGGAGGGTGAGGACACATCACGGCTGTATAGGAGGGTGAGGACACATCAGGGCTGTATAGGAGGGTGAGGACACATCACGGCTGTATAGGAGGGTGAGGACACATCACGGCTGTATAGGAGGGTGAGGACACATCACGGCTGTATAGGAGGGTGAGGACACATCACGGCTGTATAGGAGGGTGTGGACACATCACTGCTGTATAGGAGGGTGAGGACACATCAGGGCTGTATAGGAGGGCGAGGACACATCAGGGCTGTATAGGAGGGCGAGGACACATCAGGGCTGTATAGGAGGGTGAAGACACATAATGGCTGTATAGGAGGGCGAGGACACATCAGGGCTGTATAGGAGGGCGAGGACACATCAGGGCTGTATAGGAGGGTGAGGACACATCATGGCTGTATAGGAGGGTGAGGACACATCACGGCTGTATAGGAGGGTGAGGACACATAATGGCTGTATAGGAGGGCGAGGACACATCAGGGCTGTATAGGAGGGTGAGGACACATCAGGGCTGTATAGGAGGGCGAGGACACATCAGGGCTGTATAGGAGGGTGAGGACACATCAGAGCTGTATAAGAGGGTGAGGACACATCACGGCTGTATAGGAGGGTGAGGACACATTATGGCTGTATAGGAGGGCGAGGACACATCAGGGCTGTATAGGAGGGTGAG
Organism: Gastrophryne carolinensis; assembly: GCA_027917425.1. Classification (NCBI taxonomy): domain Eukaryota; kingdom Metazoa; phylum Chordata; class Amphibia; order Anura; family Microhylidae; genus Gastrophryne; species Gastrophryne carolinensis. The sequence goes on from CM051241.1 coordinate 205,186,789, forward strand.
GACACATCACGGCTGTATAGGAGGGTGATTACACATCATGGCTGTATAGGAGGGTGAGGACACATCATGGCTGTATAGGAGGGTGAGGACACATCAGGGCTGTATAGGAGGGTGAGGACACATCAGGGCTGTATAGGAGGGTGAGGACACATCAGGGCTGTATCGGAGGGTGAGGACACATCAGGGCTGTATGGGAGGGCGAGGACACATCAGGGCTGTATAGGAGGGCGAGGACACATCAGGGCTGTATAGGAGGGTGAGGACACATCACGGCTGTATAGGAGGGTGAGGACACATCATGGCTGTATAGGAGGGTGAGGACACATCAGGGCTGTATAGGAGGGTGAGGACACATCAGAGCTGTATAGGAGGGTGAGGACACATCACGGCTGTATAGGAGGGTGAGGACACATCACGGCTGTATAGGAGGGTGAGGACACATCAGGGCTGTATAGGAGGGTGAGGACACATCAGGGCTGTATAGGAGGGTGAGGACACATCACGGCTGTATAGGAGGGTGAGGACACATCATGGCTGTATAAGAGGGTGAGGACACATAGTGGCTGTATAGGAGGGTGAGGACACATCACTGCTGTATAGGAGGGTGAGGACACATCATGGCTGTACAGGAGGGTGAGGACACATCACGGCTGTATAGGAGGGCGAGGACACATCATGGCTGTATAGGAGGGCGAGGACACATCAGGGCTGTATAGGAGGGTGAGGACACATCAGGGCTGTATAGGAGGGTGAGGACACATGATGGCTGTATAGGAGGGTGAGGACACATCAGGGCTGTATAGGAGGGTGAGGACACATCACGGCTGTATAGGAGGGTGAGGACACATCACGGCTGTATAGGAGGGTGAGGACACATCACGGCTGTATAGGAGGGTGAGGACACATCACGGCTGTATAGGAGGGTGAGGACACATCACGGCTGTATAGGAGGGTGAGGACACATCATGGCTGTATAGGAGGGTGAGGACACATCACGGCTGTATAGGAGGGTGAGGACACATCAGGGCTGTATAGGAGGGTGAGGACACATCAGGGCTGTATAGGAGGGTGAGGACACATGATGGCTGTATAGGAGGGTGAGGACACATCAGGGCTGTATAGGAGGGTGAGGACACATCACGGCTGTATAGGAGGGTGAGGACACATCACGGCTGTATAGGAGGGTGAGGACACATCACGGCTGTATAGGAGGGTGAGGACACATCACGGCTGTATAGGAGGGTGAGGACACATCACGGCTGTATAGGAGGGTGAGGACACATCACGGCTGTATAGGAGGGTGAGGACACATCACGGCTGTATAGGAGGGTGAGGACACATGATGGCTGTATAGGAGGGTGAGGACACATGATGGCTGTATAGGAGGGTGAGGACACATCACGGCTGTAAAGGAGGGTGAGGACACATCACGGCTGTAAAGGAGGGTGAGGACACATCACGGCTGTAAAGGAGGGTGAGGTGACATTGCGGGTGTAAAGGAGGGTGAGGACACATCATGGCTGTAAAGGAGGGTGAGGTGACATTGCGGGTGTAAAGGAGGGTGAGGACACATCATAGCTGTAAAGGAGGGTGAGGACACATCAAGGCTGTAAAGGAGGGTGAGGACACATCACGGCTGTATAGGAGGGTGAGGACCCATCACGGCTGTATAGGAGGGTGAGGACCCATCACGGCTGTATAGGAGGGTGAGGACACATCACGGCTGTATAGGAGGGTGAGGACACATCAGGGCTGTATAGGAGGGTGAGGACACATCACGGCTGTATAGGAGGGTGAGGACACATCACGGCTGTATAGGAGGGTGAGGACACATCAGGGCTGTATAGGAGGGTGAGGACACATCAGGGCTGTATAGGAGGGTGAGGACACATCACGGCTGTATAGGAGGGTGAGGACACATCACGGCTGTATAGGAGGGTGAGGAGACATCACGGCTGTATAGGAGGGTGAGGAGACATTGCGGGTGTAAAGGAGGTGAGGAGACATTGCGGGTGTAAAGGAGGGTGAGGAGTCATCATGGCTGTAAAGGAGGGTGAGGAGACATTGCGGGTGTAAAGGAGGGTGAGGAGTCATCATGGCTGTAAAGGAGGGTGAGGACCCATCACGGCTGTATAGGAGGGTGAGGACCCATCACGGCTGTATAGGAGGGTGAGGACAGGTGGGTACAGATCACATGACCAGCTCCAGCCAGTAGTTTTTCCTCCACTGACCCAAATGACACAATTTAAGGGATGTTACATTTGACCTATACTAAGTCACAGCAAGTGGCTCTCATTGGTCGAGAGCCTGCGCATGCGCCGTTGGGAGCGTGGGAAGGGGAGTCCTGGGGGTTTCATACAGCGGGGCGTCCCGATATGGAGAAAAGCCAGCGGCCGGCCCTGGAATCTAAAGGAAAACAGCTGCTGATGAATCTTGTTCTGCTTCAATGAATTCAGTGAATTTGACGTTCCTGGGTTTTGTTACGTTGTCCCGAATTGGAATGACCTGCTTTGTGAAACTCCCGATAAAGCCTGTAATCACTTACCTACCCCTGGTCCAACGTCACATGCACAGACTCTCGTCCAATGTGAACCCTCCCCCTGCAGCAAAGCCCTTACCTTTCCGCCAGTCCCTCGCCACGATCGAGGTCCACACCCCTGCAGTTGAGGCTTGCTGGGTAGGTGCCCAATTCGGGATGCCCCACTGTGTGAACCCTCCCCCAGCAGCAAAGCCCTTACCTTACAGGCAGTCCCTCGCCTTGTTCGAGGGCTGCATCCCTGCAGTTGAGGCTCGCTCTTGTGCCCAGCCATTCAGATAGGCCAGGGGCAGGAGCGCGTGGGCTCTGCAGGGAAACCCCGCTGCCCCCTATGCCGACCCTCAGTCCAAAACAAATGCCGTGCATTAGTATGCGTGGCCTAAACCACTGATCGGACGAGAGCCTGTGCATGCGCCATAGGAGCTGCGGTTAGCTCAGTTGAGTGGGCAACTTCACACAGCGGAGCTTCCCAAATCGGGATGCCCCAGGGACAAGAACCAATCAGCGAGATAGTAAAAAATACCATTTTGTGAATACTCACCTGTAAAATGGGTATTATAAGTATGTCACACACCCCGCTTCAAAACATTCATTACATGTGGGTTATACTGACCTGTAGATGGCGATCTTGCAGAGATGTAAAGGAAAAAAAGAGAGCCCCTCCCGGTTCATAAATACCTGGGACCTCCCACTCATTACCCAGTATAAGAACAGCAGTAAGGTAAGGGACCAGGAAAAGCCAAATATAAACCATAACAACGAAAAATTTCACCATATAAAGGATCCAGAATACAAAAAGGGCGGGTGAAGCGGGGTGTGTGACATACTTATAATACCCATTTTACAGGTGAGTATTCACAAAATGGTATTATTCTAAGTATGTCACACACCCCGCTTCAAGACATTCATTACATGTGGGACATCCAATAGCAGATCATCCAATCCATAATGGGCGGGGATCCAAAACAAGGCAACAAGGCACAACTTAAACCACTGCAGCTTGCAGAACTTTGCGGCCAAACACAGCATCCGCTGAGGCCCGAACATCAACCTTGTAAAACTTGTGTGAACTGAAGACCAAGTCGCAGCCTTACAAACTTGTTCAACAGAAGCCTGGTGCTGAAAAGCCCAGGACGCACCAACCGCACGAGTAGAATGAGTAGTAACACGAAAAGGGGGATCCTTCCCCTTGGCAGAATAGGCTCCAACAATCGCCTGACGAATCCATTTGCTAATGGAAGATTTAGCCGGAGCCAAACCCTTCCTAGGGCCACAGGGCACCACGAAAAAGGCATCAGTCTTACGAAAAGAAGACGTAGTACGTAGATAGTACTTGACACAACGTACAACATCCAAGCAGTGCAACGCACTCTCCTTGACATTCTTAGGCTTAGGACACAAAGAAGGAAGAACAATGTCCTGGTTAAGATGAAAAGCAGAGACCACTTTAGGGAGAAAGTCTGACTTGAAGCGAAAAACCACTTTGTCCTGATGTTCCTCAAAATAAGGAGCCTGAATCGACAAGGCTGCCAACTCCGAAACACGCCGAACCGAAGTGATGGCCACCAGAAAGGCAACCTTCTGAGTAAGAGTGGACAGAGCAATATCCCGCAAAGGCTGAAAAGGAGGAGCCTGAAGAGCAGAGAGAACCAAATTCAAATCCCAAACAGGGAGCAACGGCTTCCTAGGAGGCCACAGATGTGAAACCCCCTGGAAAAAAGTCTTGACCAAAGAATGGCTAGCAAAAGACCTCTGAAAAAAGATAGACAAAGCAGAAACCTGCCCCTTCAAAGTACTCAGCTGAAGACCAGAGTCCAGCCCTGATTGAAGAAATTCCAAAATCCTAGAAATAGAAAAGACCCGGCAAGGCAAAGATCTAGCCTCACACCAATCAATATAAGATCTCCAAGCCTTATAATAGATGGAAGAAGAGGATCTCTTCCTGGCACTAATAAGAGTCCGAATGACCGAATCCGAAAGACCCTCCTCCTTTAAGATGGAGGTCTCAGCAGCCAAGCAGTCAAAGCCAGCGTTTGTAAACTGGGGTAACACAGTTGGCCCTGAGTGAGAAGATCCGGCTGAAGAGGCAGATCGAACTGATCCACCGCCAGACGAATGATGTCTGCGAACCACACCCGCCTTGGCCACCTTGGAGCCACGAGAATGGCGGGAACTCCTTCCAGAACCAACTTTCGCAGCACCCTGCCTAGCATGGGAATCGGAGGAAACAGATAAAGAAACCCCAGGTCCCTCCAGCTCAGGTCCATGGCATCCGCCGCCAGAGGATCCTGAGACAGTGACACGAATGTCGGAAGCTTGTGATTGTGACGAGAGGCAAACAGATCCACCTCCGGCGTCCCCCACCGAAGACACATCGACCGAAACACCTGAGGATGGAGAGACCATTCCCCCCGGCGGGACGAACACCGGCTCAGAAAGTCCGCCTCCGTGTTTTCCACTCCTGGAATGTAAACTGCCGAGATGCAAGGGACATGAGTCTCTGCCCAAACTAGAATCAGAGACACCTCTCTGTGAGCACCCAGACTGCGAGTCCCTCCTTGGTGATTGATGTAAGCAACCGCCGTCTGATTGTCCGATCGAACCTGAACTGGCAGGCTCTGTAAATGATGCGTCAAGTGAGACAGAACCAACCTGATGGCTCGCAACTCCAGAACATTGATGGGCAAGTGGGCTTCCTGAGGGTCCCACTGCCCCTGAAACTGAAGATCCTTCCAGAAACCTCCCCATCCTGACAAACTGGCATCCGTGGTGACAGTTTCCAAAAGCGGGGTCAGAAACGACCTGCCCTTCAGAAGATTGTCCGAGACCAACCACCACAGAAGGGACTGCCGAACCCGAGGGGACATCCGGAAGGACCGATCCAACGACCTTGGTCGCCGGTCCCAAGACGCCAAAAGATGAAGTTGAAGCGTCCTCGTATGAAACTGCGCGAAAGGGAACTGCCTCGAACGAGGCCACCATCAACCCCACCAGTCTCATCCCTAGCCGGATGGACGGGCGAGGATTGGAAAGAAGAAGCTGAGCCAATTCCTGAATCAAAAGAACCTTGGCCTGAGGGAGAAACACTCTGTGCTGGCAAGAGTCCAACGACATCCCCAGAAAGGTCACCACCCTGGCCGGAACCAGAGAGGACTTGGGGTAATTGATCACCCAGCCGATCCTCTCCAGCATAGACACCACCATGCTGGTGTCCCCTTCCGCTTGACTGAAGGAAGGCGCCATGATGAGAAGATCGTCCAGGTAAGGCACAATGCGAATCCCCTGAGCTCTGAGCAGGGCCATCACTCCCGCCAACACCTTGGTGAACACTCTCGGAGCAGAGGTGAGGCCGAATGGAAGAGCTACAAACTGGAAATGCCGGTCCTCCACCACAAAGCGAAGAAACCTCTGATGAGCCGGAAAAATCGGAATGTGAAGGTAAGCATCCTTGATGTCTATGGACGTCATAAAGTCCCCCTGCCGAAGCGAACCGATCGCAGACCGCAGGGTGTCCATGCGGAACTTCCGGGGACGAATAAACCTGTTGAGAAACTTCAAATCCAGGATCGGACGGAACGACCCATCCTTTTTGGGGACAGTGAAGAGATTGGAATAATACCCGCGCCCCACCTCCGAAAGAGGGACCGGGCAGACGACTGCCAATTCCAGAAGATTCCTTACCGCCGCCAGGAGCCCCTGCGCGGCCAAAGGATCCAAAGGTATCCGAGACCTGAAGAACCTTGGAGGAGGGCGGGACTCGAACTCCAGCTTGTAACCGGCCGACACCACCTCCCGGATCCACCTGTCCGAGACCTCCTGGTCCCATACCCGGGAGAAGAGTCGCAACCGTCCCCCCACCCGTACGGGTGAGGGCGCCCCCTCATTGCTGAGCGGGCTTGGCAGCTGGTTTGGCTTGGCGCCCCAGACGTGAACGGGACGGCCACGGCGTCTACCCCTATTCCAACTGGCGCCCCTGGAGGCCGAGAAGCCCGCACCCCTGCCGGCTCTGGCTCCCCGAAAGGACGGATTGAAAGGGGCCGCCCCCCGAAAGGAACGGCGAAATTTCTTGCGCTGAGGTAACTTACCTCCCTTGGCAACAGAATCTAGCCTTTCACCGAAAAGCCTCAAACCCAGAAAGGGAAGAGCCGTGAGCGATCTTTTAGAATTAAAATCAGCCGTCCACTGTCTCAACCACACACAACGACGGATAGCTACCAGCAGGGCAGTAGCCCTGCCACACATCAACATGGCATCCTCCTGAGCGGCCAGAATAAACAACTAGAAGGATTCACAACGCTTAAGAGCCAGAGACTCATCACTGGTAGGCTCAAGATCCACACATAAGTCCCTGACAATAGACCTAACCGCCAATGTCAAAAATGCCGAAGCACAAACAGGCCTCAACACCGAACCCGCACAGACAAAACCATGGCGGGCCAGCTGATCAATCCGGCGATCCTCGCCGTCCCTGAGAGAAGTCGTGTCGGGAGAATGTACAACCGCCGTATTGGACAGTCCCAAGACCGGAGTATCTACCTCGGGAGGAACAGACCAACGCTTCATCAAGTCCGCCGGAAAAGGATACCTTCTATCCCAGCTAGGCGGTACCCCGACGAGACGCGTAGGTTGCTCCCATTGCTTAAGTACAACTTCTTCAAAATGCTGTTGACTGGGAAACTCCAAGCGCTGCTTGGACACCCTAAAAAGCTGACCCTTAGGCCGAGGAGCAACTTCCGGAGGATCCAAATCCAAAACCTCAAACATTTGGGCCAGAATAGTAGGCGTATCAGGTGGGGGGCCCTCAGCCTGGTCCCCCTCAGCACCCAGCAACTGCTGAACCTCGGAATCCTATAATTCCTCGACGAGCTCACCCTCTTCAAGGGGACGATCTGACCAATCCAGGTCCCCAATAACTTCCTCATCTGAATCCGGCGGAGGCGGAGACAGATGCTTCCGCTTAGCTGGAGCCTTCTGAGCGACCACTGCGGAAAACATTTTCTCGAGGCTGGCCAAACGGGCGCATACCTCAGATTGCGAATCCCCACCCATGACAACATCACACGGGGTCCGGGACAGGCGAGGAGGGGAGGGAGATGGCGCGGCCGAAGAAGTACCGGACACCGGGGTGCCGGACTGACGCTCAATGTTCCGCTGCGCACATGGAATACAAATGATGACATCATCCCCCTGGAGTGGTGCCCCACACCCCCCACACAGCCTGGATTGCCCCGAAGGACTAATTCCGGTATCTCTGGTAGCCTCCATATGGTGAATTTATGGTATTCGCAGAACCCAGGGATTTACGCAGTAAGCGACCCGGGATGCCCCTCTGGTATATTTAATAGAAATATATATAAGTTGATATATATATATATATATATATATATATATATATCAACTTATATATATGTAAATAGGCCTGTCAGGGAATTAGCAAAAGGGACAATAAGCCCAAACCCAATAGCCAGGTATATAAGACCGGGAGAGCCCTGTAAGACGGAATCCCGGGATCTGGAAAACAAAAGGCAACAATCAATACAGGCACAAAAAATAACATAGAAAAAACAAAACGTGGGTCAGTCAAAACAGAAAACTACAGGGCCAAATCACAGAAAAGATATAGGCACCCCAGTCAGCATGCCACAAAAGGTCCAGCTGAAAAACACCCTGCCGTCACCCCCAGCGGGGGGGGGGGGGGAGGGGGAAGGTGGGGGGCACAAACCATGAAGGAAAATGAACCCACACCTACCTGAGACCCTGTAACGTACAGAACGCCCGCCAGACTGAAAGCGAGACGGAGAAGAGGCGCGGGCTCGTCAGAAGCGCGGGGCCGCAGTAGCCCCGCCCCTCCCTAGCCCGTCAGACACGGCGCGGGCCGCGCATAACGCGGCCCGCCCACTAGAGCAGCCGAGCGAGCCGCGGGCGCTGCGAATAATGGCGCCCGCAGACACCGTCGGGCGGACCGGCGGCACACATGCCGCCCGGTCCCGCCCGCCAACCATAACAGCCAGCGGGGCGCCCCAGCTCCACGGCGCCCAAGCGAGCCGCGGGCACCGCGAGCAATGGCGCCCGCAGAAGCCATCGGGCGGACCGGCGGCACGCATGCCGCCCGGTCCTGCCCGCCCATAGCAACTGCCAGCGGGGCGCCGAAGTCCGCGGCGCCCTAGTATTCCAGGCGGACTGCCAGCGCGCCGCCAGGCCCCGCCCACCTAACACATCTGAATAGAAGGACAAAAAGACGAGCGCCAAACATGGCGCCCGTCCTAAAACCGGGTGGCGGGCCGGCGGAAACCCCCGCCCGACCCGTCCCCACAAGTGAAGACACAGGGGCTCCAGGAGCCCCCAAGCACCTAATAAGGGGCAAGAACCGACGGGCCAGCGCCGCACAGGCCACCCGTCCCTGCCCCAACACACACACAAACACTCAACACACTTCCAAGGAAAGAAATTGAGTCAAAATGAGGGAAAGAAAGAGGAAACCTAAGGGGGGCACATATCAGGGGCATCCCACATCCGGATCACCAACCGGATCACCGCTATGCCCCATAATATGGGGTCGAGCGGAGGAGCTAATCGCCTAGGCACTTTGAGTGCCATCTACCCTTGCCCGGCCTACAGCCTAAGCTGGGAGGCTACCATTAACCAGGGGATATACACAAAAGAGAGCCAGGCAGAAATAGACCATGGGGGGGCTCCCCCGGCTACCTGCAAGCAGGAGACTTCTTTCTTCTGTCTTGTGGCCACCTTGCAGAGAAGAACACTGGGGATTTGTTAGGAGGTACCAGGTATGTATAGACTGGGAGGGGCTTGTCTTTTTCTGGACTTCTCTGCAAGACTGCCACCTAGCGGTAGGTATTACCCAAGTGTAATAATCAATGATTGAAGTGGGGTGTGTGACATACTTAGAATACACATCCTCCCCCGTAAGGGATACCCCACACCCCATACACTGCCGGGATTACCCCGAGGGGAGCCCAAGGCCAGTATCCCGGGGATGCCTCCATACGGTGATCTTATAGGTAGTCACAATGACCAAGGGAATTACGCATATAAGCAACCCGGGATGCCCCTTTAATGTCCCAAGTGGGAGGATTACATATAAGCCCAATTGAACCCAGGGACCCTAGGACCGGGAGAACCCCCTTAATAAGCAATGTAGGTCCACCTGGAAGACACAAGAATAGGCCCATTCAGCATCACCAGCCTTCATAAACAACACACATCAGCAAGTAAAGAAGGCCCACAGGGCCACTCACAGCGCTGCAATGGCGTCCTATGCTGATCACCACGATGCTGAGAGGAGAAGACAGAGAGGAGAAGGGGGCGTGGCCAGCGCGGTTCACACGTCGCGCCCTGCTCCGCCCCCCCTCCTCCACACAGCGCGATACCCAGCCAGTGGCCGGGCTCCGCAGCGGCGCCAGCCGCGGCATCGCGCCGAACGCCCGGCCCCGCCCCCCTCAACCACCGCACCGGAGGGAAGAAGCTCCCCCAACACCGGCCGCTCGCAATGGCCGGTCAGCAAAAAACAACAACACACACACTGTCACAAAAATAAAAAATAAAGCTTACTAACATTGCGGGAGACAGGCCCCCCCCCCCTTAAGGAGGAGGGCATACGGAAGAGGGGAGAAAACCACCAGGGTGGAAGGCCAAGGGACAGGGCATCCCAAAACCGGGGTCACCAACCAGGTTAACCGCCTACCCTTTAGCATAGGGTCTCACGGTGGAGCTTTAGCTCCTAAGCACCTAGGGTGCCATCTACCCTCGCCCGGACCAGCAGCCTAGGCTGGGAGGCAGGGTAAATCAAAAAGGGATCCGGGCGGAAATAGATAAAATAGAGGGCCGGGAGTCATCCCGGCTATCTGAAATCCCCCTGTGCAAGGAGGAGACGTCATCTTCTGACTTGCTCGCCGTCTGCAGAGATGAAGACTGGGTGAGGAGTGGGAGGTCCCAGGTATTTATGGACCGGGAGGGGCTTTCTTTTTCCTTTACATCTCTGCAAGATCGCCATCTACAGGTCAGTATAACCCACATGTAATGAATGTTTTGAAGCGGGGTGTGTGACATACATAGAATATCCTGGTGATTGGTCAACTTTAAAGTGGAACAAACACAGGAATTTGATATTACCGGGTTTTGTTCCATGCTGGTTAAGGTGAGTTTGGGTAGGTAGAGGGTAAATAGGGAAAAGAGTAGGTTGGGCACTTCTAAGCTAGTTAGAAGTCAGAGCAAAGGGGGTTAGGGCTGTTTCCTATGTCCCTTGTTCTGTGCCCCAAAGCGGGATGCCCCGATGTGAACTCCGAAGTCCCAGAAAACTCACCTCGCCATTTTCCAACTACGCATTTGCAGGCTCTCTCATCCAATGAGAGCCGGCCGCTTCAGGAAGCCCCAAAAAACTCACCTCGCCATTTTCCAATGACGTATTTGCGGGTTCTCGTCCAATGAGAGCCGCCCGCTATGACGTCATGCGGCAGCTGGCTCTCATTCAAATCAATGCTTACACTGCCGCATATCCTGCATGCGCGTGCTCCCATCCCAACCCATCTTAATGGCTGGGGCAGGAGCGCGCGGGCGGCGCCGGGGATGCGGTAGTGCCCTCTCCCCATTGTGAATAATGTTGTCATAGCAGGTGGCTCCGATTAGACGAGAGCCGGCGCATGCGCCATTGGAGCTTGGCGAGGTGAGGTTTCTGGGGCTTCACACAGCAGGGCATCCCGATTCAGCACGCCCCGGAGAAAATCCAGCGGCCAGCCCTGGGTTTTGTTCCACTTTGTTTAACATACGCCACTACTAGCTGCCAGTGTGGTTAAAGGGCAAGTAGCGTAGGAGGTAAAGAATATAATATATATTTTATATGATATTTTATATTAATAAAGAGTATTAATATAAAATAATTATATATATATATATATATATATATATATATATAGAGAGAGAGAGAGAGAGAGAGAGAGAGAATTAATATAACTATATATATTAATAAAGAGTATTAATATAAAATATTTCCCTTCTTTAAAGCACCAATCATTATTTAAAAGGCATGTGTCATTTTCCATACAGGTTTATTAACCTCCTTTAACCTCCTGTTCCTTTAATAAAAAATGATTTAAAACAAAAAATTAGATGCTTTCTCCAAGTCCTGAGAATTCCTATAATGTTTTTTTATTTTTTTTCAGTATTAGGAAGCAGTTTGTGCCAACATTTGTGCCTCCTGCTTAGGCCATGTGACGTATGGTATGCAGGAGAGCAACAGTGACCACAATGATCCCATCTCATCTCAGAGGGAAGGCCTGGATTAATGTGGGCAATCTGTATGTACGGGTGGGGGAAACATACAAAATAGGCTCTTATTCAGGGTGAAGGTCCGGATTAATGTGGGCAATATGTATGTATAGGGTGGGAAACATACAAGATAGGCTTTTATTCAGGGTGAGGGTCCGGATTAATGTGGGCAATCTGTATGTACGGGTGGGGGAAACATATAAGATAGGCTCTTATTCAGGGTGAGGGTCCGGATTAATGTGGGCAATATGTATGTACAGGGTGTGGGAAACATATAAGATAGGCTCTTATTTAGGGTGAAGGTCAAGATTAATGTGGGCAATATGTATGTACAGGTTTTTTTCTATCCCTGTCCCACCATCTCGTTCCCCCAGCTCAGCCCCATCCAATCCCTGTCCCATCCATTCCTGACCTCCAAGGTCCGGATTAATGTAGGCAATCTGTATTTACAGGGTGTGGGAAACATATAAGATAGGCTCTTATTCAGGGTGAGGGTCCGGATTAATGTGAGCAATCTGTATGTACGGGTGGGGGAAACATACAAGATAGGCTCTTATTCAGGGTGAAGGTCTGGATTAATGTGGGCAATATGTATGTATAGGGTGGGAAACATACAAGATAGGCTTTTATTCAGGGTGAGGGTCCGGATAAATGTGGGCAATCTGTAAGTACAGGGTGGGAAACATACAAGATAGGCTCTTATTCAAGGTGAGAGTCCGGATTAATGTGGGCAATCTGTATTTACAGGGTGTGGGAAACATATAAGATAGGCTCTTATTCAGGGTGAAGGTCTGGATTAATGTGGGCAATCTGTATTTACAGGGTGTGGGAAACATATAAGATAGACTCTTATTCAGGGTGAAGGTCCGGCGTTAATGTGGGCAATCTGTATGTACAGGGTGGGGGAAACATACAAGATAGGCTCTTATTCAGGGTTAGGGTCTGGATTAATGTCAGCAATCTGTAAGTACAAGGTGGGAAACATACAAGATAGGCTCTTATTCAGGGCGAGGGTCCGGATTAATGTGGACAATCTGTATGTACAGTGGGGAAACATACAAGATAGGCTCTTTTCAGGGTGAAGGTCCAGTTATATTATATTATATTATTATTAATACTATTATTATTCAGGTCCGGTTGAATACAACTTTTTTTTTTTACATTTTGTATGAAAATCAGACTTTATTTCACTTATTTCACTGATATGATCATTATATTATTAACAGCTGGTGAAAAGCACAGGACCGTCCTTGGGAAATGCTCCCTCCCTTCAATAGCAATACAGGATACAGTGAGCGAATCTTTAAAGCTTTGTAGGAAAAGCTTTGTTAGTCCTTCGCACGGGGATTGATAAGAGTTTATCCTTTACACTATATGAGCAGCACTTCCCAGTACAGTGCACATAACCCGATGAAACAACCGAAGAACTGCCCCAATCATCTCCATATAAAATGTCTGGAAAAGCTTCGACACAGGGATTGAAGAGAACATATAAAAGATCAGACGCGCGGCGCTAATACCGTGCGAGCGGCGGAATTAACGCGACATTCAATGATCGATATGGACCCTATGAAATGATCTGCAGTGGTTTCTCGGCGTAGAACAGGCCCCAGCGCTGGTCACCCAGGCTGCAGCGGTGAAGTTTTTCATTCCAGCCATCGATGATGTAATTAAAATCCTCTTCGGAGAAAGCCTAGAAAATATGAAAGAAGGAGAAAACTAAGAAAACAGCCCCATCCATCCCTGTCCCCTCAGCTCTGCCCCATCCATCCCTGTCCCCCCAGCTCTGCCCCATCCATCCCTGTCCCCTCATCTCTGCTCCATCCATCCCTGTCCCCTCAGCTCTGCCCCATCCATCCCTGTCCTCTCAGCTCTGCCCCATCCATCCCTGTCCCCTCAGTTCTGCCCCATCCATCCCTGTCCCCTCAGCTCTGCCCCATCCATCCCTGTCCCCTCAGCTCTGCCCCATCCATCCCTGTCCCCTCAGCTCTGCCCCATCCATCCCTGTCCCCTCAGCTCTGCCCCATCCATCCCTGTCCCCCCAGCTCTGCCCCATCCATCCCTGTCCCCTCAGCACTGCCCCATCCATCCCTGTCCCCTCAGCTCTGCCCCATCCATCCCTGTCCCCTCAGCTCTGCCCCATCCATCCCTGTCCCCTCATCTCTGCCCCATCCATCCCTGTCCCCTCAGCTCTGCCCCATCCATCCCTGTCCCCTCAGCTCTGCCCCATCCATCCCTGTCTCCCCAGCTCTGCCCCATCCATCCCTGTCCCCTCAGCTCTGCCCCATCCATCCCTGTCCCCTCAGCTCTGCCCCATCCATCCCTGTCCCCTCAGCTCTGCCCCATCCATCCCTGTCTCCCCAGCTCTGCCCCATCCATCCCTGTCCCCTCAGCTCTGCCCCATCCATCCCTGTCCCCTCAGCTCTGCCCCATCCATCCCTGTCCCCTCAGCTCTGCCCCATCCATCCCTGTCCCCTCAGCTCTGCCCCATCCATCCCTGTCCCCTCAGCTCTGCCCCATCCATCCCTGTCCCCTCAGCTCTGCCCCATCCATCCCTGTCCCCTCAGCTCTACCCCATCCATCCCTGTCCCCTCAGCTCTGCCCCATCCATCCCTGTCCCCTCAGCTCTGCCCCATCCATCCCTGTCCCCTCAGCTCTGCCCCATCCATCCCTGTCCCCTCAGCTCTGCCCCATCTATCCCTGTCCCCTCAGCTCTGCCCCATCCATCCCTGTCCCCCCAGCTCTGCCCCATCCATCCCTGTCCCCCCAGGTCTGCCCCATCCATCCCTGTCCCCTCAGCTCTGCCCCATCCATCCCTGTCCCCTCAGCTCTGCCCCATCCATCCCTGTCCCCTCAGCTCTGCCCCATCCATCCCTGTCCCCTCAGCTCTGCCCCATCCATCCCTGTCCCCTCAGCTCTGCCCCATCCATCCCTGTCCCCTCAGCTCTGCCCCATCCATCCCTGTCCTCTCAGCTCTGCCCCATCCATCCCTGTCCCCTCAGCTCTGCCCATCCATCCCTGTCCCCTCAGCTCTGCCCCATCCATCCCTGTCCCCTCAGCTCTGCCCCATCCATCCCTGTCCTCTCAGCTCTGCCCCATCCATCCCTGTCCCCTCAGCTCTGCCCCATCCATCCCTGTCCCCTCATCTCTGCCCCATCCATCCCTGTCCCCTCAGCTCTGCCCCATCCATCCCTGTCCCCTCATCTCTGCCCCATCCATCCCTGTCCTCTCAGCTCTGCCCCATCCATCCCTGTCCCCTCAGCTCTGCCCCATCCATCCCTGTCCCCTCAGCTCTGCCCCATCCATCCCTGTCCCCTCAGCTCTGCCCCATCCACCCCTGTCCCCTCAGCTCTGCCCCATCCATCCCTGTCCCCTCAGCTCTGCCCCATCCATCCCTGTCCCCCCAGGTCTGCCCCATCCATCCCTGTCCCCTCAGCTCTGCCCCATCCATCCCTGTCCCCCCAGGTCTGCCCCATCCATCCCTGTCCCCCCAGGTCTGCCCCATCCATCCCTGTCCCCTCAGCTCTGCCCCATCCATCCCTGTCCCCTCAGCTCTGCCCCATCCATCCCTGTCCCCTCAGCTCTGCCCCATCCACCCCTGTCCCCTCAGCTCTGCCCCATCCATCCCTGTCCCCTCAGCTCTGCCCCATCCATCCCTGTCCCCTCATCTTTGCCCCATCCATCCCTGTCCCCTCAGCTCTGCCCCATCCATCCCTGTCCCCTCAGCTCTGCCCCATCCATCCCTGTCCCCTCAGCTCTGCCCCATCCATCCCTGTCCCCTCAGCTTTGCCCCATCCATCCCCGTCCCCTCAGCTCTGCCCCATCCATCCCCGTCCCCTCAGCTCTGCCCCATCCATCCCTGTCTCCTCAGCTCTGCCCCATCCATCCCTGTCCCCTCAGCTCTGCCCCATCCATCCCTGTCTCCTCAGCTCTGCCCCATCCATCCCTGTCCCCTCAGCTCTGCCCCATCCATCCCTGTCTCCTCAGCTCTGCCCCATCCATCCCTGTCTCCTCAGCTCTGCCCCATCCATCCCTGTCCCCTCAGCTCTGCCCTATCCATCCCTGTCCCCTCAGCTCTGCCCCATCCATCCCCGTCTCCTCAGCTCTGCCCCATCCATCCCTGTCCCCTCAGCTCTGCCCCATCCATCCCTGTCCCCTCAGCTTTGCCCCATCCATCCCCGTCCCCTCAGCTCTGCCCCATCCATCCCCGTCCCCTCAGCTCTGCCCCATCCATCCCTGTCCCCTCAGCTCTGCCCCATCCATCCCTGTCTCCTCAGCTCTGCCCCATCCATCCCTGTCCCCTCAGCTCTGCCCCATCCATCCCTGTCTCCTCAGCTCTGCCCCATCCATCCCTGTCCCCTCAGCTCTGCCCCATCCATCCCTGTCTCCTCAGCTCTGCCCCATCCATCCCTGTCTCCTCAGCTCTGCCCCATCCATCCCTGTCCCCTCAGCTCTGCCCTATCCATCCCTGTCCCCTCAGCTCTGCCCCATCCATCCCTGTCTCCTCAGCTCTGCCCCATCCATCCCTGTTCCCTCAGCTCTGCCCCATCCATCCCTGTCCCCTCAGCTCTGCCCCATCCATCCCTGTCTCCTCAGCTCTGCCCCATCCATCCCTGTCTCCTCAGCTCTGCCCCATCCATCCCTGTCCCCTCAGCTCTGCCCTATCCATCCCTGTCCCCTCAGCTCTGCCCCATCCATCCCTGTCTCCTCAGCTCTGCCCCATCCATCCCTGTCCCCTCATCTCTGCCCCATCATCCCTGTCCCCTCAGCTCTGCCCCATCCATCCCTGTCCCCTCATCTCTGCCCCATCCATCCCTGTCTCCTCAGCTCTGCCCCATCCATCCCTGTCTCCTCAGCTCTGCCCCATCCATCCCTGTCTCCTCAGCTCTGCCCCATCCATCCCTGTCCCCTCAGCTCTGCCCTATCCATCCCTGTCCCCTCAGCTCTGCCCCATCCATCCCTGTCTCCTCAGCTCTGCCCCATCCATCCCTGTCTCCTCAGCTCTGCCCCATCCATCCCTGTCTCCTCAGCTCTGCCCCATCCATCCCTGTCTCCTCAGCTCTGCCCCATCCATCCCTGTCCCCTCAGCTCTGCCCTATCCATCCCTGTCCCCTCAGCTCTGCCCCATCCATCCCTGTCTCCTCAGCTCTGCCCCATCCATCCCTGTCCCCTCAGCTCTGCCCTATCCATCCCTGTCCCCTCAGCTCTGCCCCATCCATCCCTGTCCCCTCAGCTCTGCCCCATCCATCCCTGTCCCCTCATCTCTGCCCCATCCATCCCTGTCTCCTCAGCTCTGCCCCATCCATCCCTGTCTCCTCAGCTCTGCCCCATCCATCCCTGTCCCCTCATCTCTGCCCCATCCATCCCTGTCTCCTCAGCTCTGCCCCATCCATCCCTGTCTCCTCAGCTCTGCCCCATCCATCCCTGTCTCCTCAGCTCTGCCCCATCCATCCCTGTCTCCTCAGCTCTGCCCCATCCATCCCTGTCCCCTCAGCTCTGCCCCATCCATCCCTGTCTCCTCAGCTCTGCCCCATCCATCCCTGTCTCCTCAGCTCTGCCCCATCCATCCCTGTCCCCTCATCTCTGCCCCATCCATCCCTGTCTCCTCAGCTCTGCCCCATCCATCCCTGTCTCCTCAGCTCTGCCCCATCCATCCCTGTCTCCTCAGCTCTGCCCCATCCATCCCTGTCCCCTCATCTCTGCCCCATCCATCCCTGTCTCCTCAGCTCTGCCCCATCCATCCCTGTCTCCTCAGCTCTGCCCCATCCATCCCTGTCCTCCCAGCTCTGCCCCATCTATCCCTGTCCCCTCAGCTCTGCCCCATCCATCCCTGTCCCCTCAGCTCTGCCCCATCCATCCCTGTCTCCTCAGCTCTGCCCCATCCATCCCTATCCCCTCAGCTCTGCCCCATCCATCCCTGTCTCCTCAGCTCTGCCCCATCCATCCCTGTCTCCTCAGCTCTGCCCCATCCATCCCTGTCCCCTCAGTTCTGCCCTATCCATCCCTGTCCCCTCAGCTCTGCCCCATCCATCCCTGTCTCCTCAGCTCTGCCCCATCCATCCCTGTCCCCTCAGCTCTGCCCCATCCATCCCTCCCCCAGCTCTCTCCATCCATCCCTGTCCCCTCAGCTCTGCCCCATCCATCCCTGTCCCCTCAGCTCTGCCCCATCCATCCCTGTCCCCTCATCTCTGCCCCATCCATCCCTGTCTCCTCAGCTCTGCCCCATCCATCCCTGTCTCCTCAGCTCTGCCCCATCCATCCCTGTCCCCTCAGCTCTGCCCTATCCATCCCTGTCCCCTCAGCTCTGCCCCATCCATCCCTGTCTCCTCAGCTCTGCCCCATCCATCCCTGTCCCCTCAGCTCTGCCCTATCCATCCCTGTCCCCTCAGCTCTGCCCCATCCATCCCTGTCCCCTCAGCTCTGCCCCATCCATCCCTGTCCCCTCAGCTCTGCCCCATCCATCCCTGTCTCCTCAGCTCTGCCCCATCCATCCCTGTCCCCTCATCTCTGCCCCATCCATCCCTGTCCCCTCAGCTCTGCCCCATCCATCCCTGTCCCCTCATCTCTGCCCCATCCATCCCTGTCCCCTCAGCTCTGCCCCATCCATCCCTGTCCCCTCATCTCTGCCCCATCCATCCCTGTCCCCTCAGCTCTGCCCCATCCATCCCTGTCCCCTCATCTCTGCCCCATCCATCCCTGTCCCCTCAGCTCTGCCCCATCCATCCCTGTCCCCTCAGCTCTGCCCCATCCATCCCTGTCCCCTCATCTCTGCCCCATCCATCCCTGTCTCCTCAGCTCTGCCCCATCCATCCCTGTCTCCTCAGCTCTGCCCCATCCATCCCTGTCTCCTCAGCTCTGCCCTATCCATCCCTGTCTCCTCAGCTCTGCCCCATCCATCCCTGTCCCCTCAGCTCTGCCCCATCCATCCCTGTCCCCTCAGCTCTGCCCTATCCATCCCTGTCCCCTCAGCTCTGCCCCATCCATCCCTGTCTCCTCAGCTCTGCCCCATCCATCCCTGTCCCCTCAGCTCTGCCCTATCCATCCCTGTCCCCTCAGCTCTGCCCCATCCATCCCTGTCTCCTCAGCTCTGCCCCATCCATCCCTGTCCCCTCAGCTCTGCCCTATCCATCCCTGTCCCCTCAGCTCTGCCCCATCCATCCCTGTCTCCTCAGCTCTGCCCCATCCATCCCTGTCTCCTCAGCTCTGCCCCATCCATCCCTGTCTCCTCAGTTCTGCCCCATCCATCCCTGTCCCCTCAGCTCTGCCCTATCCATCCCTGTCCCCTCAGCTCTGCCCCATCCATCCCTGTCTCCTCAGCTCTGCCCCATCCATCCCTGTCCCCTCAGCTCTGCCCCATCCATCCCTATCCCCTCAGCTCTGCCCCATCCATCCCTGTCCCCTCAGCTCTGCCCCATCCATCCCTGTCCCCTCATCTCTGCCCCATCCATCCCTGTCCCCTCAGCTCTGCCCCATCCATCCCTGTCCCCTCATCTCTGCCCCATCCATCCCTGTCCCCTCAGCTCTGCCCCATCCATCCCTGTCCCCTCATCTCTGCCCCATCCATCCCTGTCCCCTCAGCTCTGCCCCATCCATCCCTGTCCCCTCAGCTCTGCCCCATCCATCCCTGTCCCCTCATCTCTGCCCCATCCATCCCTGTCCCCTCAGCTCTGCCCCATCCATCCCTGTCCCCTCAGCTCTGCCCCATCCATCCCCGTCCCCTCAGCTCTGCCCCATCCATCCCTGTCCCCTCAGCTCTGCCCCATCCATCCCTGTCTCCTCAGCTCTGCCCCATCCATCCCTGTCCCCTCAGCTCTGCCCCATCCATCCCTGTCCCCTCAGCTCTGCCCCATCCACCCCTGTCCCCTCAGCTCTGCCCCATCCATCCCTGTCCCCTCAGCTCTGCCCCATCCATCCCTGTCTCCTCAGCTCTGCCCCATCCATCCCTGTCCCCTCAGCTCTGCCCTATCCATCCCTGTCCCCTCAGCTCTGCCCCATCCATCCCTGTCCCCTCAGCTCTGCCCCATCCATCCCTGTCCCCTCATCTCTGCCCCATCCATCCCTGTCCCCTCAGCTCTGCCCCATCCATCCCTGTCCCCTCAGCTCTGCCCCATCCATCCCTGTCCCCTCAGCTCTGCCCCATCCATCCCTGTCCCCTCAGCTCTGCCCCATCCATCCCTCCCCCAGCTCTCTCCATCCTTGTTACCAGACCTTATTGCCAGTAACATTCTGTACACGGCCGGCACAGGGTTAAAGCATTGTGCCACAGGCCAGATCTGTAGGTTCTATGGGGCAAAAAAAGCTCCTGTTTTTTCCTAGTGCCCAATAGGATTTTTGGGGTGGGGGGGCAAGAAGCCTTTTTTAGTTTTGCCCGGGGAATCCATAGCTCCTCCCCCAGTGTGCCGATTTCTCACTATCCACCCCCTGCGCCCGGACCTTCACCTCTCCCCGGATAAGGCCACATCCGTATAAATGGACCTTTACAAGAGGTGGTGGGAATCATCCGACGCGTTTTACCTGCACAAATTCCTCCTTGATCTCCTGGGTCCGAGCAAGTTCCTTATTGAGAACATCAACAAACTGCTGAGTGCGATCCTGAGCCTGAACGTTTACAAAGCCGACTTTTTCTAGAAACTGTGGAGAGTGGAAAAAATAAAAAATATATATATATATATATATTATATTCACACGTGCTCATCATGTGACCCTCAAGAGAAATCTAATGTGATATATATATATATATATTATATTCACACGTGCTCATCATGTGACCCTCAAGAGAAATCTAATGTGATATATATATATATTGCCAAATGGCAAGTGCATGGAAGAAGCGCAATCTGCACCCTCCGCAAGGCATATCTGCTGTTGTAAAGCGCAAATGGCCCCTGTGCAGTAAAGAAAGGGCCACCACGGGGGAAAGGAGTCCCGCGATTGGCTGCTGGGCGGTCACCTGTGCCATGGTCACATCCTCGGCGCAGTACATCGGAACGGCCCGCCCATGTGCGCGCCAGTTGGCAATTGCGTGGCCAATCGCGGGGCTCCTACTGGAAAAGGATGGGGGAAAACATATAAGATAGGCTCTTATTCAGGGTGAAGGTCCGGATTAATGCGAGCAATCTGTTTGTACAGGGTGTGGGAAACATATAAGATAGACTCTTATTCAGGGTGAGGGTCCGGATTAATGTGAGCAATCTGTATGTACAGGGTGTGGGAAACATACAAGATAGGCTCTTATTCAGGGTGAAGGTCCGGATCAAAGTGGGCAATCTGTATGTACGGGGGTAGGGGACATACAAGATAGGCTCTTATTCAGGGTGAAAGGCCTGATTAATGTGGACAATCTGTATGTACGGGGGGGGGGGGGGGGGGCATACAAAATAGGCTCTTATTCAGGATGAAGGTCCGGATTAATGTGGGTAATCTGTATGTACAGGGTAAGGGGAAACATACAAGATAGGCTCTTATTCAGGGTTAAGGCCCGGTCACTCTTAGATACAATACCTGGCCATACTCCTCTGGGGTGTAGAGAATATATCCTCTCTGCTTCACATAGTCTTGGAATACGGGAGACCAGGGACGTTCTCCGCAGCAATAATCTGTGATCAGGATTTTCCCTCCGGGCTTCAGCCATTTCTATTGGATATTAAAATGAAAATGATAGTAAATGACAAATGTCCGAGGCTCAACGACAAGATAAAAGGGACAGAAGAGGCAGCAAGGAGAGCGCATGGAGCCTTTTCCTCGTGCCTTTCCCCCCCCATTTCTTGCAGCGCGCTGTAGACACTTTAGTAGGTCTTGTCCTTCCTTTCCATTCAAGTGACCACCTTCTAAATGTGGTCGCAAAACCAGACTCGCTCACACTGGAAGCACAAGAGACAGAGGGACAAGGTCAGGCTTTCCGCCATGTTTGGAGTGTGGTTGGGGGGGGAGGGGAGAAATGGAAAGGAAAAAAGGGGCGAAAGGAGACCTGCAACATGTGACCAATCATTTAAAGTGGACCAAAACCTCAGGATTTTTGCATGAAATCCCCCAGATTGCCTAAGGCAACTCACCTCTTCCCGGTCCCGGTTCTACGGCGCTTCTAATAGCAGCGGCTCCGCATCCTTTGCTTTCCTCTAACAGGGAACGTGCCCAAGTCGGCCATTCACAAATGCCTGGCGCGGGCACGCTAGAGGGATAGCGGGGATGCGCCATTGGAACAGGAAGCAAGGTAAGTGTGTGGGGCGACCTGGGGGGTTTCACACAACGGGGCATTGTTATTTTGGATGCCCCGGGGGGGGAGGGAATTGATCGGGCCGGATATCTTATAGATTTCTGGGCCATTCGCGCTGGGTTTTGGTCCCGCAGACAGCGAATAATAAGCTCAGGGGGCATCCAGTATTCCGGAGCTCCCCGGAAAATAACCCCCCAGAGCGCCCAATATCCTTACTTTCACTGGGAAAGGAGTCCTGCGATAGGCGCCGGCGGGGATTTACGGTGGCCGGTAACGAGAACGCAACCATGGCCCACGTGATCGCCCAGCGGCCAATTGCGGGACTCCTTTCCCGTCACAGACTCGAGGTTAAGGTAAGGATATAGGGCGTTCTGGGGGGTTATTTTCGGGGGGTGCGCCCCTCGAGCCAGCGCTGGTAAAGAAGTCCCGCGGTTGGCCGCTGGGCGGTGCTGTGCGTGCCGGCGGCCAATCGTGGGACTCCATTCTCGAAGTGAAGGTAAGGATATCGGGCCGTCTGTGGGGTTATGTTCTATGGGGAGGTCCCCAGCATTCTGGATGCCCCCCTGAGCTTGTTCTTATTCTCTCTCTCTCTCTCTCTCTCTCTCTCTCTCTCTCTCTGAGGGACCAACACTCATTAAAGGAAAAAAGGGGCGTTGGTCCGGTTTAAACCACGCCCACATTTTGCTGCACCTGGAAAAATAACGGAAAACGCTTATGTACTGGAGGTAGGTTTTAGTATAAGGAAACCAAAAAGCTGGCAACTCCAGCAAATCGTTAGATTATAATTTCACAAAATACAAAGTTCAGACCATCATCTAATCCTTTAGTTCGTTCCCTCTTCCCGCTTCCCCTCCCCTCCATTTCCTCCCTTTTTTCTTCTTTCGTCCCCCTCTTCTACCCCTCCCCCTTCTCCTCCCCCTCCGCCCTTCTAGCCCCTTCCCTCCTTTCCATTTTCCCCCTTCCCCCTTTTTTCTTCCTTCTCCCCCCCTTCCCCTTCTCCTCCCCTTGGTGGTGCTGTTTTTGCTCTTTCTTTCCCTCTTTTTCTTTTTTTATCTTCTTTTTCTGTCCTTTTTCCATTCGTACCCTTCTTCCTCTTTCCCAATCCCCCCCCCCTTGTCCTTTCTTCACCTGTCTCCAGTTATGTCTCCCTTTTATATCTCCCTCTTTCCCATGCGGTCCCTCTTTGCAGTTGGGATAGGCTCATCCTCTTCCTCCTATCCTGCCCCTAAGGATGTCCCTGTTGTCCCCCCTTCTATATCCTTCGCGGGGTTCCTCGGGTCTCACTCTTACTTTTGTGCTGCTCCTGTTTCCCCTTGTAGGTTATCTTCCCCTTCTCTCTATCCGTTTCCCATTCCCTGGTACACAATTTGTCCACAGTCCCCATTTGTAATTACGGGTGTGAACTGGCAAGAATCTTGACGGATCCACTTGCTGATAGTGGATTTAGCCGGAGGCAAACCCTTCCTAGGACCAGCAGGAAGAACAGAAAGAGCGTCAGATTTCCTGAATGATTCAGTAGCTACCAAGTAAAACTTCAGAGCCCTGACCACATCTAAAGTCCTCTCCTTGGAATTAGCAGGATTAGGACACAATGAAGGCAAAACAATGTCCTGATTGAGATGAAAGGCAGACAAAACCTTAGGCAAGAAATCCGGCTTAAGCCGAAACACCATCTTGTCCTGGTGTCGCTCAAAATAAGGAGGTTTGATGGAAAGCGCCGCCAGCTCAAAAACACGCCTGACAGAGGTAATAGCCACCAAAAAGGCCACCTTAAGAGTCAAAATGGGCAAAGCAGCCTCACGGAGAGGCTCAAAGGGAGGCCCCGGCAGAGCAGATAACACCAGATTCAAATCCTAAACTGGTAACATAGGCTTACATGGCGAACGCACGTGAGAAACACCCTAGAAAAAAGTCTTAACCAAACGGTGACTGGCAAAAGATTTTTGGAAAAAAATTGCCAAGGCTGAGACCTGTCCCTTGAGGGTACTAAGTTGAAGGCCCGAATCCAAACCATGTTGCAAGAACTCCAGAATCCTGGGAATAGAAAACACCCGACAGGGAAGAGATCTGGACTCACACCAGGCAATGTAAGCATGCCAGACCCTGTAGTAGATAAAGGACGAGGACTTCTTCCTAGTCCTAATCCGTATCAACAACAGAGGCAGGCAACCCCCTTCTCCATCAAGATGGAGGTTTCAGCAGCCAGGCCGTCAAAGCCAGAGTTTGTAAATTGGGGTGGGGTAGCTGCCCCTGAGTGAGCAGATCTGGATCCTTGGGCAGGACGTACTGATCTACTGCCAGCTGCATGATGTCTGCGAACCACACCCTTCTTGGCCAACAGGGGGCCACCAGAATGGCTGGTACCCCTTCCATCTTGTGCAGCACCCTGTCTAGCAGAGGAAATGGAGGAAACACAGAGGAGCCGAAACCCCGTCCAAGGCATTGCCAGTGCATTTGTGGCGAGGGCCAGAGGGTCCTGTGACAGAGAGACAAAAAATGGAAGTTAGTGTAGCGATAACCCTTATCGCCGGAGGGCTTCACCGCCCGAGACGTCCTTTTCCCAATCGTAAGAGGTGCTGCTGGAATTCCAGAGTCGTCCGTGAGGAAACAGGAACAGCCCTTACAAGGGCTAGTGAATTGTAATATAGCGTTTCCCCCAATAAGAGACAGAACTTCAGTATTGAGGGTGAAGGTGAAGACAACTTTATTAGTGCCACACTGTGCCTTATATGCAAGGCTCCATGCAAGGGGACCTCCCCCGTGGACCTCATGACAAATACACAAACCAATGGGAGCAGGGCACACAATCCCTCAACTCTGCCAGTGACGCAATCAGCAACACAATAGACGTCTGTAATACATTCAATCAGAACAATGCCATTGTCTGTGACGTAATCAATCAATACAATGGCAGTCTGTAACATGCTTAAGAAAAGGAAAGTAATGAACCTGTGTAAAGTCCAAAGGGGCAGAGAGTCTGTCACAGTTAGGAATTGTGACGTGAAGGAAACAGGTCCACATCCGGCTGACCCTAGCAGTGGCACAGGGAGCGAAACACCCTGTTGCTGAGGGACCACTCCCCCAGCTGAGACATCCCCCTGCAAAAAGATTCTACCTCCAGGTTCTCCACCCCCGGGATGTAAACTGCCGATATGCAGGGAACATTCTCCTCCGCCCAGGACAGTATCTGAGACAAATCCTTGAAGGCTCGCTTGCTCCGAGTCCCTCCCTGATGATTAATGTAGGCAACCGCAGTCTGGTTGTCCGAGCGGATCTGAGCAGCCCGACCCCGAAGGTGGAGTCAAGAACCAACCTTATCGCCCGCAGTTCCAGAATGTTGATGGGAGCATGGGCCTTCTGAGGGCCCCACTGACCCTGAGACTTCCAAAACCGCCCCCCAACCTGTCAGACTGGCATCTGTGGTGACAGTCTCCCAGCACGGGGGCAGAAAGGTCCTGCCCAGTAGGACATTCCTTGAGTCCAGCCACCATGAGAGATACTGACTGACCAGAGGGGACAGAGAAAATATCCGATCCAGGGACACAGGGTTCCGATCCCAAACTGACAAGAGGTGCAACTGAAGAGTTCTCATGTGAAACTGAGCATAGGGAACCGCCTCGAAGCAGGAAACCATCAGGCCCACCAGCTGCATCCCCTGCCGAATGGAGGGATGAGGGCAAGAAATCAGAGACCGTGCCTGCATCTCCACCTTCTGCTAAGGCAGAAAAACTTTGACCTGAGATGTATCCAGAGTCATGCCCAGAAAGGACCTCAACAAGAACGGAGACAGAGAAGACTTGGGATAGTTGATCACCCAACCAAAGGACTCGAGTGTGGAGACCACCATCTGGGTATCCAGCTCGGCTTGATGGAAGGACTGAGACGCAATCAGAATGTCGTCCAGATAAGGAAGGATCTCAACAGAGCCATCACACCCGCCAGCACCTTGGTGAAGCCCGGAGGAGCCGAGGTAAGACCGAACGGCAGGGCCACAAATTGGAAGTGCTGATCCTCTAGAGCGAACCTGAGAAATCGCTGATGACCTGGAAAGATTGGTACATGAAGGTAAGCACCTTTGATGTCCACAGAAGTCATGAAGTCGCCCGGGCGCAAGGTACCAACCGCCGAGCGCAGAGTCTCCATGCGAAAATGCTTGAACCTGACAAATTTGTTGAGACGCTTCAAATCCAGGATGGGCCTCAGGGACCCATCCTTTTTGGGAACCGTGAACAGATTGGAGTAGAAGCCTCTGCCCCTTTCCTGGGACGGCACAGGACAGAGGACACCCAAATCCAAAAGGCTTTGGACCGCAAGCCCTGAGCTGACAGGGGGTTTTGGACCATCCGGGATCTGATTAAACTTGGGGGCGGACAGGCTGCAAACTCTATCTTGTACCCGGAGGACACCACCTACTGAATCCATCGGTCTGAGAAGCGTAGTCTCCAGACGTGAGCAAAGAGTCGCAACCGTCCCCCCACCCGGATGGGTGAGGGCGCCTCCTCATGCCTGAGGGGGCTTGGGGACAGATTTGGACTTGGGACCCCATGAGAGACCGGGGTATCCACGGCCTCTACCCCGGCCCCAAAGGTCCTTTTGTGTCCCCGCAAATGGTGCACCCCGGCCAGTCCTGGGAGCATGGAAGGAGGGGAGGGAAGAACCAGCCCCCCGAAAGGGCCGCGGCAGCCTACCATCCTTGGCAAACAGATCTAGACGCTCACCAAAGAGCTGTAGCCCAGTAAAGGGGAAGCCAGTGAGAGCCTTCTTAGCAGCATTATCAACAGCCCACTGACGCAGCCAAACAGAGCGGCGTATAGCCACCAAAAGGGCAGAAGTCTTACCACACATCCTGACCGCATCATCCATAGCAGAAAGAATGAACGCCACAAATTCATAGCAAAGCAGGAGGGATCTATACTCCTCCCCCCTATTGGCATCCGAGGCATTATCCAGAAGGCACTTGAGTAGCCCTTTAATAGCAAGAGCTGTGATGGCAGAAGCGCACACAGGGCGCAGCGCAGTCCCCGCACAAGCAAATGCGTGACAGGCCAGCTGATCAACACGCCGGTCCTCACCATCCCTCAGAGTAGAAGTCTCAGGGGAATGCATGACCGAGGTATTGGACAACCCAAGCACGGGAGCATCCACCTCGGGGGGACACGACCAGCGCTTAACCACATCAGCAGGAAATGGATACCTCCTGTCCCAACTCTTGGGCACCGCGGGCAATTTGCTAGGGCGTTCCCACTCCTTGAGCACCAAATTATTAAAGTGGTTCTGCTCAGGGAACTCCAAGCGTTGTTTAACAGTGTGAAAAAGCTCACCCTGCTGCCTTTTAGCTGGGACAGGAGGTGTAATACACAGTACTTCAAAAATGTCAGTCAACAGCCTGTCCGAATCCTCAGGAGACCATGGATCTTCTCCAAAAGGAGACCCAGCACCACCATAAACCTCCTGCTGTTCCTCAGAGGAATCAGAATCAGAGAAAAGTTCCCCCTCTTCTAGGGGGTACAGGCCAGATAAAGAGAACTGTCCCTCATCCTCCTCAGGAAAAAGGGAAACAGCGGGAGTTAGATGCCGCTTCTTACCAGAAGCCTTTCAAGGGACCGGCCCAGCCATATGCCTTTCCAGGCTGGCCACCCGCAAGGCCAAGTCATAATGTGATTCCCCGCTAGCATGTCCCTCACTAGGGGTAAAATGCAGGTGCCGGGGAAGTAGATGATGTAGAAGGGGGCGCAGAGCTGGGCAGCGTAGCAGGCAACCCAGACTGCAGCGCAAATACCTTCTGGGCGCAGGGCACACATACCCTAACACCGTCACTCACAGGGGATACTCCACACGCGGCAGCTGGGCTTGTCCCGGAGGAACCCCAAGCACATTATCCCCGGAAGCCTCCATATGGTGATTAGAGTGGGCACACTGGCAAGCATAGGGTTAAGGGTAATAAGAGCCACCCGGGATGCCCCAAACCGCACTAGGGAAGGTGAGAGATGAAAGGGAAGAGGGCCGGGAGAACCACAGTCGCGTTTATCTCGCCTGAAAGACATAAGAAAACCACGCATAACATTTCCATAATGTGGTGACAAGACCACAATACAACCCCGAAGGGGACTCACGGTCCAAGAAGCCGATCACACAATCCAGGCAGACCAGCAGCGCGCCGCAGTACCGCAGGACAGGAAGAGAAAGCTTCAGACCAAAATGGCGCTTAAGGGGCGGGCTGCGGAGGTATGACGCAAAAGGCATCATCCGCGGGACCCGCCCCCCCGAAGAGCGCGAATCTCGCTCCACGTGACCCCCCAGCACCAATGACAGCGTAGTAAGACAAAAGGAGAATGTCGCCGCCAGCCGCGGAGCGCCGTACAAGCCCCCCCCCCGGAGAGCGAGGCGGGGAAGAGAAGCGGCAGGCACACCCAAGGCATGTCTTAGCTAGGGGGGAGGGGGGGGCAGTGGAGGGGGGGTTTGGGGAAGGCCCACAATAATAAGGCAGGAAGGGGCATCCCACAAGGCTCACCATAAGCCTGAACCGCCAGGCGCAGGTGCAGGGATTGCGGTTGGAGCAGCTGTGACAGATGCTCTGTCTTTTGGATGTCATCACTATTCAGTTGCCCACCGGGTCATTCACTGGCCTTTTCTTAATTAGGTTCCAGACAATGTCATTGTATTTTGATACTGTTACAGGCAATGTCATTGTATTTTGGATTGTATTACAGACTGCCATTGTGTATTGTTGATTACGTCACAGTCAATGGCATTGTCCTGATTGATGGTATTACAACCTGCTATTGTTCTACTGATTGCGTCACCGGCAGAGTTGAGGGATTGTGTGCCCTGCTCCCATTGGTCTGTGTATTTGTCATGAGGTCCACGGGGGAGGTCCCATTGCATGGAGCCTTGCATATAAGGCACAGTGTGGCACTAATAAAACACACTTCACCTTCACCCTCAATACTGAAGTTCTGTCTCTTATTGGGGGAAACGCTATATTACAATTCACCTGCCCTTGTAAGGGCTGTTCCTGTTTCCTCACGGACGACTCTGGGATTCCTGCAGCACCTCTTACGATTGGGAAAAGGACGTCTCGGGCGGTGAAGCCCTCCGGCGATAAGGGTTATCGCTACAATTGGTGGCAAGCGGTCGGATGGTCCTTTTCTACCCAGAGAGAGTGCTGCCCTGATGGAGAGTCAGTAGGACAAGTTGAAAAGGCTGACCCTGAAGGATCTAATCGAGAGCCGGGGAAGGTCAGCTAGCAACCGCCCACGTCAGGAACTGATAGCCGAGCTGATCGAAATGGATCGTGCAGCAGTGAGGACCGAAACCAATATAGAGGCCGATGAAGACGCTGCTCTTGTTCAAGCGGTTCGGAACAGATTGTCGGTCTATGGCCGAATCCATCACAAGAACTGATCGACCGAGTCTTCGCCGCAGCGGAGGCAGAGGCCAGTAAGCGAATGGAAGATCGGCGACTTTCAACCCAGCAGCCTCTCAGCCTCAGTTACACTGGGGGGAGAAAGATTCCATTTGCAGCATTTAAGTCCTTCCAGGAAAGTGACGACGAGATTGATGGATTTTTGGCCGATTTTGAACGGCAGTGCGCTTTACACCGGGTACCCACGGAGGAATGGGTCACCATATTATCAGGGAAACTATCTGGGAAAGCTTCCGATGCTTTCCGGGCCATCCCTGATGCGGACTTACCACACTACCATCTGGTAAAGGAGGCTTTGTTAGCCCGGCACGCTGTCACCCCGGAGGCCTCTAACGCTACCTGAGGCTGCTCGTCTAGCCGACGAGTACACTGATGCTCGCCGGACAGAACAGTCCGCTCCAAAACCACAACCTCCCATCAAATTTCAAGCACCTGTGGCTTCCGCGCCAACTCGTTACTCTGGGCCACATAGGCCAGCGCAGCAACCGAACCTCTCCACAGTTCAGTGCCATCGTTGCAAACAATGGGGACATTATCGCAGTGATTGCGCCCTAGAGCCTCCCCGAAACACGTGGGGGCAAAAACAACCTTCCACCTCCCGTACTCCTGTGGCACACTGTTTGGAAGCTGAGAGCAGTTCAGAAGAGTATCTGGGGGTACTGTATGAAGCTGATCCCGTACAAGCGGCCATCCAAGACAACCGACAGCACCATCGCCAGGAGGTACGAGTCAATGGGCGCACCGCGCAAGGATTACGCGACACCAGAGCCACACTTACCTTGCTCCAACCTCATTTGGTCAAGAACAAAGACCGCACTGGACACACCGTTGCAGTAAGGGTGGCGGGAGGAGCTGTGTTTCTACTCCCCACCGCCCGAGTACATCTTGACTGGGGCGCTGGATCCGGCAGGGTACAGGTGGGACTTATGGACAACTTACCAGCAGAAGTACTATTGGGAAATGATCTAGGACCAATGACTTCTGCCTACGCTACCTCTGGGCCAGCCAGCGTCAACCCTGTTACAACCCAGGCTCCAGCCCGAGCTGCCGACTCCAGCCCACTGGTCGGGGAGACCCAGGGGTTTCGCCTGCATCACGTCATGTCTGTTACAAGAAGCCAAGAAGAGGATCAGCCGTCAGGTTACGTCCTTCCAGAAGGGAAACTTATGCCAAACACTATTTTTGTTGGGGGCATTGGCCGTCGGATTAATCAGCCTGAAATTAAGGATGTTTTTTCAAAGTATGGCGCTGTAAAGAATGTCAAAATTATTAGGGATGCCTCTGGCGTTTCTAAGGGTTATGGTTTTGTCTACTTTTACGATGATGTAGATGTGCAGAAAATTGTGGATTCTCCGATCAGCTTCCATGGAAAGAGATTGAAACTTGGACCAGCTATAAGAAAGCAGAGCACATGTGCACACATCCAACCAAGGACTTTGGTGCTGAACTCACCAACGCCACAATATCCCAATGTTTGGACCCCACCCATGACCGATTCCTATGTACAGCCCACGTCAATGTTTAGTCCGGTTACTCACTATGTGCAGACTTGTCCTTACACAGAACTCTGCCCATAACAAGAGTCCGGACAGCCCCACGTTAACCCGAACAGGGTCAATCCGGGTCTGCCGGGTGTTCCACAAAAAGGGGGCATTGTGACAGACGCTCTGTCTTTTGGATGTCATCACTATTCAGTTGCCCACCGGGTCATTCACTGGCCTTTTCTTAATTAGGTTCCAGACAATGTCATTGTATTTTGATACTGTTACAGGCAATGTCATTGTATTTTGGATTGTATTACAGACTGCCATTGTGTATTGTTGATTACGTCACAGTCAATGGCATTGTCCTGATTGATGGTATTACAACCTGCTATTGTTCTACTGATTGCGTCACCGGCAGAGTTGAGGGATTGTGTGCCCTGCTCCCATTGGTCTGTGTATTTGTCATGAGGTCCACGGGGGAGGTCCCCTTGCATGGAGCCTTGCATATAAGGCACAGTGTGGCACTAATAAAACACACTTCACCTTCACCCTCAATACTGAAGTTCTGTCTCTTATTGGGGGAAACGCTATATTACAGTTCACTAGCCCTTGTAAGGGCTGTTCCTGTTTCCTCACGGACGACTCTGGAATTCCAGCAGCACCTCTTACGATTGGGAAAAGGACGTCTCGGGCGGTGAAGCCCTCCGGCGATAAGGGTTATCGCTACAGCAGCGCTCCTCGTGCACCTGACCCTGGTGCTGTCCACCAACCTTCACACAAACCAGTTTGAGGCTGGGAGGCAGTGGGTCCAGAACCGGTGGAAATAGTCCTGATAGTCCTGCAGGGCCGCAGGCTTGGTTGCCCTGCTCACCTGCGTAATATAGAGAGCCATCTTCTATCTTTGTAGTCCAGACTGCAGAAGGAAACTGGAATTTGTGGGAGGTTCCTGTGTTTTTATAGGGCCGGGAGATGCCACAAGTCTTTCTGCAGTCCACTGCGCCACCTTGTGGCGGATATCCCAAGCGTAAAGAATTTAGTGAAACAGGACGTGCTGTATACTTGGAAATATAAATATATATTTTTATTTACTCACCTCAGATTGTCAGCTCCTGTGTCCCTCGCCTATCCAATGACAGATGCCGTGATCGCTCTCGCCGGCAATCATAGCATCCAACAGCTGACCCGCAGGGAGCCGGGGTGACGCCCGCAGTGCATATAGAATTAAACATAAGATAACACAAGATCCCTCTTACTTGCTTAGGTTAAATTGCAGCGTCCCCACACGGCCAAGCCCACGCGTTCCGAGACCTAAACAGGTTTACTTTTTACTTCTATTATGCACTTTATTGCTTATACCTGGACTTAACCTTTGCACATATTGATTATCAAACTGATGCACTTATACTTAGCACTGGCACTTTAGAGGATTGGGAGTGGAATCGATTATTATGATTGATCGATTATGTAAAAACTATTTATTGGGAGTGGAATCGATTATTATGATTGATCGATTATGTAAAAACGATTTATTGTTTGTAAGCACTGTGATGAATTGGGTAGACAGCTCCCCATTGTGGCACATTATGTAATATTTAATTAGTGTTTTTAAATGGTTTTTAATATTGCTACTGATGAATAACGAATAAAAACTATATATCAAATTGAAGACGTGCTGAGTGCAATTGTTAGCCCCCTGGGCTCTTTTGGGGGGTATTGAGAGGCAACCCCCACGTTGGGCTATTTAATATGATTGACAGGGTCTTACAGGGGCAGTGCACCACAAGCTAATTTGTTTAGTTGGTGCCACCTTTCCTTTTGTTTAATTAAAAAAGTAACTTGTTTCCATATGAGGTTATACAACTCTCATTCATTAACTTATGTAGTCACTCGTTTTTTGACCCCGCTGACATCATTGATGACATCAGGCGGGATCCCGGTGACCTATGCGTACCTGACCCTGTTAATTATGCGTTCCTCTGCTTTCTCCATCCCTGAGGAAGGGGAACAGGAGCCCCGAAACCTTGGACTATTATATGGACTAACCTACGTGTGTTAACCATTGATGTGAAAGGAACTGTGGAGGTAGCCCAGACCTCCATACAACTACACTAAAGGACCACCGCACCGGTGGTTTTTAATTGTGTCTTTTGTCCTTGCCTCAGTATAATAAAATGTATGGCTATGGCTACTAGTCCACTGCAATGAGATAAATAGGCTGAACTGGATGGGACTAAAGTCTTTATTCAGCCTTACACACTATATAGCGGTGCGGTGGTCCTTTGGTGTAGTTGTATGGAGGTCTGGGCTACCTCCACAGTTCTTTTCATACTATATAGTTCCACCTACCACTGCACGCTAGATAATACCTGGTGCGTTTCTTTGCCGGTGCGGTTACACAAAACATTGCTTCACATTGTTAACCATTGATGGTGTGAACTTTGTATTATATTATATATAACGATTTGCTGGAGTGCCGGCTTCTTGCTTTTCTTGGAGATGCGGCGCCACCGCTAGCCACTGCACCCGACCGGATCATATGGAAACAGTGCCTCTGCCACTACAAATCGGACTAGGTTTTAGTATTGCCAGGAAAATTCAGGGGTGTAGCTAAGGGGGGTGGCAGACGGGGGGGCGCCAAAAAGGGGGAATTAGCACAGGTGTGGGGGGGGGGGGGGGGGCGCCGTTTCAAATCTTTGCCCCAGGTGGCGACTTACAAAGAAACGCTTGAAGAGGGCCCCCTTGTCGCTGATGTGGAGAATAGTGTCTCTGCTGTACACCACATCGAAAGACGCTTCTTGGAAGCTCCGCTTTGTAGCGTCTCCGATTTCAAACTGAACCTGTCGGAACAACGAAGGCAACGCGGAATTAAACGGGCATCCGCAAGGACGGAGGCGAAGGCGTTTAAATCAGACTCGAAGAATGACTCACCAATGGCGTCTTCTCCTTTATGGCTCTTTCCATGGCAATTTCTACCATGTTAGACGACAGGTCCATCCCTAGGACTTCCACCCCATACGTCTGAAGAAACACGACATATAATAAGATGGAGCATCTAAGCTATTTATAATATATATATATATATATATATATACATATCCCATACGTCTGAAGAAACACAACATACAATAAGATGGAGCATCTAAGCCATTTATAATATATATATATATATCCCATACGTCTGAAGAAACACGACATATAATAAGATGGAGCATCTAAGCTATATATATATATATCCCATACGTCTGAAGAAACACAACATACAATAAGATGGAGCATATAAGCCATTTATAATATATATATATATATCCCATACGTCTGAAGAAACACGACATACAATAAGATGGAGCACCTAAGCTATTTATAATATATATATATATCCCATACGTCTGAAGAAACACAACATACAATAAGATGGAGCACCTAAGCTATTTATAATATATATATATATATATATATCCCATACGTCTGAAGAAACACGACATACAATAAGATGGAGCACCTAAGCTATTTATAATATATATATATATATATATATATATATATATATATATATATATATATATATATCCCATGAGTCTGAAGAAACACAACATACAATAAGATGGAGCACCTAAGCCATTTATAATATATATATATATATATATCCCATACGTCTGAAGAAACACAACATACAATAAGATGGAGCACCTAAGCCATTTATAATATATATATATTATATATATCCCATACGTCTGAAGAAACACGACATACAATAAGATGGAGCACCTAAGCCATTTATAATATATATATATATATATATCCCATACGTCTGAAGAAACACGACATACAATAAGATGGAGCACCTAAGCTATTTATAATATATATATATATATATCCCATACGTCTGAAGAAACACGACATACAATAAGATGGAGCACCTAAGCCATTTATAATATATATATATTATATATATCCCATACGTCTGAAGAAACACGACATACAATAAGATGGAGCACCTAAGCCATTTATAATATATATATATATATATCCCATACGTCTGAAGAAACACAACATACAATAAGATGGCGGCACCCGTCGGGAAGGCAGGGGGAGAGCGCCTGTCAATCCTTTCCCCCGGGACACCAAAACCCAGGATGGTCAAAACTATTGGTCTACTTTAACGCGGGCCAAAAGTCAAAGAGGACTTAAACCGGACCAACACAACAAACATAGCTCCTAGGCCCCCTCCCCGGGGCAATTTAGATTGCTGCACATACATTTTTTCCAACTCCTGCTGTGGTATATTTTAAAAACAAAATGGCCACTCGTGGATCTGCAGGCTGCCTGCAAACAGGAAGTGCTGCTGGGCTTCCTGTTACTGTGCTGTTGGTTGAATATAGGCAGCAGCACGGCTGAGATGCTGGGAGAGGAAGCTCCAAAATGGCCGCCACCACTGGAAAATTTCAGCTTTGAATGAGTGCAGGAGCAAATGTAAGTGCTGACAATGCTTCAGTGTTACGCATGCAGATGAGGCCAGTGAGTTTTTGGGGGGTTTTTGGTCCGGTTAAAGAGGTAGGTGATATGTAGGTGTACGTGGCATATATCGCCCCCTAAATACTCACCAGCGGATGACATATGCCACGTTACACCTGCATATCATCCGCAGGTAAGTATTTAGGGGGCGGTACTTATTTTCGGACAGTTACATTAATGAGGCTTTTACCTTGGCCATATAGAAGTCTCCTCCTCCAATGCCACAGCCGACATCAATGACGCGCTGCCCAGGAGTAAGGTTCAGCATGGAAATAAATTCCTATGGGTTCAAGGAGACCTGGATTACAACATACAGACACCTTAAGGGGAAAAACAGGTACTTTTATGGCAGTTTTACACCCAGTTCGAGGAGGAGGAACACCTAAAGTGCACCTATACTCACCTGCCATCCGCAGCCCAGTGCCCCAAAATGGCCCAGGCTTTTTTTTTTTTTTTTTATTAAAGCCTCCGCCCAATATTCATAACAACACAAACTGGGTGCAGTCGACCATATTGCTCCCTGACCTAGCAGCCCCGCCCCCAGTGATGATGCAATCAGAGTACCTATAAGCAGGGCTAAAGTTTATGTGGTCACCTTCTATCCGTTTTTTTTTTTTTTTACTGAAGCCTCCGTCCAATATTCATAACACAAACTGGATGCAGTTGACCATATTGCTCCCTGACCTAACAGCCCGCCCCCAGTGATGATGCAATCAGTTAGAGTACCTATACTCAGAGGGAAGTTTATGTGGTCACCTTCTATCCGTTTCTGCCCAATATTCATTACAACACAAACTGGATGCAGTTGGCCATATTGCTCCCTGGCCGAGCAGCCCCGCCCCCAGCGATGATGCAATCAGAGTACCTATACATTAAAAGG
The DNA here is from genome assembly GCA_027917425.1 of Gastrophryne carolinensis. NCBI lineage: Eukaryota > Metazoa > Chordata > Amphibia > Anura > Microhylidae > Gastrophryne > Gastrophryne carolinensis. Next base: position 205,223,122 of record CM051241.1, read on the forward strand.
GAAGTTTACGTGGTCACCTTCCATCCGCAGCCCAGGGCCCCAAAACAGCCTGTGTTTCTTTTTTTTTAAATTTACTGAAGCCTCTGCCCAATATTCATAACGATACAAACTGGTTGCAGTCGGCCATATTGCTCCCTGGCCGAGCAGCTCCGCCCCCCAGCGATGATGCAATCAGGTACAGTACCTATACTCAGAGGGAAGTTTACGTGGTCTGTTTTTTTGTTTTTTTTTTAACCGAAGCCTGTGCCCAGTATTCATAACAACACAAACTGGATGCAGTCGGCCATATTGCTCCCTGGCCGAGCAGCCCCGCCCCCCAGCGATGCTGTGTTCAGTTACAGTACACACAGCTCAGCAATGGGGAGCACTGCAACCTAACTGCCATTATGGCTGATTCAGCACAGAGGAAAAAAAAATGTATCTAGATGTTTTCCCCTCGGTGCGATTCAGTGTCATGTTTAACTATTTATCTAAATGTTTTAACAATTTGCACAGCTAAAAAAAGCTGCTGAGGGAAAAAAAAAATAATTTGAAAAATGTTTTTCTCACAGTGTGAATTCAGCCCTAATGTGACAGTTTAGTTGTAACTGACCTAATTAGCATATGACAGGCCATTCAGCATAATGCTACTTCCTGTTAGTGCTTTTATCAATATTGGGCAAACAAAAGAAACACGGGCTGGAAGGTGACCCCGTGAACTTCCTCCTGAGTGTAGGTCCACTTTAATGGGAAATCACTACAATCTAGACAGCAAACGTTTCCTACAGACAACAGCAATAGAAGCAGATTTACCCGGGTGGTCTCCAGTCCTCCGGTGCTCACAAAGCCTTCCCCGAATATCTTCTCATATCGGAGGATCCCTCTCCGGGAATACTGCTGGTTGTCTAGAAACTGCTGGAACGTCGTATAACCCTGGTGACCATCAGCAGCCCGAGGGACCCGCTGCAGCAGCCAGCACAACTGGTTCTGGTTCTTCTTTATCTGTAACAGAATACAATATATAGATATATAACAGAATACAATATAGAACAGAATATATAAATAAAGGAGCAGTATCGTGAATTTTTCTTGGTGACTTATATTTAAATGGTACTTTGAATGTAGGTAGGTGTTGGAGTAAGAATGACAAATTTAGAAAAAAATGATGTGTGTGTTGTGCAGCTGGAGACTAATAGCTCATGTTTATGTCTGCTGAGTGTCGGGACCCGACACTCTGGCCTGTTCCACGCTGAGGAGAGGGGGAAACAATGTAACAAAGTATCAGCTGTTCAGTGCTGGCAGCCGTCCAGCATAAGATAACAACATTGCAACATTGCCTGGCCAGAACTCATATATGTAAAACAGAGAGAAAAGCTCTAGAAGTCATTTAGCTGATTTTGACAGTTTTCCCTTCATGTTGGCTCTGCTGCAGAATCTTTCAGTTTACCATTTTCTCTTTCACATTCTTATTTTTCATTTTTCCATATGATCTTTCTTTCAGCTTTGTGTGTTTTGAGCAAAGCCCAACCCAGGATTTTCACTATCTGGAGTTTTGTTTTGTGCCCCTAGGGGCATCCTGACTTGGGATGCCCTGATATGTGAAATCCCCAAGTTCGCCTGTGAAAACGTACCTTTCCCTGTCCCACAGCGCATGCGCAGGCTCTCATCCAATCAGCGCTGTTTGCACGCAGATGGGGAGCCTGAGCAGTAACCTTCCTGGCCGCCCGGCCTGTCTAAATGACTATCTGCGTGAGCGCGCCAGAAAAATGGGGGGATCTGTGGTTATCCAGGGGTCCTTTCACACAGTGGGGCATCCCAATTTAGGATGCCCAAGGGGCAAGGTCAATGGCGGGTCTTATAGACTTCAGGGTCGGCCACTCAGGGTTTTGTTCCACTTTAATACCTTTAGATTTTCCTGCACAGTTATTCAAAGTTATTCATTTTCAGTCAGTTTAGTTTATTTTGTATAGATTTTACACATTTGAGTCACCTGGTCTCACCTCACACACACACAGCCGTTACCACTGATTACAGTGTCAGGAGACCAGTGGGCTAAATGAAGCAGCTCACTAAATACAACCCAGCAGATCCCCCTATTCAGCAAATGGACTGAGCCATTGGCATTATACAATTTAAAAGAAAGGCAGATATTTTTTCCTTTTTCTATCGCCACATTATTTATACACATGTTAGAAGCTATTGTGTGGCTATTTAATTATTTATCTTTTTTAATGCAAATTTCGCAATACTGCTCCTTTAAATATATAACAGAAAACAATATATAGCTATATAACAGGATACTATACATCAGAATAAAGAAAAACAAAAAACAATTATATATAATAATATAATATATATATATATTCTGAATAAAATATATACAGATCCTTAACAGAATAATATATATATATATTGATTTTTCTTTATCTGTAACAGAATACAATATATAGATATATATTTATTTATTTAACAAAATACAATATAGAACAGAATATATAAATACATATATATATATATAATCAGAATACAACATATATATTGGTTTTTATTTTTCTTTATCTCTAACAGAATACAATATATAGATATACATTTAAAGTGGACCAACACCCAGGATTGTATTGTATGATGTATTGTATGATGTATTGTATGATGTATTGTATGATGTATGATGTATTGTATGATGTATGATGTATTGTATGATGTATTGTATGATGTATGATGTATTGTATGATGTATTGTATGATGTATTGTATGATGTATGATGTATTGTATGATGTATGATGTATTGTATGATGTATTGTATGATGTATGATGTATTGTATGATGTATTGTATGATGTATGATGTATTGTATGATGTATGATGTATTGTATGATGTATTGTATGATGTATGATGTATGATGTATTGTATGATGTATTGTATGATGTATTGTATGATGTATTGTATGATGTATTATGTATGATGTATTGTATGATGTATGATGTATGATGTATTATGTATTGTATGATGTATGATGTATGATGTATGATGTATTGTATGATGTATGATGTATGATGTATTATGTATTGTATGATGTATGATGTATTATGTATTGTATGATGTATGATGTATGATGTATTATGTATTGTATGATGTATGATGTATTATGTATTGTATGATGTATGATGTATGATGTATGATGTATTATGTATTGTATGATGTATGATGTATGATGTATGATGTATTGTATGATGTATGATGTTAGAGCGAGCGCGCCGCGTTCTTACCTTAATATAAGTCTGCACAGACTTGGACATGACAATTTCGAAGCCATTGTCCCCAGACTTTGATGTGACGGATGTGAGGAGATGGTTGTACTGAGCGGGGGTGCGGTACACTGTGGGGTTGAACGTGCGCTCGCAATCTCCTGTAATTAAATAGGATGCAGTTATTTCCTGTCCTGTGTTGTATGTACAACAACGCGACACATCTGCCTTATCTGTAATAAATCTGGAAGGCGGATTCATTACTAGCGCCAGGTAGCGACAGACGAGCGCCTGTAGATTTCAGAGCGGGTACGCGCCCTGCTATGCTATGCTCGTGCATGTGCCGCTGGACTGGGAAAAAAAGGTAAGCGCATGGTGCGACCTGGGGGGTTTCACACCCGGGTGGGAAGGAATCTTTTTTGGTCCACTTTAGGAAAAATAACAAAATCACATGAACAAACCCTGAATAATGAGGCGGGTGCAGCTCCCGGCCTCAATACCAAGTACCAAAACACAGGAATTTGACTATCCTGGGTTATACTGCTTGCCCCCCCCCCCCCCCTGGGGGGACCCCAGATTGGAGATGCCCCACTGTGCCCCGACTAACTCACTTCTCCCCGGTCCTACTGCGCATGTGCAATGTCCCGGTACAGCATGTGCAATACTGTTCTATATGTGTCCCCTCCACATTCGGCTGTCCCTGTGACTTTGGGGTCTGTTATATTACGGAGCTAATATGGTATAATATATCTGTGTTCATACAGTATATATATACCAGTATATATATCTATATATATATATATATATCTATCTATATATCCTGTTCCTGTATAATAACCTTTTATATCCTGTTTTCATGTAATAACATGTTTCCTATGTGAATTTATGTAGTTTGCGCTCAAAGAGTTAATGTATTCCCATTGTGCAGTTCCAGAAACTTCATAACTCCCTATTGCTGTAACTAACCTGCTAGGGAAGGGTCATGTGACAAGTGGTGAGCCTATCAGGACTGCTGAGCCCCTAAGCCTGGCCTCTCCTCCATTTTCTAGTCAGAATAGCTGTGATCTCTGAAGGAAGAAGGTCTGTGCTTGTGCTGCTGGCTCGTCTCATGTGGCGAGTGTGGAGAAAGGGGCCAAACTAATGCTGATAAATCTACAGCATCATCTCTCATATTCCAGGTCACAGAGCCTGTCCTCCATTCAGCTCTAATCTCCAAGGCTGCAGAATCTTCAATCTTGGAAGTAAGCTATTCAGCCTAAATGACACTATAAGTCTCAGCAAGTCCTCTAGTCTCCTGCACCACAGGATCGCTCCCGATCTGTATTGTCACTGTATCATCTAGACTGATCCTAACCTGGCCTCCGCCTGTTATTGCTGCCCAACACCTAGCAAGGGATCTCCTGGGACCTCCGGTTGGTAGGGTAACTGGTGCCGCCAAACCCTCCTGGCGTCACGACACAGGGCCCTCATACCATCTGGGCCTACGGACTTTAACATCTTTCCGGAACCTAGGCTCCGGCCTGCCACCCCAAAATCCGGTGACCCACAGCTGCCTCCCAGCTTCCCCAACCTGGTCACCGCACATGCGCAGCCTCTCGTCCAATCAGCGCGCTCCAATATGTTCCCGCCTCTGCGTCTAAGATGAGCGAATCCAAAGCACTGGCGGCGGCATCTCCAGCTACCCTCTAACAGGGAGCCAAGCACCCGAGGGGCACCGCTAACCGCATCCCCCGCTCACTCTGCAGCCCAGACGTGTCTGCAATGCTCATTCAGAAAAGTCAGACGCGGGCACAGTGTGCAGGATGCGCCCGCACGTGACGAGGGCCTGGGAGAAGGTGAGTGGATCTGGGTGTTTTACACTGTGGGGCATCCCAATTCGGAATCCCCAAAATCCCCAGGACAGGAACTGGGACGGCCCAAGAGTCTTTTAGACTCCAGGGCCTCACGAAGTTCCTCCTCAATTTAAAACCTAATATTAAACAAAAATGAATAAGGGGCCCCACACCCCCCTCAAAGATATCCCCACACAAGTGGCACCACTATATTTATACATGTAAAAATAGACATTTTATTTGTAGAGCAAATACACATAAAAAGTTAAAAAACAGAAATGACAAACAGACACCGGGGGGCGCTGCTACCAAACCACCTATTCTAATATAAATTCATACTGAGAAGGAAATTATAAACCTGGCCTATCATAGACTATTCTCACTAATACAGTATACACATAAGGGCAGAGACTAGATGGACCATATGGTCTCCTTCTGCCGTCAACCTTCTATGTTTCTATGTTTCTAATAATAACTGTGCAAAAACATATGTGCAAATAACAATAACCTAGATCATATTGGTGCAATTGTATAAAGTGCTAGATAGGAGGACAAGCCGGGTAGAAGATATGAATCAATACAGTGCAATCATAGCCCAAATATAAATCTCACATGTCCATGATAGTGATGGCTTTAAACGTAAGCAGACACCCCCTGTCTCCACGCTGACGCGTTCTGTGATGTTATGCGTCACTTCCTCAGGGCAAATAATTAGCACTTTATACATTTGCACCAATATGATCTAGGTTATTGTTATTTGCACAGTCATTATTAGTGAGAATAGTCTATGATAGGCCAGGTTTATAATTGCCTTCTCAGTATGAATATATATTAGAATTGGTGGTTTGGTAGCAGCGCCCCCCGGTGTCTGTTTGTGATTTCTGTTTTTTAACTTGTTATGTGTATTTGCTCTACAAATAAAATGTCTATTTTTACATGTATAAATATAAATGGTGCCACTTGTGTGGGGATATCTTTGAGGGGGGTGTGGGGCCCCTTATTCATTTCTGTTTACATATGGGTTTTATATCCCCCAATGTCTTTATCTGTAGCTGGTGCAGCTCCATCATTCGTTTTTGCTTGATTAGAAAATCTAAGATGACATTACTTTAGTCCCCGTCCCCCATGTCGGACATTGTTCTGTGTTTATGGTGATGTCATTTTGTGCTTAATAATTAGTTTTAATTACTTTGCTGTGGCCCAATGACCAGGTTTTAAATCAGTTAAAAGGAACGACGTTGGAGGCCCTGGAGTCTAAAAAGACTCCAGGGTCTTCCTAGCTCCACTCTTTGGGGGGGATCCTGGATTGGGATGCCCCGCTGTGTGAACCCCCCATTGCCAGGTTCACTCACTTTCTCCCGTTGCCCTCCCTGCATCCTGCTCACCTATAGCCATGTGCGGCCGCCGCAGGAACGCCACAGCTAGATAGTGAACAAGGGTTGCAGCAGGTGGCGCACTTGGCTTCCCATCTGTGCTAATTGTTAATTAGCTGAAGGGAGCCAATTAGAAGCGAGCGCGCCGCCCAGCCGATCACTTTGGCGATACGGGGCGATACGCACAGAGGAACAACACTAGTTCCTGTTTATTGTTCCTCTTTAAAGTGGACCAAAACCCGGGATTTTGACTATCCTGGATTTTGGTCCTTGCCCTCGGGGCACGCAGATCAGGGACTTCCCCCAGATCGCCCAAACAAACTCACCTCTTCCCGGTCTCACGGTGCATGCGCGGCCTCCCGTCCAATCAGCATTCACACATGCCTGGCTCGGGCACGTACCCTGCTAAACGGATAGCAGGGATGCGGGCGCTGCGCCGTTGGACCGGGTACGAAGGCGAGTTTATGAGTGACCTAGGGGGTTTCACACAGCGGGGCATGCTCCCAATCATGATTGAGGGGTGCCCTGGGGGGAGCAAGTATGCCTGCCCCGGAGTCTCAGACTCCAGGGTGGGTTTTGGTCCTCTTTAAAGTGGACCAAAACCCACAGCGATCTATAATCTATAAGATTCCCGGGCCGAAAAATCGGGATGCCCCGCTGTGTGATACCCCCCAGGTGGCCCCATACACTTACCTTGTTTTCCGGTCCAACGGCGCATGCAAAGCTGCGTCCGCATCCCCGCTATCCCTCTAGCAGGGCGCATGCCCGCATCAGGTATTTGAGAATGGCCAGTGTGGGCACGCTCCCTGTTAGAGGGAAGCCGGGAATGCGGCCTGGAGCCGCTGGCCTTAGACAACGTGACATCAGCGGATCCGAGCGCACCGATTGGACGAATAGCCGCACATGTGCCATAGGACCGGGAAGAGGTGAGTGGGCATCGGCAAGCGGGGGGGTATCACACAGCAGGTTACCCCCCGATCAGGGGCAAGGACCAAAACCCAGGATAGTCAAAATCCTGGGTTTTGGTCCACTTTAGGAGGCCCGAGTTCGCCGAAACTTTGAGCCAGGAAGGGTCGGCAGCTAAGATGGGGATCCTGGTGCCTCTAAAGATACTTTGTACTTACCTGACTGAAAGAAGCAGGACTCCCGGAAGAAGAGGTAGCCTCCGGGCTTCAGCCACGCCAGCATCTTCTGAGTCAGCGCCGCCAACTCCGTATCGTTCAGGTACATAAAGAGCCAGTTAGAGAAGATAAAATCAAAACTAGAAAAAAATAAAAATAAAAACCTGACACTTTGTACTTTTTAGGCCCAATAAATAAATAAATGTACATAATAAATAAATAAAATAAATAAATAAATGTACATAATAAATGTAAATAAATAAATTTAGTAAATAAATAAATGTACATAATAAATAAAATAAATAAATAAATGTACATAATAAATAAATAAATGTAAATACATAAATTTAGTAAATAAATAAATGTACATAATAAATAAAATAAATAAATGTACATAATAAATAAATAAATGTAAATAAATAAATGTAGTAAATAAATAAATGTACATAATAAATAAATATAGTAAGTAAATAAATGTACATAATAAATAAATAAATGCACATAATAAATAAATGTAAATAAATAAATTTAGTAAATAAATGTACATAATAAATAAATGTAAATAAATAAATATAGTAAGTAAATAAATAAAACAATGTACATAATAAATAAATAAATGTACATAATAAATAAATGTAAATAAATAAATAAATGTACATAATAAATAAATGTAAATAAATAAATGTAGTAAGTAAATAAATATACATAATAAATAAATATAAATAATAAATAAATGTACATAATAAATACATATTCCTAATAAATAAATAAATAAATGTACATAATAAATAAATACATAATAAATGTATCAGCTGACCTGTCATCCGCAAAGTCTAAATGAGTGACATCGGCTTGCATGAAGGTTATGTTTCCTCTGTGTCCGTTGTTCTCTCGGTTTTTCTCAATAAAGTTTTTCATAAAGTCCACGGCAGTCACTTGGTTTGCCAGCTTGGCGAGATGCCCGGTAAACCGCCTGTCGGGAATTTTTTTTAAAAAAATTATCAAATTTAAGAATTAAAAATTTTTTTTTTTTAAAAATAAAGAAAATTAAAATAAAAAAAGTTTAAAAACACAAATTTAAAACACAACACTATTCTAAGTATGTCACACACCCCACTTCATTTACTCATTATTATTACACTTGGGTTAACTCACCGCTAGGTGGCGCACTTGCAGAGATCTCCAAAAATTCAGCAAGCCCCTCCCGGTCTATAGACACCTGGCACCTCCCATCAATTCCCCAGTGTTGGTCTCTGCAAGATGGCGACAAGACAGAAGAGAGAAGTCTCCTGCTTGCAAGTAGCCGGGGTATCACCCCGGCCCCCCCCCCATGGTCTATTTCTGCCCAGCTCTTTTGTATTATCCCCCTGTTTCATGGCAGCCTCCCAGCTTAGGCTGTAGGCTGGGCAATGGGTAGATGGCACTGATGGTGCCTAGGAGATTAGCTCCTCCGCTCGACCCCATATTATGGGGCATAGCGGTGTTCCGGTTTGGTGATCCGGACGTGGGATACCCCAGCCCTTATATCCCCATGGGTCTTTTCTTCATGATATTTACGTTTAGAGTCCCTTCATGTATGTGTGTGTGTGTGTGGTGTTTCGGACGGGTGGCCTGCGGGGCCGTCCGTCGCGGCTTGTTACACTGTTTGTGGGCACCCTGTGCCCCTCCGTTGTCTCCAGGGGACGGGCGGCGGGACCGCTGGCCCGTCATTTCGTTTCAGGGGGGCGTTGGGGCGGGCGCCAGAACGGGCGCCCGTCTTTTAGCTTGTTCTGCCTTGGGGGCCGGGCGGCGCGCTGCGCCGCCGGCCCGTAGGCGGTATGGTGGCCAGTCCAGCACTCCGGTGCCTGGTACTTCATCGTCCGCGCCATCTCCCTCTCCGCCTCGCCTGTTCCGGACCCCGTGTGACGTTGTCACGGTTGGGGATTCGCAATCTGAGGTGTGCGCCCGCTTGGCCAACCTCGAGAAAATGTTTTCCGATATGTCCGCTCAGAAGGTTACTGCTAAGCGTAAACACCTATCTCCGCCTCCGCCGTACTCTGATGAGGAGGTTGTTGAGGATCTGGATTGGTCAGATCGTCCCCTTGAAGAGGGTGAGCTCGTGGAGGTATTGGATGATTCAGTGGGTTAGCAGGTGCTGGGCGCTGAGGGGGACCAGGTTGATGGTCCCGCTCCTGATACGCCTTCTATTTTGGCCCAGATGTTTGAGGTTTTGGATTTGGACCCTCCCGAGGTTGCTCCTCGGCCTAGGGGCCAGCTTTTTGGGGGGTCCAAGCAGCGCTTGGAGTTCCCCAGTCAACAGCATTTCGAGGACGTTGTCCTTAAGCAATGGGAGCAACCTACACGGCTCGTCGGGGTACCGCCTAGCTGGGATAAGAAATATCCCTTTCCGGCGGACTTGCTGAAACGTTGGTCTGTCCCTCCCGAGGTGGATGCTCCGGTTTTGGGACTGTCTAATACTGCGGCTGTTCATCTTCCTGACACTACTTATCTCAAAGATGGCGAAGATCGCCGGATTGATCAGTTGGCCCGCCATGGTTTTGTCTGTGCGGGTTCGGTTTTGAGGCCTGTTTGTGCTTCGGCTCTTTTGACCTTGGCGGTTAGGTCTATGGTCAGGGATTTATGTGTGGATCTTGATCCCTCTGGTGATGAGTTTCTTGCGCTTAAGCGTTGTGACTCCTTCTTGTCATTTGTTCTGGCCGCTCAGGATGATGCCATGTTGATGTGTGGCAGAGCTTCTGCTCTGTTGGTGGCTATTCGTCGCTCTGTGTGGTTGAGACAGTGGACGGCTGACCTTAATTCTAAAAGATCACTCACGGCCCTTCCTTTTCTGGGTTTGAGGCTTTTTGGTGAAAAGCTGGATTCTGTTGCCAAGGGAGGCAGGTTGCCTCAGCGCAAAAAGTTTCGCCGTTCCTTTCGGGGGGCGGCCCCCTTCAATCCGTCCTTTCGGGGAGCCAAAGCCGGCAGAGGTGCGGGCTTCTCGGCTTCCAAGGGCGCGGGTTGGAATAGGGGTAGAGGCCGTGGCCGTCCCGTTCACGCCTGGGGCACCAAGCCCAAGTCAGCTGCCAAGCCCGCTCAGCAATGAGGGGGCGCCCTCACCCGTACGGGTGGGGGGACGGTTACGATTCTTCTCCCGGGTATGGGACCAGGAGGTCTCGGACAGGTGGATCCGGGAGGTGGTGTCGGCCGGTTACATGCTGGAGTTCGAGTCACGTCCTCCTCCAAGGTTTTTCAGGTCTCGGGTTCCTTCAGACCCTGTAGCTGCGCAGGGGCTCCTGGCGGCGGTAAGGAATCTTCTGGATTTGGCAGTCATCTGCCCGGTCCCTCCTTAGGAGGTGGGAAGCGGGTATTATTCCAATCTCTTCACTGTACCCAAAAAGGACGGGTCCTTCCGTCCGATTCTGGATTTGAAGTTTCTCAACAGGTTTATTCGTCCCCGGAAGTTTCGCATGGAGACCTTGCGGTCGGCGATCGGCTCGCTTCGGCAGGGGGACTTTATGACGTCCATAGACATCAAGGACGCGTATCTTCACATTCCAATCTTTCCGGCACATCAGCGGTTTCTTCGATTTGTGGTGGAGGATCGGCACTTTCAGTTTGTAGCTCTCCCATTCGGTCTCACCTCGGCTCCGAGAGTGTTCACCAAGGTGTTGGCAGGGGTGATGGCCCTGCTCAGAGCTCAGGGGATTCGCATTGTTCCTTACCTGGACGATCTTCTCATCATGGCTCCTTCCTTCAGTCAGGCGGAAGGGGACACCAGCACAGTGGTGTCTATGTTAGAGAGGTTCGGCTGGGTGATCAATTACCCCAAGTCCTCTCTGGTTCCGGCCAGGGTGGTGACTTTTCTGGGGATGTCCTTGGACTCTTGCCAGCACAGTGTGTTTCTCCCTCAGGCCAAGGTTCTTCTGATTCAGGAATTGGCTCAGCTTCTTCTTACCACTCCTCTCCCGTCCATCCGGCTAGGGATGAGACTGGTGGGGTTGATGGTGGCCTCGTTCGAGGCAGTTCCCTTCGCTCAGTTTCACACGAGGACGCTGCAGCTTCATCTTTTGGCGTCTTGGGACAGGCGCCCGCGGTCGTTGGATCGGTCCTTCCGGATGTCCCCTCGAGTTCGGCAGTCTCTTCGGTGGTGGTTGGTTCCGGACAATCTTTTGAAGGGCAGGTCGTTTCTGACTCCGCTGTGGGAAACTGTCACCACGGATGCCAGCTTGTCAGGATGGGGAGGTTTCTGGAAGGATCTTCAGTTTCAGGGGCAGTGGGACCCTCAGGAGGCCCACTTGCCCATCAATGTTCTGGAGTTGCGAGCCATCAGATTGGTTCTGTCTCACTTGACGCATCAGTTACAGGGCCTGCCGGTTCAGGTTCGATCGGACAATCAGACGGCGGTTGCTTACATCAATCACCAGGGAGGGACTCGCAGTCTGGGTGCCCTCAGGGAAGTGTCTCTGATTCTGGTTTGGGCGGAGACGTATGTTCCTTGCATTTCGGCAGTGTACATTCCAGGAGTGGAGAACACGGAAGCGGACTTCCTGAGCCGGTGCTCGTCCCGCCGGGGGGAATGGTCTCTCCATCCCCATGCGTTTCGGTCCATGTGTCTTCGGTGGGGGACGCCGGAGGTGGATCTGTTTGCCTCTCGTCACAATCACAAGCTTCCGACATTCGTGTCGCTGTCTCGGGACCCTCTGGCTCTGGCGGCGGATGCCATGGCCTTGAGCTGGAAGGATCTGGGGTTCCTGTATCTGTTCCCTCCGATTCCCATGCTAGGCAGGGTGCTGCGAAAGCTGGTTCAGGAAGGAGTTCCCGCCATTCTCGTGGCTCCGAGGTGGCCAAGGCGGGTGTGGTTCGCAGACATCGTTCGTCTGGCAGTGGATCAGTTCGATCTGCCTCTGCGGCCAGATCTGCTCACTCAGGGTCAGCTGTGTTACCCCAGTTTACAAACGCTGGCTTTAACGGCTTGGCTGCTGAAACCTCCATCTTGAAGGAGGAGGGTCTTTCGCATTCGGTCATTCAGACTCTCGTTAGTGCTAGGAAGAGGTCTTCCTCTTCCATCTATTATAGGGTCTGGAGATCTTATATTGATTGGTGTGAGGCTAGATCTTTGCCATGCCGGGTTTTTTCTATCTCTCGGATTTTGGATTTTCTTCAATCAGGGCTGGATTCTGGTCTCCAGCTGAGTACTTTGAAGGGGCAGGTGTCTGCCTTGTCTATTTTTTTCCAGAGGTCTTTTGCTAGTCATTCTTTGGTCAAGACCTTCTTCCAGGGGGTTTCGCATTTGCGGCCTCCTAGGAAGCCTTTGCTCCCAGTTTGGGATTTGAATTTGGTGCTCTCTGCGTTACAGGCTCCTCCTTTTGAGCCTTTGCAGGTTATTGCTTTGTCCACTTTGACTCAGAAGGTTGTCTTTTTGGTGGCCATCACTTCGGTTCGGCGTGTTTCGGAGTTGGCAGCCTTGTCGATCCAGGCTCCTTATTTTGAGAAGCATCAGGACAAAGCGGTCTTTCGTTTCAAGTCAGATTTTCTTCCTAAGGTGGTATCTGCTTTTCATCTTAATCAGGACATTGTTCTTCCTTCTTTGTGTCCTAAGCCTAGGAATGATAAGGAGAGTGCGTTGCACTGCTTGGACGTGGTGCGTTGTGTTAGGTACTATTTGCGTGCTACGTCTTCCTTTCGTAAGACTGATGCTCTTTTCGTAGTGCCTTGTGGGCCTAGGAAGGGCTTGGCTCCGGCCAAGTCTTCCATTAGCGAATGGATTCGCCAGGCGATTGTTGGTGCTTATTCTGCCAAGGGGAAGGATCCCCCTTTTCGTGTTACTGCGCATTCTACTCGTGCGGTTGGTGCGTCCTGGGCTTTTCAGCACCAGGCTTCAGTTGAGCAAGTTTGTAAGGCCGCTACCTGGTCTTCGGTTCACATCTTTTCCAAGTTTTACAAGGTTGACGTACGGGCCTCGGCAGATGCTGTGTTTGGCAGTAAGGCTGCAGTGGTTTGAGTTTTTTCTGCGTTATTGCCTGGTTTGGATACCCGCCCTCTTTTGGACACTGCTGTTGGATGTCCCAAGTGTAATAATAATGAGTAAATGATGTGGGGTGTGTGACATACTTAGAATAATACCATTTTGTGAATACTCACCTGTAAAATGGGTATTATAAGTATGTCACACACCCCACTTCACCCGCCCTCTTTTGGTATCCTGGTTCCTTTATATGGTGAAGTTTTGTTATTTACAGTTGAGGGTTACAATCGTTTATTCCTGGTACCTTGTCTTACTGCTGTTTTAACACTGGGGAATTGATGGGAGGTGCCAGGTGTCTATAGACCGGGAGGGGCTTGCTGAATTTTTGGAGATCTCTGCAAGTGCGCCACCTAGCGGTGAGTTAACCCAAGTGTAATAATAATGAGTAAATGAAGTGGGGTGTGTGACATACTTATAATACCCATTTTACAGGTGAGTAATCACAAAATGGTATTTTCAAAAGGCAAAAATCAATCTGGGAGCTAAAACAAGAAATCAAATGTTACAATGCGAAACAGTTTTCTGTTGCCTTGGATGGCATCTGGTAAAGGTGCGTTTCACAGGCCGCAAAATATGCCGTCATTGTATGCGCAGCCACATTGAAGCATCACATGATCTCTATAGCTGGGGCCACGGCCCTGCAGGGAAAGATCATGGACGGGGGGGGGGGGGGGGTGATACTCGCAGACCCCAGGTGGTTACCAGACCGCATGAGACTTCCCGTTTACATTACACTTCGCCCTTGAAAATCACTGTGTACCCCTTCAAGCTGTGGCGTGTACCTCCTGGGGGTAGGTGTCCCGCAGGTTGAGAAACAGTGCCTGTCTTGAGGACTACTTCTTTAAAGTGGACCAAAACCCACGCCCCAAGGATCCTGAAATCTATAGGATTCTAGGATCGCTGAATTCCCCCCCCCCAGCCACCGGGGCACCCTGAATGCGCGAGCAGTGGCCGCATCCCCGCTATCCCTTTAGCAGGGAGCCTGTCCACGCCAGGCATTTGTGAAGTATTCTTTTACATTAATATTTTTATTATTTTATATTATTTTAATTTATTTTATATTATTTTTATTTATTTTTTTATTATTTTATGTTATTTTTTTATTATTATTTTATATTATTATTTTTAATATTTTATATTATTATTTTTATAGTGGACTGCATCTTTAAAGTGGACCAAAACCCACACTCCAAGGATCCTGAAATCTATAGGATTCTAGGGTGGCTGAATTCTCTCCCCTCGGGGCATCCTGAATAGAGATGCCCCGCTGTGTGAAACACCCCAGGTCACCCGGAAACTCACCTTTCCTGGTCCAATGGCTCATGCGCGAGCAGCATCCGCATCCCCGCTATCCCTTTAGCAGGGAGCCTGTCCACGCCAGGCATTTGTGAATTATTATTTTACATTAAAATAATAATATAAAATAATTAAAATATTAATGTAAAATAATAATTCACAAATGCCTGGCGTGGACAGGCTCCCTGCTAAAGGGATAGCGGGGATGCGGATGCTGCTCGCGCATGAGCCATTGGACCAGGAAAGGTGAGTTTCCGGGTGACCTGGGGTGTTTCACACAGCGGGGCATCTCTATTCAGGATGCCCCGAGGGGAGAGAATTCAGCCACCCTAGAATCCTATAGATTTCAGGATCCTTGGAGTGTGGGTTTTGGTCCACTTTAAAGATGCAGTCCACTATAAAAATAATAATATAAAATATTAAAAATAATAATATAAAATAATAAAAAAATAAATAAAAATAATAATAAAAAAATAAAAATAATAATATAAAATAATTAAAATAATAATATAAAATAATTAAAATATTAATTATTTTATATTATTATTTTTATTTTTTTATTATTATTTTTATTTATTTTTTTATTATTTTATATTACATTTTTTAATATTTTATATTATTATTTTTATAGTGGACTGCTTCTTCAAAGTGGACCAAAACCCACACCCCAAGGATCCTGAAATCTATAAGATTCCAGGGCCGCTGAATTCCTTCCCCTTGGGGCATCCAGAATAGAGATGCCCCGCTGTGCGATACCCCCCAAGTTGTCCAGAAACTCACTTTCTTTCCCAGTCCAACGGCGCAAGCGGCGTCCGCATCCCCGCTATCCCTTTAGCAGGGTGCGTGCCAGCGCCAGGCATTTGTGAATTATTCTTTTACATTAATATTTTTATTATTTTATATTATTATTTTTATTATTTTGATATTATTTTTATTTATTTTTTTATTATTTTATATTATTTTTAATATTTTAGATTATTTTTATAGTGGACTGCTTCATTAAAGTAGACCAAAACCCAAACCCCCATATTGGGGTTTAGCACGTGTCACTTTAGTATAGGGAGGTGTAATAAGGAATTTTTTTAGATTTTTTTGATAACTTAACACTCACAAAACAGAATAGAGTTTAATTAATTTAAATGAACCCCCCCCCCTCCCCCGCTTTATATAGTGGTGATAAATGGTTGTGGGGTATCGTTCCCTGATGGATTGGAGTATTGATTATTCATGAATTTAAATAGGTACTTATACTAGCCGGGGCACCACAACCCCCCAAAAACCACCAGGACACAAAACGGCACCACCCAAAAATATCCTTAAGAAATACTTTATGAGTTTATTGTAGCAAAATACATGTAAAACAAGCATTTAAAAAACACAAAACACTGATGACCACCGGGGGGCGCTGCTGTCAAGCTAATCCATACATGTCAATAGCAGTGACAATTCATAACAGGGACTACTAAATCCCTCCTACCTACAAAAATCCCCAATCCAATTTCATATATAAAGTGCATGAGAAAAGTATACAAATGTGCAAAATGTAATAAAGTGCTATAATATTAAACCTACTAATGAGGACAGCTGAGTGAGAAAAGAGGTAAATAAATCAAAACCATGTGAACATCTTACATGACCATAATGAGGGCTTGACAGAAAGCGCCGTGAACACCGGACCCAGCCGACGCGTTTCGTTTCCCCCCGTTACTTCATCCGTGCATTTTTGCACATTTGTATACTTTTCTCATGCACTTTATATATGAAATTGGGTTGGGGATTTTTGTAGGTAGGAGGGATTTAGTAGTCCCTGTTATGAATTGTCACTGCTATTGACATGTATGGATTAGCTTGACAGCAGCGCCCCCCGGTGGTCATTTTTAATGCTTTTAAAATTGTTTATGAGTTTATTGTAGCAAAATACATGTAAATAAAGTATTTCTTAAGGATATTTTTGGGTGGTGCGGTTTGTGTCCTGGTGGTTTTTGGGGGGTTGGGGGGCCCCTGGCTAGTATAAGTACCTATTTGGAGTTGTCAGGAGGGCACACCTATATTACTAGCTGGTGCGGTCTCGTAGTTGTAAGTTGTCGTGAATTAAAATATTCATTATTTGGGGAAAATGCAGCGTTTTTTAATTTTGTTGTGTATTATGTGATTGTGTGTTTTCTGTGTGTATTGATTTTCGTATAATAAAGCTTTAGGATACAGGTATTGGTGCGCCTTTGTTGGACGTGCATGCGGCTAGTTGTCCATAGTCACTCCTGTCTTTGTTGAATAGTTGTTTATAAGTGAGCACAGTAATTGATAATGGTGGCGCACCTTTTGCTCCAAAATTAATGGCCGGAGCGGGCACGCTCCCTGTTAGAGGGAAGCGGGGGATGCAGCCGCGAGCGCGCTCGGAGCAGCTCACCTTCAAATGGCCGGAGCAGGCACGCTCCCTGTTAGAGGGAAGCGGGGGATGCAGCCGCGAGCGCGCTCGGAGCAGCTCACCTTCAAATGGCCGGAGCAGGCACGCTCCCTGTTAGAGGGAAGCGGGGGATGCAGCCGCGAGCGCACTCGGAGCAGCTCACCTTCGAATGGCCGGAGCGGGCACGCTCCCTGTTAGAGGGAAGCGGGGGATGCAGCCGCGAGCGCGCTCGGAGCAGCTCACCTTGAACAAGCCATTAAACGAAGGGATGGGAGCGGATCCGAGCGTGCTGATTGGACGAGCGGCTGCGCATGCACCGTAGGACCAGGAGGGATGAGTTCGTTCGGGCAACTTGGGGGGGTTTCACACAGCGGGGCATCACTGATCAGGGCGCCCCGGGGGCAAAGACCGAAACCCAGGATAGCAAAAATCCTGGGTTTTGGTCCACTTTAAATCGTATCCTCCACCCCTTACAGAGGGTCTGGTCTTTGTTCTTCCAGCGAATAAAGCCCCAAGCTACAGACGCCGTTAAAGCGGACCAACAGTCAAAAATGACTTAAAGCAGACCAACGCAACAGACGGCGCTCCTATGCCGCGCCCCCTCCCCGGGGCAATTTAGATGCTTCACATAAACATTCATTTACCTTTTTGTAACTCCTGCTGTAATTAATTTTAGAAACAAAATGGCGGTTCATGGAAGTGCAGGCACCCTGCAGACAGGAATTGCTGCTGGGCTTCCTGTTACTGCGTATTGCCCCGCTGCGTGAAACCCCCCCCAGGTCGCTGAAACAAACTCACCTCTTCCCAGTCCTACGGCGCATGCGCGGCTGCTCGTCCAATCAGCGCGCTCAGATCCGCTGACGTCAGCGCGTCTAAGGCGAGCAGCTCCGGATGCGCTGATGGCCACATCCCCTGCTACCCTCTAAAAAGGGGCGTGCCCGCACCAGCCATTCACAAGTGCCTGGCGTGGGCACGCGTCCTACTAGAGGGATAGCGGGGATGTGTCCGCGGCTTGCGCATGCGTTGTTGGACCGGAAAATAATGTAAGTATATGGGGTGACCTGGGGGGTTTCACACAGCCGGGAATTATGATTTTGGGGGGGGTTGCTTGTCCCAGGAATCTTATAGATTCCCAGGCTGATCGTCGTGGGTTTTGGTCCACTTTAAGGCATCAGGGGCGGAGTTCTGACCACCTATTTGCACGTACATAAGGATGCTATTGCATGGCTTCAGGGCACGTGCAGAACGGATGGGACGCTGCAGCAGTTGCCATTGGTCTGTCCAAAGCCACCCTATGAATACAGTTTTTAATAGGGCACGGGGCGCCCATTACTTACCCGATGCCAGCGCCCAGTTCCAACACGTTCAGGGCGTCTAAGGAAGGCAGCAGCGAGATGATCTCCGGCTTCTCCTCCTTGGATAAGAGCTCGGCGCTGGAATCCAGCATCATCTCCTCCACCGTGGCATCCCGAGAATGCTGCTCCCAAAACTGCGTCATTGTGTGGCGCACTACTGACAAGAGACAGGCGGCCAAAGGTTATTATACGTGTAATAACAAAAAAGGACACAATCAATCAATTAATCAATCAAGATCTAATGATGATGATGATGAGAGGTATCTGTTACGGCACCATATACCAATGCAGACCCAAGACAGAAAAACAACATAATGACTATGACTAATGACTAACGCTATGAAAACATAGTACTGACTTCAAAGTCTTCAGAATAAAAAATAAATAAATAAAATTCTATATACATATATATTATTTTTATTCTTTTATATTATTATTATTTTTATTCTTTTATATTATTATTTTTATTCTTTGAATTATTTTATATTATTATTATTATTATTATTTTATATTATTATTTTTATTATTTCTATTTTAATTCTTTTATATTATTATTTTTATTATATTTATTATATTTTTATTTTTATTAGTAGTATTTTTATTATTTATATTATTATTAAAATATTATTATTATTAATTTAAATATCACCATCGAATTCTGTAGCACTGTACAAGATATAACGACACACAAGGTAAAACATACAGTATCAGGGATCAATATAAACGGGATGTTACAAAGTTCCAACCAAATGTGAGAACAAGGACAATAGGAAGGAGAGCCCCGCCCTCGCAAGGTATTGTCTTAAGGATCGGGGGCGGAGACAAAAAGGGGCGGGGTCACTAGTGGTAGAGAATCTGGGTCATTGTGTGGCGCACAGAGAGGCGGGCACAGATTATACGTGTAATAAAAAAAGGCCACGTTCAATTATTCAATCAATCAAGTCAATCAATCAAGATCAAGTTCTGATGATGATGATCTGTTGCGCCACCATATACCAATGCGGACCCAAAACAGAAAAACAACATACTGACTATGGCTAATGACTAACTGACTAATACTATGAAAACATAGCATTGACTTCAAAGTCTCCAGGATAAAAATTATTTTATTTTTATTTTATTATTTTTATTATATAATTATTATTAAAACTAATAATATATTATATTATTAGTAGTAGTAGTAGTAGTAGTAATATTATTAGTATTATTAATTATGTTTATTTATATAGCGCCATCCTCTTCCGTAGTGCTGTACAAGGTATAATTACAGACAAGGTAAAACATATAGTACAGGGGACATTATTAATATTATTATTATTATTATTAATAATATATATATATATATATATATATATATATATATATATATATATGTTATTATTATTATTATTTTTATTATTATTATTATTATTAATAGTAGTAGTATTATTAGTATTATTAATCATGTTTATTTATATAGCGCCATCTTCTTCCGTAGCGCTGTACAAGGGGTGATTACAGACAAGGTAAAACATAATACAGGGAACAATACATTATTATTATTATTATTTATATAGCGCCATCATCTTCCGTAGCGCTGTACAAGGTATAATTACAGACAAGGTAAAACATATAGTACAGGGGACATTATTAATATTATTATTATTATTATTATTAATAATATATATATATATATATATATGTTATTATTATTATTATTATTATTAATAGTAGTAATATTATTAGTATTATTAATCATGTTTATTTATATAGCGCCATCCTCTTCCGTAGCGCTGTACAAGGTATAATTACAGACAAGGTAAAACATATAGTACAGGGGACATTATTAATATTATTATTATTATTATTAATATATATATATATATATATATATATATATATATATATATGTTATTATTATTATTATTATTATTAATAATAGTAGTAATATTATTAGTATTATTAATCATGTTTATTTATATAGCGCCATCTTCTTCCGTAGCGCTGTACAAGGGGTGATTACAGACAAGGTAACACATATAGTACAAATAAACTAGATGTTACAAAGTTCAAACCAAATGTGATAACAAGACAATAGGAAGGAGAGCTCCGCCCCTTGCGAGCTATTGTCTTAAGCATGGGGGGGGGGGTGGAGATGAAAAAGGGGCGGGGTCACAAGGTGAAGGGGCGGGGTGAAGGTAGTGTTTAAAGAGGACAAAAAAGGATGATGATGATGGGTATCTGTTATGTCACTATATACCAATGTGGACCCAATGTCTCCAGAATAAAAAAAATATTATATTATTATTTTATATTATTATTTTATTTATGTATGTGAGTATTTATTTATTTATTTATTTATTTAACTAAAAAACTCCAGGGACAAGTTCCATTGCTTGGGGCATCCCAGACACCCCCGCTTACCTCTAGCCGCGCGCGCCCGGCCTTCCTGAATGGGCAGCGCGGTCACACTACGGCTGAAAGGAGGACGGGGGACGAGGCTGACAGAGCCAAAGGGAGCCGAGTGAAAGTGAGCGCGCCGATTGGCATAGGCTCAGCCAATCAGTGTGCTCGCTCTCACCCGTGGGAGCGGAAGGAAGGTGAGCGAAACGCGGCGACTTCGCGGGGGGGGGGGTACACACAGTGGGGCATCCCAATTCAGGATGTGTGTGTTGTTCCTATTTAAAGTGGACCAAAAGCCAGGATTTTACCTTACCCCAGGGGCACCCCTGATCACATGACCCCCCCCCCCCCCCCGAGCACTTTTAAAGGCTTGCAGTGATGGAGCATTCTACGCTACTTATAGGTGTACATAGATGTAGCTCCGCCCCCCCCCCCCCCCCCCCTGGTCACATGCTCCAGGGATCTTCCAGCCTTAAAAGATGTTGGCGATGGGGGCGGCGCTCAGCCAATCAGTGCATCACACTACTACCCAGATATTCTGCATTTAGTGGGATGGTCTTCGCCAAAATGGTGGCAATGATGGACAGTTAGGTGTCCCCAGAGTTTTTAGGGGGAGGGGCAGTGGGACATCTGCTCAGTATTGAATTGGAGAGGACGTGCATAGCGCCAATTGTACATGTAGGCGATTGTGTCCATTGTGGCGCAGGTCCTTTAAAGCGGACCTTCACCCTGAATAAGAGCCTATCTTGTATGTTTCCCACCCTGTACATACAGATTGCTCACATTAATCCGGACCTTCACCCTGAATAAGAGCCTATCTTGTATGTTTCCCACACCCTGTACATACAGATTGCTCACATTAATCTGGACCTTCCCCTGAATAAGAGCCTATCTTATATGTTTCCCACACCCTGTACATACAGATTGCCCACATTAACCCGGACCTTCACCCTGAATAAGAGCCTATCTTATATGTTTCCCACACCCTGTACATACAGATTGCCCACATTAATCCGGACCCTCACCCTGAATAAGAGCCTATCTTATATGTTTCCCCTCCTGTACATACAGATTGCCCACATTAATCCAGGCCCTCACCCGGAATAAGAGCCTATCTTGTATGTTTCCCACACCCTGTACATACAGATTGCTCACATTAATCCGGACCTTCACCCCGAATAAGAGCCTATCTTATATTTTTTCCACCCTGTACATACAGATTGCTCACATTAATCCGGACCTTCACCCCGAATAAGAGCCTATCTTATATGTTTCCCACATCCTGTACATACAGATTGCCCACATTAATCCGGACCCTCACCCTGAATAAGAGTCTATCTTATATGTTTCCCACACCCTGTACATACAGATTGCCCACATTAATCCAGACCCTCACCCTGAATAAGAGCCTATCTTATATGTTTCCCACAGCCCGTACATACAGATTGCCCACATTAATCCGGACCCTCACCCTGAATAAGAGTCTATCTTATATGTTTCCCACACCCTGTACATACAGATTGCCCACATTAATCCAGACCCTCACCCTGAATTAGAGCCTATCTTGTATGTTTGGGCTTTTCAATAAATCATGGTGAAGGTTCCGGTTTAAGGTGCAATCACAGAGCATCTCATTCGCTTAAAGTGATACAGCAAGTGTAAGTGTTACACCATTGCATCAGGCTGCGTTTGGCGATGTTCTAAACTGTTTTCCGACTTTAAATAGAAGCAGAAATGGCCGAGATATCGGGGCTTACAGGTTCAGCCAATGACATTCTCTCTTTCATCCCGTCCCCCAATCAGCTCAGCAGAGCGAGACAGCATTGCCCCCAATAAGGAGAAAACTATAAATGAAAGTGAGAGAGAGAAAGAAAAAAAGAGAGAGAGAGAGAGAACAAAAGAAAGAGGGAAAAAAAAAGAGAAAAAGAAAGAAAGAGAGAGTTAAGGGAGTGTGGAAACGACATGTAAAGATGGGGAGGGAATATGGAAAAAGAGATTAAAATGAAGGGAATGTGAAACAAAACTGAGAAGGAGAAAGCAAAATTCAAGAGAGTTTGGGATGTCCCCCCCATACAGAGAGTTTGGGATGTCCCCCCCATACAGAGAGTTTGGGATGGAGCCCCCCATACAGAGAGTTTGGGATGGAGCCCCCCATACAGAGAGTTTGGGATGGAGCCCCCCATACAGAGAGTTTGGGATGGAGCCCCCCATACAGAGAGTTTGGGATGGAGCCCCCCATACAGAGAGTTTGGGATGGAGCCCCCCATACAGAGAGTTTGGGATGGAGCCCCCCATACAGAGAGTTTGGGATGGAGCCCCCCATACAGAGAGTTTGGGATGGAACCCCCCATACAGAGAGTTTGGGATGGAGCCCCCCATACAGAGAGTTTGGGATGGAGCCCCCCCATACAGAGAGTTTGGGATGGAGCCCCCCATACAGAGAGTTTGGGATGGAGCCCCCCATACAGAGAGTTTGGGATGGAACCCCCCATACAGAGAGTTTGGGATGGTGCCCCCCCATACAGAGAGTTTGGGATGGAGCCCCCCATACAGAGAGTTTGGGATGGAGCCCCCCATACAGAGAGTTTGGGATGGAACCCCCCATACAGAGAGTTTGGGGTGGTGTCCCCCATACAGAGAGTTTGGGATGGAGCCCCCCATACAGAGAGTTTGGGATGGAGCCCCCCATACAGAGAGTTTGGGATGGAACCCCCCCCATACAGAGAGTTTGGGATGGAGCCCCTCATACAGAGAGTTTGGGATGGTGCCCCCCATACAGAGAGTTTGGGATAGCGCCCCCCATACAGAGAGTTTGGGATGGAGCCCCCCATACAGAGAGTTTGGGATGGAACCCCCCATACAGAGAGTTTGGGGTGGTGTCCCCCATACAGAGAGTTTGGGATGGAGCCCCCCATACAGAGAGTTTGGGATGGAGCCCCCCATACAGAGAGTTTGGGATGGAACCCCCCCCATACAGAGAGTTTGGGATGGAGCCCCCCATACAGAGAGTTTGGGATGGTGCCCCCCATACAGAGAGTTTGGGATAGCGCCCCATACAGAGAGTTTAGGATGGAACCCCCCATACAGAGAGTTTGGGATGGAGCCCCCCATACAGAGAGTTTGGGATGGAGCCCCCCATACAGAGAGTTTGGGATGGTGCCCCCCATACAGAGAGTTTGGGATAGCGCCCCATACAGAGAGTTTAGGATGGAACCCCCCATACAGAGAGTTTGGGATGGTGCCCCCCATACAGAGAGTTTGGGATGGAGCCCCCCATACAGAGAGTTTGGGATGGAACCCCCCATACAGAGAGTTTGGGATAGCGCCCCATACAGAGAGTTTAGGATGGAACCCCCCATACAGAGAGTTTGGGATGGAGCCCCCCCATACAGAGAGTTTGGGATGGAGCCCCCCATACAGAGAGTTTGGGATGGTGCCCCCCATACAGAGAGTTTGGGATGGTGCCCCCCATACAGAGAGTTTGGGATGGTGCCCCCCATACAGAGAGTTTGGGATAGCGCCCCATACAGAGAGTTTAGGATGGAACCCCCCATACAGAGAGTTTGGGATGGAGCCCCCCATACAGAGAGTTTGGGATGGAGCCCCCCATACAGAGAGTTTGGGATGGTGCCCCCCATACAGAGAGTTTGGGATAGCGCCCCATACAGAGAGTTTGGGATGGAGCCCCCCCATACAGAGAGTTTGGGATGGAGCCCCCCATACAGAGAGTTTAGGATGGAGCCCCCCATACAGAGAGTTTGGGATGGAGCCCCCCATACAGAGAGTTTGGGATAGCGCCCCCCATACAGAGAGTTTGGGATGGAGCCCCCCATACAGAGAGTTTGGGATGGTGCCCCCCATACAGAGAGTTTAGGATGGAGCCCCCCATACAGAGAGTTTGGGATGGAGCCCCCCATACAGAGAGTTTGGGATAGCGCCCCCCATACAGAGAGTTTGGGATGGTGCCCCCCATACAGAGAGTTTAGGATGGAGCCCCCCATACAGAGAGTTTGGGATGGAGCCCCTCATACAGAGAGTTTGGGATAGCGCCCCCCATACAGAGAGTTTGGGATGGTGCCCCCCATACAGAGAGTTTAGGATGGAGCCCCCCATACAGAGAGTTTGGGATGGAGCCCCCCCCATACAGAGAGTTTGGGATGGAGCCCCCCATACAGAGAGTTTGGGATGGAGCCCCCCATACAGAGAGTTTAGGATGGAGCCCCCCCAT
The DNA here is from genome assembly GCA_027917425.1 of Gastrophryne carolinensis. NCBI lineage: Eukaryota > Metazoa > Chordata > Amphibia > Anura > Microhylidae > Gastrophryne > Gastrophryne carolinensis. The sequence continues at coordinate 205,248,341 of CM051241.1, forward strand.
ACAGAGAGTTTGGGATGGAGCCCCCCCATACAGAGAGTTTGGGATGGAGCCCCCCCATACAGAGAGTTTGGGATGGAGCCCCCCATACAGAGAGTTTGGGATGGTGCCCCCCATACAGAGAGTTTGGGATGGAGCCCCCCATACAGAGAGTTTGGGATGAAGCCCCCCATACAGAGAGTTTGGGATGGAGCCCCCCATACAGAGAGTTTAGGATGGAGCCCCCCATACAGAGAGTTTGGGATGGAGCCCCCCCCATACAGAGAGTTTGGGATGGAGCCCCCCATACAGAGAGTTTGGGATGGAGCCCCCCATACAGAGAGTTTAGGATGGAGCCCCCCCATACAGAGAGTTTGGGATGGAGCCCCCCCATACAGAGAGTTTGGGATGGAGCCCCCCCATACAGAGAGTTTGGGATGGAGCCCCCCATACAGAGAGTTTGGGATGGTGCCCCCCATACAGAGAGTTTGGGATGGAGCCCCCCATACAGAGAGTTTGGGATGAAGCCCCCCATACAGAGAGTTTGGGATGGAGCCCCCCATACAGAGAGTTTGGGATGGAGCCCCCCATACAGAGAGTTTGGGATGGAGCCCCCCCATACAGAGAGTTTGGGATGGAGCCCCCCATACAGAGAGTTTGGGATGGAGCCCCCCCATACAGAGAGTTTGGGATGGTGCCCCCCATACAGAGAGTTTGGGATGGAGCCCCTCATACAGAGAGTTTGGGATGGAGCCCCCCATACAGAGAGTTTGGGATGGAGCCCCCCATACAGAGAGTTTGGGATGGAGCCCCCCATACAGAGAGTTTGGGATGGAGCCCCCCCATACAGAGAGTTTGGGATGGAGCCCCCCATACAGAGAGTTTGGGATGGAGCCCCCATACAGAGAGTTTGGGATGGAGCCCCCCATACAGAGAGTTTGGGATGGAGCCCCCCCATACAGAGAGTTTGGGATGGAGCCCCCCCATACAGAGAGTTTGGGATGGAGCCCCCCATACAGAGAGTTTGGGATGGAGCCCCCCCATACAGAGAGTTTGGGATGGAGCCCCCCATACAGAGAATTTGGGATGGAGCCCCCCCATACAGAGAGTTTAGGATGGTGCCCCCATACAGAGAGTTTGGGATGGAGCCCCCCATACACAGAGTTTAGGATGGTGCCCCCATACAGAGAGTTTGGGATGGAGCCCCCCATACAGAGAGTTTGGGATGGAGCCCCCCATACAGAGAGTTTGGGATGGAGCCCCCCATACAGAGAGTTTGGGATGGAGTCCCCCATACAGAGAGTTTGGGATGGTGCCCCCCATACAGAGAGTTTGGGATGGAGCCCCCCCATACAGAGAGTTTGGGATGGTGCCCCCCATACAGAGAGTTTGGGATGGAGCCCCCCATACAGAGAGTTTAGGATGGTGCCCCCATACAGAGAGTTTGGGATGGAGCCCCCCATACACAGAGTTTAGGATGGTGCCCCCATACAGAGAGTTTGGGATGGAGCCCCCCATACAGAGAGTTTGGGATGGAGCCCCCCATACAGAGAGTTTGGGATGGAGCCCCCCATACAGAGAGTTTGGGATGGAGCCCCCCATACAGAGAGTTTGGGATGGTGCCCCCCATACAGAGAGTTTGGGATGGAGCCCCCCCATACAGAGAGTTTGGGATGGTGCCCCCCATACAGAGAGTTTGGGATGGAGCCCCCCATACAGAGAGTTTAGGATGGTGCCCCCCATACAGAGAGTTTGGGATGGTGCCCCCCCATACAGAGAGTTTGGGATGGAGCCCCCCATACAGAGAGTTTGGGATGGAGCCCCCCATACAGAGAGTTTGGGATGGAGCCCCCCATACAGAGAGTTTGGGATGGAGCCCCCCATACAGAGAGTTTGGGATGGAGCCCCCCCATACAGAGAGTTTGGGATGTCCCCCCCATACAGAGAGTTTGGGATGGCGTCCCCCATAACAGAGAGTTTGGGATGGAGCCCCCCATACAGAGAGTTTGGGATGGAGCCCCCCCATACAGAGAGTTTGGGATGTCCCCCCCATACAGAGAGTTTGGGATGGCGTCCCCCATAACAGAGAGTTTGGGATGGAGCCCCCCATACAGAGAGTTTGGGATGGAGCCCCCCATACAGAGAGTTTGGGATGGTGCCCCCCATACAGAGAGTTTGGGATGGAGCCCCCCATACAGAGAGTTTGGGATGGAGCCCCCCATACAGAGAGTTTGGGATGGAGCCCCTCATACAGAGAGTTTGGGATGGCGCCCCCCCCCATACAGAGAATTTGGGATGGAGCCCCCCATACAGAGAAATTGGGATGGAGCCCCCCATACAGAGAGTTTGGGATGGAGCCCCCCATACAGAGAGTTTAGGATGGTGCCCCCCATATAGAGAGTTTGGGATGGTGCCCCCCATACAGAGAGTTTGGGATGGAGCCCCTCATACAGAGAGTTTGGGATGTCCCCCCCCATACAGAGAGTTTGGGATGGAGCCCCTCATACAGAGAGTTTGGGATGGAGCCCCTCATACAGAGAGTTTGGGATGGCGCCCCCCCCCATACAGAGAATTTGGGATGGAGCCCCCCCATACAGAGAATTTGGGATGGAGCCCCCCATACAGAGAGTTTGGGATGGAGCCCCCCATACAGAGAGTTTAGGATGGAGCCCCCCATATAGAGAGTTTGGGATGGTGCCCCCCATACAGAGAGTTTGGGATGGAGCCCCCCCCATACAGAGAGTTTAGGATGGAACCCCCCATACAGAGAGTCTGGGATGGAACCCCCCATACAGAGAGTTTGGGATGGAGCCCCTCATACAGAGAGTTTGGGATGTCCCCCCCCATACAGAGAGTTTGGGATGGAGCCCCTCATACAGAGAGTTTGGGATGGAGCCCCTCATACAGAGAGTTTGGGATGTCCCCCCCATACAGAGAGTTTGGGATGGAGCCCCTCATACAGAGAGTTTGGGATGGAGCCCCCCATACAGAGAGTTTGGGATGGAGCCCCCCATACAGAGAGTTTAGGATGGTGCCCCCCATACAGAGAGTTTGGGATGGAGCCCCCCATACAGAGAGTTTGGGATGGAGCCCCCCATACAGAGAGTTTGGGATGGAGCCCCCCATACAGAGAGTTTGGGATGGAGCCCCCCATACAGAGAGTTTGGGATGGAGCCCCCCCATACAGAGAGTTTGGGATGGAGCCCCCCATACAGAGAGTTTGGGATGGAGCCCCCCATACAGAGAGTTTGGGATGGAGCCCCTCATACAGAGAGTTTGGGATGGAGCCCCCCCATACAGAGAGTTTGGGATGGAGCCCCCCATATAGAGAGTTTAGGATGGAGCCCCCCATACAGAGAGTTTGGGATGGAACCCCCCATACAGAGAGTTTGGGATGGAGCCCCCCATACAGAGAGTTTAGGATGGAGCCCCCCATACAGAGAGTTTGGGATGGAACCCCCCATACAGAGAGTTTAGGATGGAGCCCCCCATACAGAGAGTTTGGGATGGAGCCCCCCATACAGAGAGTTTAGGATGGAGCCCCCCATACAGAGAGTTTGGGATGGAGCCCCCCATACAGAGAGTTTAGGATGGAGCCCCCCATACAGAGAGTTTGGGATGGAGCCCCCCATACAGAGAGTTTGGGATGGAGCCCCCCATACAGAGAGTTTGGGATGGAGCCCCCCATACAGAGAGTTTGGGATGGAGCCCCCCATACAGAGAGTTTGGGATGGAGCCCCCCATACAGAGAGTTTGGGATGGAGCCCCCCATACAGAGAGTTTGGGATGGAGCCCCCCATACAGAGAGTTTGGGATGGAGCCCCCCATACAGAGAGTTTGGGATGGAGCCCCCCATACAGAGAGTTTGGGATGGAGCCCCCCATACAGAGAGTTTGGGATGGAGCCCCCATACAGAGAGTTTGGGATGGAACCCCCCATACAGAGAGTTTAGGATGGAGCCCCCCATACAGAGAGTTTGGGATGGAGCCCCCCATACAGAGAGTTTGGGATGGAGCCCCCCATACAGAGAGTTTGGGATGGAGCCCCCCATACAGAGAGTTTGGGATGGAGCCCCCCATACAGAGAGTTTGGGATGGAGCCCCCCATACAGAGAGTTTGGGATGGAGCCCCCCATACAGAGAGTTTGGGATGGAGCCCCCCCATACAGAGAGTTTAGGATGGAGCCCCCCATACAGAGAGTTTGGGATGGAGCCCCCCATACAGAGAGTTTGGGATGGAGCCCCCCATACAGAGAGTTTGGGATGGAGCCCCCCATACAGAGAGTTTGGGATGGAGCCCCCCATACAGAGAGTTTAGGATGGAGCCCCCCATACAGAGAGTTTGGGATGGAGCCCCCCATACAGAGAGTTTGGGATGGTGCCCCCCATACAGAGAGTTTGGGATGGAGCCCCCCATACAGAGAGTTTGGGATGGAGCCCCCCATACAGAGAGTTTGGGATGGAGCCCCCCCATACAGAGAGTTTGGGATGGAGCCCCCCATACAGAGAGTTTGGGATGGAGCCCCCCATACAGAGAGTTTGGGATGGAGCCCCCCATACAGAGAGTTTGGGATGGAGCCCCCCCATACAGAGAGTTTGGGATGGAGCCCCCCCATACAGAGAGTTTGGGATGGAGCCCCCCATACAGAGAGTTTGGGATGGAGCCCCCCATACAGAGAGTTTGGGATGGAGCCCCCCATACAGAGAGTTTGGGATGGTGCCCCCCATACAGAGAGTTTGGGATGGAGCCCCCCCATACAGAGAGTTTGGGATGGAGCCCCCCATACAGAGAGTTTAGGATGGTGCCCCCCATACAGAGAGTTTGGGATGGAGCCCCCCATACAGAGAGTTTGGGATGGTGCCCCCCATACAGAGAGTTTGGGATGGTGCCCCCCATACAGAGAGTTTGGGATGGTGCCCCCCATACAGAGAGTTTGGGATGGAGCCCCCCATACAGAGAGTTTGGGATGGAACCCCCCATACAGAGAGTTTGGGATGGAGCCCCCCCATACAGAGAGTTTGGGATGGAGCCCCCCATACAGAGAGTTTGGGATGGTGCCCCCCATACAGAGAGTTTGGGATGGAGCCCCCCATACAGAGAGTTTGGGATGGAGCCCCCCATACAGAGAGTTTGGGATGGAGCCCCCCATACAGAGAGTTTGGGATGGAGCCCCCCATACAGAGAGTTTGGGATGGAGCCCCCCATACAGAGAGTTTAGGATGGAGCCCCCCATACAGAGAGTTTGGGATGGAGCCCCCCATACAGAGAGTTTGGGATGGAGCCCCCCATACAGAGAGTTTGGGATGGAGCCCCCCATACAGAGAGTTTGGGATGGAGCCCCCCATACAGAGAGTTTGGGATGTCCCCCCCATACAGAGAGTTTGGGATGGAGCCCCCCATACAGAGAGTTTGGGATGGAGCCCCCCATACAGAGAGTTTGGGATGGAGCCCCCCATACAGAGAGTTTGGGATGGAGCCCCCCATACAGAGAGTTTGGGATGGAGCCCCCCATACAGAGAGTTTGGGATGTCCCCCCCATACAGAGAGTTTGGGATGGAGCCCCCCCATACAGAGAGTTTGGGATGGAGCCCCCCATACAGAGAGTTTGGGATGGAGCCCCCCATACAGAGAGTTTGGGATGGAGCCCCCCATACAGAGAGTTTGGGATGGAGCCCCCCATACAGAGAGTTTGGGATGGAGCCCCCATACAGAGAGTTTGGGATGGAGCCCCCCATACAGAGAGTTTGGGATGGAGCCCCCCATACAGAGAGTTTGGGATAGCGCCCCCCATACAGAGAGTTTGGGATGAAGCCCCCCATACAGAGAGTTTGGGATGGAGCCCCCCATACAGAGAGTTTGGGATGGAGCCCCCCCCATACAGAGAGTTTAGGATGAAGCCCCCCATACAGAGAGTTTGGGATGGAGCCCCCCATACAGAGAGTTTGGGATGTCCCCCCCCATACAGAGAGTTTGGGATGGCGCCCCCCATACAGAGAGTTTGGGATGGAGCCCCCCATACAGAGAGTTTGGGATGGAGCCCCCCATACAGAGAGTTTGGGATGGAGCCCCCCCCATACAGAGAGTTTAGGATGAAGCCCCCCATACAGAGAGTTTGGGATGGAGCCCCCCCCATACAGAGAGTTTGGGATGGAGCCCCCCCCATACAGAGAGTTTGGGATGGAGCCCCCCATACAGAGAGTTTGGGATGGAACCCCCCCCATACAGAGAGTTTGGGATGGAGCCCCCCATACAGAGAGTTTAGGATGAAGCCCCCCATACAGAGAGTTTGGGATGGAGCCCCCCATACAGAGAGTTTAGGATGAAGCCCCCCATACAGAGAGTTTGGGATGGAACCCCCCATACAGAGAGTTTGGGATGGTGCCCCCCCATACAGAGAGTTTAGGATGGAGCCCCCCCTACAGAGAGTTTGGGATGGAGCCCCCCATACAGAGAGTTTGGGATGGAACCCCCCATACAGAGAGTTTGGGATGGAGCCCCCCATACAGAGAGTTTGGGATGGAACCCCCCATACAGAGAGTTTAGGATGGAGCCCCCCATACAGAGAGTTTGGGATGGAGCCCCCCATACAGAGAGTTTGGGATGGCGCCCCCCATACAGAGAGTTTGGGATGGAGCCCCCATACAGAGAGTTTGGGATGGAGCCCCCCATACAGAGAGTTTGGGATGGCGCCCCCCATACAGAGAGTTTGGGATGGCACCATGAGCGGCCGCACACCTCCCCATGGCTGTACCCGTTACGGTGACTGAGCCTTGATAGGCTGTTGTGGAAGGATGTTGGGAAAGGTGAGTATAATGCTTACAGCACACACCCCACATGGGAGACATAGCCGGGCTGTCTGACACCTGGGGCAAAGATTCAAAATGGCGCCCCCCCACCAGCTGCCCCCCTGACCTGCTGCCCCAGGACACGCCCCCCCACCTGCTGCCCACCTGACCTGCTGCCCCAGGACACGCCCCCCCACCTGCCGCCCACCTGACCTGCTGCCCCCCCCCCAGGGGGGGCTCCATCCCAAACTCTCTGTATGGGGGGGCTCCATCCCATCCTGCTGCCCGTCTTTAAATTGAAGCAGAAATGGCCGAGATATTGGGATCGCCCCCAATGAGGAGAAAAGGATTAGGAAAGGATAAATAAATGAAAGAGCGAGAGAGAGAAGAAGAAGAAGGAGAAAGAAGAAGAAGAAGGAGAAAGAAGAAGAAGAAGGAGAGAGAAGAAGAAGAAGAAGAAGAGAGAAGAAGAAGGAGAAAGAAGAAGAAGAAGGAGAGAGAAGGAGAAGAAGGAGAGAGAAGAAGAAGAAGGAGAGAGAAGAAGAAGGAGAGAGAAGAAGAAGAAGAAGGAGAGAGAAGAAGAAGAAGGAGAGAGAAGAAGAAGAAGAATAAAGAGAGAGAAGAAGAAGAAGGAGAAGAAGAAGGAGGAGAGAGAAGGAGAGAGAAGAAGGAGAAGGAGAGAGAAGAAGGAGAAGGAGAGAGAAGAAGAAGGAGAGAGAAGAAGAAGGAGAGAGAAGAAGAAGAAGAGAGAAGAAGAAGGAGAAAGAAGAAGAAGGAGAGAGAAGAAGAAGAAGGAGAGAGAAGAAGAAGAAGGAGAGAGAAGAAGAAGAAGAAGAAGGAGAGAGAAGAAGAAGAAGAAGGAGAGAGAAGAAGAAGGAGAGAAGAAGAAGAAGGAGAGAGAAGAAGAAGGAGAGAAGAAGAAGAAGGAGAGAAGAAGAAGAGAGAAGAAGAAGGAGAGAAGAAGAAGAAGGAGAAAGAAGAAGAAGAAGAAGAAGGAGAAAGAAGAAGAAGAAGGAGAGAGAAGAAGAAGAAGAAGAAGAGAGAAGAAGAAGGAGAAAGAAGAAGAAGAAGGAGAGAGAAGGAGAAGAAGGAGAGAGAAGAAGAAGAAGGAGAGAGAAGAAGAAGGAGAGAGAAGAAGAAGAAGAAGGAGAGAGAAGAAGAAGAAGGAGAGAGAAGAAGAAGAAGAATAAAGAGAGAGAAGAAGAAGAAGGAGAATAAGAAGGAGGAGAGAGAAGGAGAGAGAATGAGAGAGAAGGAGAGAGAAGAAGAAGGAGGAGAGAGAAGAAGAAGGAGAGAGAAGAAGGAGAAGGAGAGAGAAGAAGGAGAAGGAGAGAGAAGAAGAAGGAGAGAGAAGAAGAAGAAGAAGGAGAGAGAAGAAGAAGAAGAGAGAAGAAGAAGGAGAAAGAAGAAGAAGGAGAGAGAAGAAGAAGAAGGAGAGAGAAGAAGAAGAAGGAGAGAGAAGAAGAAGAAGAAGAAGGAGAGAGAAGAAGAAGAAGAAGGAGAGAGAAGAAGAAGGAGAGAAGAAGAAGAAGGAGAGAAGAAGAAGAGAGAAGAAGAAGGAGAGAAGAAGAAGAAGGAGAAAGAAGAAGAAGAAGAAGAAGGAGAAAGAAGAAGAAGAAGAAGGAGAGAGAAGAAGAAGGAGAAGGAGAGAGAAGAAGAAGGAGAGAGAAGAAGAAGAAGAGAGAAGAAGAAGGAGAAAGAAGAAGGAGAGAGAAGAAGAAGAAGAAGGAGAGAGAAGAAGAAGAAGAAGGAGAGAGAAGAAGAAGAGAGAAGAAGAAGGAGAGAAGAAGAAGGAGAGAAGAAGAAGAGAGAAGAAGAAGGAGAGAAGAAGAAGAAGGAGAAAGAAGAAGAAGAAGGAGAAAGAAGAAGAAGGAGAGAGAAGAAGAAGAAGAAGAAGGAGAGAGAAGAAGAAGGAGAAGGAGAAGGAGAGAGAAGAAGAAGGAGAGAGAAGAAGAAGAAGGAGAGAGAAGAAGAAGGAGAGAGAAGAAGAAGAAGGAGAGAGAAGAAGAAGAAGAAGGAGAGAGAAGAAGAAGAAGAAGGAGAGAGAAGAAGAAGAAGAAGAAGAAGAGAGAAGAAGAAGGAGAAAGAAGAAGAAGAGAGAAGAAGAAGGAGAAGAAGGAGAGAGAAGAAGAAGAAGGAGAGAGAAGAAGAAGGAGAGAGAAGAAGAAGAATGAGAGAGAAGAAGAAGAAGAAGGAGAGAGAAGAAGAAGAAGGAGAGAGAAGAAGGAGAGAGAAGAAGAAGAAGGAGTGAGAAGAAGAAGAAGGAGAGAGAAGAAGAAGAAGGAGAGAGAAGAAGAAGAAGGAGAGAGAAGAAGAAGAAGAAGGAGGAGAGAGAAGAAGAAGAAGGAGAGAGAAGAAGAAGAAGGAGAGAGAAGAAGAAGGAGAGAGAAGAAGAAGAAGAAGGAGGAGAGAGAAGAAGAAGAAGGAGAGAGAAGAAGAAGAAGGAGAGAGAAGAAGAAGGAGAGAGAAGAAGAAGAAGAAGGAGGAGAGAGAAGAAGAAGAAGGAGAGAGAAGAAGAAGAAGGAGAGAGAAGAAGAAGAAGGAGAGAGAAGAAGAAGAAGGAGAGAGAAGAAGAAGGAGAGAGAAGAAGAAGATAAAAGATTGGAAATGGCGCCCCCTGTCCTCCAGCTACGCCTGTGCACATGGAGAAAGGCTGGAATGAATGCAGCGGGTAATAATCAGCCTGCAGACACATAGATGTGAGTGCGGCATGCGGCGCTCGCGGCGGCGGCGTTCTCTCATCACGCCTGGCGGAATATTTTATGACATAACAGACAGGTGATCACATGACCCCCCGAGTGCTGCAAGTCAAGGCGACGGGTCAGCCCCAGGATGTCACCGATCAGCACAGAGACATCACCACAACACTATGACAGGACTCCCAAGTGTCCCTGATTTGGAGGGACTGTCCCTCTTTAGAGTTCTTGTCCCCTTGTCCCTCGTTGCTCTCATTTGTCCCTCTTTAGTCCATGTCCCCCTGTCCTTCATTGTTCCCATTTGTCCCTCTTTGAGGTGTAACATGCAGATCTGCAGCAATAAATAATAATAAATAATAATAAATGAGTCTCCTATTCAAATTGTTTCTATTGTCATTTTTACAACTTATTTCCTATCGATCAATCAATGAGGGGGCGTGCATATCTCCCACGTGTCCCTGATTTGGAGGGACTGTCCCTCTTTCGAGCCCATGTCCCCCTGTCCCTCGTTGCAGATCTGCAGCAATAAATGATTAATTTGCCTATTTAAAAGGTTTCTATTATTGTTACAACTTATTTCCTATCGATCAATCAACGAGGGGGAGTGGTTTCATTTACATATTGTCCCTCTTTGAGGTGTAACATGCAGATCTGCAGCAATAAATAATAATAAATAATAATCTGCAGCAAAAAATAATAATAATAATAATAATAATAATAATCTGCAGCAATAAATAATATTCTGCAGCAAAAAATAATAATAAATAAATAATAAATAATTCTCCTATTCAAATTGTTTCGATTGTTGTTATTTTTACAACTTATTTCCTATCGATCAATCAACGATGGGGCGTGGCTTAATTTACATATTGTCCCTCTTTGAGGTGTAACATGCAGATCTGCAGCAATAAATAATAATAAATAATAATCTGCAGCAATAAATAATAATAATAAATTCTCCCATTCAAATTGTTTCTATTGTTGTCATTTTTACAATTTATTTTCTATCTCTCAATCAAAGAGGGGGCGTGGCTTCATTTAACAACCCTCTCTCTTTTTCCCCCATCCTGAAAAACGTGGCTATGACGTCACACCGACACACGTGCTGCTCCCACACAAGGTTGACTCACCGTTTGCCATTGCCGCTTCTTGTAGCGTGTGTGACGTCAGAAGGTGACGAATTATAGGATTCCACAAGCCGCTATATAAAACTATGAGAATATAGTATATATTATATATATATTATTGCGCCAGCTGAGTCCTCGCTGGCTTTACAAAGCTATGAGAATATATTATATATTATTATATAGTATATATATATATATTATTGCATCAGGTTTATAAAGCTATGACGGTGTGGATGGCCACTCGGGTCCGACTAAAGCTTCTGCTGAATCTGTTATATCTCCTGCCCCGAGGCCTCATCGAGCTGCTATTGGCTGTTTAGGAGTGAAAAAGCAAACGGTAATATCGGGCGAATATATATATATATATATATAACGGGGGGGGCACGCACCTCCTCAATGACAGCGCTGACGTCATAGCCTCTGACAGCCGGTGCCGCACGATGATTGGCTGATGGGTGGTCAGATGGTGGCACGGAGCCAATAGGGCGGCGAGTGGGCGGGGCGTTGCTTGCTGACGTCATAGCCTCTGCCAGCAGCCTCAAGAGCGAGCGACGAGCCGGTGCCGCGCTGATTGGCTGATGGGCGGTCAGACGGCGGCACGGAGCCAATAAGGCGGCGGGTGGGCGGGGATTTGCAGGCGCTGAGCCAATAGGGCGGCGAGTGGGCGGGGCTTTGCAGGCTGCACGGGTCACGCAGTTTAGGAGGAGGCATGTGGAGCAGGGGAAGGGGCCCCTCTATGGGGAGAGATGATGGGGCCCCTCTATGGGGAGAGATGCCGGGGCCCCTCTAAGGGGAGAGATGCCGGGGCCCCTCTAAGGGGAGAGATGCCGGGGCCCTCTATGGGGAGGGATGCCGGGGCCCCACTATGGGGAGAGATGCCGGGGCCCCTCTATGGGGAGGGATGCCGGGGCCCCTCTATGGGGAGAGATGATGGGGCCCCTCTATGGGGAGAGATGCCGGGGCCCCTCTATGGGGAGAGATGATGGGGCCCCTCTATGGGGAGAGATGCCGGGGCCCCTCTAAGGGGAGAGATGATGGGGCCCCTCTATGGGGAGAGATGCCGGGGCCCCTCTAAGGGGAGAGATGCCGGGGCCCTCTATGGGGAGGGATGCCGGGGCCCCACTATGGGGAGAGATGCCGGGGCCCCTCTATGGGGAGGGATGCCGGGGCCCCTCTAAGGGGAGGGATGCCGGGGCCCCTCTATGGGGAGGGATGCGGGGGCCCTCTATGGGGAGAGATGCCGGGGCCCCTCTAAGGGGAGAGATGCCGGGGCCCCTCTAAGGGGAGAGATGCCGGGGCCCCTCTAAGGGGAGAGATGCCGGGGCCCCTCTAAGGGGAGAGATGCCGGGGCCCCTCTATGGGGAGAGATGCCGGGGCCCTCTATGGGGAGGGATGCGGGGGCCCCTCTATGGGGAGAGATGCCGGGGCCCCTCTATGGGGAGAGATGCCGGGGCCCCTCTATGGGGAGGGATGCCGGGGCCCCTCTATGGGGAGAGATGCCGGGCCCCTCTATGGGGAGGGATGCCGGGGCCCCTCTATGGGGAGGGATGCCGGGGCCCCTCTAAGGGGAGAGATGCCGGGGCCCCTCTAAGGGGAGAGATGCCGGGGCCCCTCTATGGGGAGAGATGCCGGGCCCCTCTATGGGGAGGGATGCCGGGGCCCCTCTATGGGGAGGGATGCCGGGGCCCTTCTATGGGGAGAGATGCCGGGGCCCCTCTATGGGGAGGGATGCCGGGGCCCCTCTATGGGGAGGGATGCCGGGGCCCCTCTACGGGGAGAGATGCCGGGGCCCCTCTACGGGGAGAGATGCCGGGGCCCCTCTACGGGGAGAGATGCCGGGGCCCCTCTACGGGGAGAGATGCCGGGCCCCTCTACGGGGAGAGATGCCGGGGCCCCTCTATGGGGAGAGATGCCGGGGCCCCTCTATGGGGAGAGATGCCGGGGCCCCTCTATGGGGAGAGATGCTGGGGCCCCTCTATGGGGAGGGATGCCGGGGCCCCTCTATGGGGAGAGATGCTGGGGCCCCTCTATGGGGAGAGATGCCGGGGCCCCTCTATGGGGAGAGATGCCGGGGCCCCTCTATGGGGAGAGATGCCGGGGCCCCTCTATGGGGAGAGATGCCGGGGCCCCTCTATGGGGAGAGATGCCGGGGCCCCTCTATGGGGAGGGATGCCGGGGCCCCTCTATGGGGAGAGATGCCGATGCCCCTCTATGGGGAGAGATGCCGGGGCCCCTCTATGGGGAGAGATGCCGGGGCCCCTCTATGGGGAGGGATGCCGGGGCCCCTCTATGGGGAGGGATGCCGGGGCCCCTCTATGGGGAGAGATGCCGGGGCCCCTCTATGGGGAGGGATGCCGGGGCCCCTCTATGGGGAGAGATGCCGGGGCCCCTCTATGGGGAGAGATGCCGGGGCCCCTCTATGGGGAGGGATGCCGGGGCCCCTCTATGGGGAGGGATGCCGGGGCCCCTCTATGGGGAGAGATGCCGGGGCCCCTCTATGGGGAGGGATGCCGGGGCCCCTCTATGGGGAGGGATGCCGGGGCCACACTGGAAAAGAGGGAATACATGGGGGAACTTTCCATAGGTATAGTCAGCGGCGTAAGTTAATGTGCCGGGCCCCGGTGCGAACGTTAAAGCGGAACAAAACCCGGGATTTTGACTGTGCTGGGTTTTGCCCCCGAGGCACCCGGATGGGGGATGCCCCACTGTATGAAACCCCCAGGTTGCCGGATCTGACTTACCCTTACCCAGTCCTTACAGCGCATGTGCGGCCTCTCGTCCAATCAGAGCGCTCGGATCTGCTCCCTCTCTGAGCGCGCTGGCGGCCGCATCCCCCGCTACCCTCTAACAGGGAGCGCGCCATTCACAAATGCCTGACACGGGCAATGAGCTGGCGCTACCTCTCGCTCCCTGCAGCGCTGTACTTGTATTAGAATGCCCAACATACATCTCATTCATCAATGCCGGCCAGGTTACTACAGCGACTGAGACGCTGTGTTACAGTGCCCTATAGCCGATCACAGCATCTTCTAGCGGTCGCTCTAAGCTCCTCTATACATACGCTCATCTGGCGCTACTAATGAATCAGCCTGTAAGTAATAAACCCCCATTTATTTCAGCCAATGAAACACTTAGATTTTATACAAAAAAATATTTGGCTCTTTCTCACAATGGAGCTCTTCTACTTTCTTTGCAATGGGAGTAAAATATTCAATTCATAAGAAAAAAGCCTGAGAATTCCACTGTTTGTGAATCACTAGTTAGGAAGACAATGAAAGGCAATGGCACTATTCAAACATTAATAATTACACTTGGGGTTACTCCACCAGCAGGTGGCGACGTTGCAGAGAAGTCCTGAAAAACGAGCCCCTCCCGGTCTATACAAACCTGGGACCTCCCACTTATCTCCCAGTGTTCTTCTCTGCAAGATGGCGACGACAGAAGAATGAAGTCTCCTTGCAGGTAGCCGGGGTAACACCCCGCCCCCCCCCCCCCCCTTCTGGTCTATTTCTGCCCGGCTTGTTTTATCTATTAGCCCCTTGATTCATTGTGAAGCCTCCCAGCTTAGGCTGCCGGCCGGGCAAGGGTAGACGGCACCTTAAAGTGGGCCAACACCCAGGGGTGATCTATAAGATTCCCGGGCCGATCACCTCACACATCTCGGATGTCCCGCGGGGTGTAACCCCCCCAAACACCCCAAAAAAACCTTACCTCTTCAGACGCTGCTTCCGCCTCACTCGCGCTCCTCCAGACGTGCGCGCGCCCGCGCCGGCCGTCTCTAAATGGCCAGCGCGGGCACACACACGTCAAGGGAGGCGGCGGCAGGCGCGATCCCTTGTCCGCCGATGGACGTCACTTGTCCGTCAGCGGGCATTGGACAGCACAGTCACGTGGGATCGTGAAGAGGTGAGTTTTCGGGGTGTTTGGGGGGGTTTTGGGCAGCGGGGCACCCCCGATCGGGGTGCCCCAGGGAAGTGGACCAATACCCAGGATAGTCAAAATCCTGGGTGTTGGTCCACTTTAAGGTGCCTAGGAGCTTGCTCCTCCGCTAGACCCCATACTATGGGGCAACGCGGCTATCCGGTGATCCGGATTTGGGATGCCCCATCCCGTTGCCCCTATGGCTTTTGCCCTGTGTCCCGCTTGGTCCCTTCTCCCTGTGCTAGATCGGGGGGGGGGGGGGCTGTGTGCTTGGTGCATGTTTCACTTTTCTGACACTTGTTGAGGCTGGCGCAGCCGGTGGGGGGCGGGGCCGGACGGCGTGCGTGTCGCCGGCCCGCCTGTCTGTCCGGCTCGCTGGTTTGTGCGGGGCTCTGTGGAGCCCCTCTGGCTGAGGAGCGGGCGCCAGAAAACGTGTGTGTGGCTGGTTCTCAGGAGGAGGAGGGGGGCGGGGCCGCGTCTCACGCGGCCCGCGCTGTGCTGCTGATTGGAGGGGGCGGGGCCGGAGTGCCTGGCGCGCTTAGGTGGGTCCGCCCTCCTGCTTCCCCCTGCCTCCTCGTTTCAGATGACTGAATGCTGCGTCTGTCCTCTGCGCCGCCATTTTATATGATCGGCTTTTTAAGGTAGGCTGTGTTTTATTAAGGTGGTATTGTCATTCTGCTTTGTACTGGGGACATTAGAGCTGGCTTCTTATGTCAGGGCGCGGCTGTCAGTAACCCCTCAAGGTTTGGGGTTTGTCTGGGTGCCGTCAGCGTGATCTTTGGTTATCAGCTGTATTGCAGCTGGGTCCCTTGCCCTTTCTGTGTACTGGTTTATGCTTGTTTTTGCATTTTATTCTTGTACTGACGCATGCTGGTCTGTTAGTTGCTTGGAGTGACTGTTGTCTTTTCTGTTACAGATCCTGGGATCCCGCGCTGAAGGGGTCTCCCGGTCTTAGATACCTGGCTAGTGGGGTTGTCCATTACAATTATATATATATATATATATATATATATATATATATATATATATATATATATATTTTAAACTGCAAATCCTCCCACTACTGGGACATTAAAGGGGCATCCCAGGTCGCATACGGTGTAAATCCCTGGGTAATTGCGAATACCACAATTTCACCATATGGAGGCTTCCAAGGATACCGGAAACTGCCCTTTGGGGCAATCTAGGCTGTGTGTGGGTTGTGGGGCTCTGCTCCCGGGGGATGATGTCATTATATGCATTCCATGTGCACAGCGGAACATTGAGTGCCAGTCAAGCTCCCCGGTTTCGGGCCCCTCGCCGCCCGTGTCATCTCCTACTCCTCCTCGCGTGTTCCGGACCCCGTGTGACGTTGTCATGGGTGGGGATTCGCAATCCGAGGTATGCGCCCGGTTGGCTAGCCTCGAGAAAATGTTTTCTGCTGTGGTTGCTCAGAAGGCTCCGGCTAAGCGGAAACATTTGTCCCCGCTGGACTGGTCAGATTGCCCCCCGGCTGAAGAGGGGGAGATTCTAGAGGAATTGGACGACCCTGAGGTCGAGCAGTTGTTTGGTGCTGAGGGTGACCAGGCGGTGGGGACGGTATTTGACACCCCTTCCATATTGGCTCAAATGTTTGAAGTTTTAGATTTAGACCCTCCCGAGGCGGTTCCTCCGCCTAAGGGTGAGTTGTTTGATGTGGCCAAGCCGCGTTTGGAGTTTCCCAGTCAACGACATTTTGAGAATGTCGTCCTTAAAGAATGGGAGCAGCCTACGCGTCTCGTTGGTGTTCCGCCTAGTTGGGATAAGAAGTATTCTTTTCCGGCGGACTTTGTGAAGTTGGTCTTTTCCTCCCGAGGTTGATGCCCCGGTTTTGGGGCTGTCTAACATGGCGGTGTTGCATTCTCCTGACACGACTACCCTTAAGGATGGTGAGGATCGTCGGATTGACCAGCTGGCTCGTCACGGTTTTACCTGTGCGGCTTTGAGGCCTGTTTGTGCTTCGGCACTTTTGTTGTTGGCGGTTAGGTCCATTGTCAGGGATTTATGTGCGGACCTTGATCCTACTTGTGATGAGTTTCTTGCTCTCAAACGTTGTTAGTCCTTTGTTTCCTTTGTCCTAGCTGCTCAGGATGATGCCATGGTGATGTGTGGCAGGACCACGGCTTTGTTGGTGGCTATACGACGGTCGATGTGGTTGCGGCAATGGACTTCTGAGTCGCTTACGGCTCTTCCCTTTTTGGGTTTGCGCCTGTTTGGTGAGAAATTGGATTCGGTTGCCAAGGGAGGTAAGTTACCTCAGCGCAAGAAACTTCGTTGTTCCTTTCGGGGGGCGGCTTCTTTTAATCCCTCCTTTCGGGGAGCCAGAGGTGCGGGCTTTTCGGCCCCCAGGGGTGCAAGCTGGAACAGGGGTAGAGGCCGTGGCCATCCCGGTCACTCCTGGGGTGCCAAACCCAAGCCCACTGCCAAGGCCGCTCAGCAATGAGGGGGCGCCCTCACCCTGCGGGTGGGGGGACGGTTGCGACTTTTCTCCCGGGTGTGGGACCAGGCGGTCTCGGACAGGTGGATCCGGGAGGTGGTGTCGGCCGGTTACAAGCTGGAGTTCGAGTCCCGTCCTCCTCCAAGATTTTTCAGGTCTCGTGTTCCCTCGGATCCTTTGGCCGCGCAGGGGCTCCTGGCGGTGGTAAGGAATCTTCTGGAAATGGCAGTCATCTGCCCGGTCCCTCCCTCGGAGGTGGGCTGCGGGTAATATTCCAATCTCTTCACAGTACCCAAGAAGGACGGGTCGGTTCATCCCATCCTGGATCTGAAGTTCCTCAACGTGTTTATTCGTTCCCGGAAGTTTCGCATGGAAACTCTGCACTCTGCCATCAATTCTCTTTGGCAGGGGGACTTCATGACATCCATAGATATCAAGGATGCCTACCTTCATATTCCTATCTTTCCGGCTCACCAAAGGTTTCTTCGCTTCGTGGTGGAAGATCAGCATTTTCAATTTGTGGCTCTTCCTTTCGGCCTTACCTCGGCTCCAAGAGTGTTCACCAAGGTGTTGGCGGGCGTGATGGCCCTTCTCAGAGCTCGGGGGATTCGCATTGGGCCTTATCTGGACGATCTTCTCATCATGGCTCCTTCCTTCAGTCAAGCGGAGATGGACACCAGGACGGTGGTATCCACTCTGGAGAGTTTCGGCTGGGTGATCAACTACCCCAAGTCCTCTCTTGTTCCGGCCAGGTGTCCTTCCTGGGGATGTCCTTGGATTCTTGCCAACACAGAGTGTTTCTGCCTCAGGCCAAAGTTCTCTTGATTCAGGAATTGGCGCAGCTTCTTCTTTCCAATCCTCGCCCGTCCATCCGGCTAGGGATGAGACTGGTGGGGTTGATGGTAGCTTCCTTCGAGGCAGTTCCTTTTGCTCAGTTTCACACAAGGACGCTTCAGCTTCATCTGTTGGCGTCATGGGACCGGCGACCGTGGTCGTTGGATCGGTCCTTCTGGATGTCCTCCCGGGTTCGGCAGTCTCTCCAGTGGTGGATGGTCTCGGACAATCTCTTGAGGGGCAGGTCCTTTCTGACGCCTCTTTGGGAAACTGTCACCACGGACGCCAGTTTGTTGGGATGGGGAGGTTTCTGGAAGGACCTTCTGGAGGCTCACTTGCCCATCAACGTTCGGGAGTTGAGAGCCATCAGGTTGGTTCTGTCTCACTTGAAACAGCATTTACAGGGCTTGCCGGTTCAGGTTCGGTCGGACAATCGAACGGCGGTTGCTTACATCAATCACCAGGGAGGGACTCGCAGTCTGAGTGCCCTCAGAGAGGTGTCTCTGATTCTAGCCTGGGCAGAGACTCATGTCCCTTGCATCTCGGCAGTGTACATTCCAGGAGTGGAAAACACGGAGGCGGACTTTCTGAGCAGGTGCTCTTCTCGCCGGGGGGAATGGTCTCTCCATCCTCAGGTGTTTCGGTCTCTTTGTCTCTGGTGGGGGACGCCGGAGGTGGATCTGTTTGCCTCTCGTCACAATCACAAGCTTCCGACATTCGTGTCGCTCTCTCAGGATCCTCTAGCTCTGGCGGTGGATGCCATGTCCCTGAGCTGGGGGGACCTGGGGTTCCTTTATCTGTTTCCTCCGATCCCCATGCAAGAGGCAAGGTGTTGCGAAAGCTGGCCCTGGAAGGGGTTCCCGCCATTCTCGTGGCTCCAAGGAGGGTGTGGTTCGCAGACATCGTTCGTCTGGCGGTGGATCAGGTCGATCTGCCTCTTCGGCCGGATCTTCTCACACAGGGTCAACTGCGTTACCCCAATTTGCCAACGCTGGCTTTGACGGCCTGGCTGCTGAAACCTCCATCTTAAGGGAGGAGGGTCTTTCGGATTCTGTTATTCAAACTCTTATTAGCGCCAGGAAGAGGTCCTTTTCTACCATCTACTATAGGACTTGGAGATCTTATATTGATTGGTGTGAGGCTAGATCTTTGCCCTGTCGGGTCTTCTCTGTTTCTAGGATTTTGGAACTTCTTCAATCGGGGCTGGACTTTTATCCAGGGGGTCTCGCATTTGCGGCCTCCTAGGAGGCCTTTGCTCCCTGTTTGGGATTTGAATTTGGTTCTCTCTGCTTTTCAGGCTCCTCCTTTTGAGCATCGGCAGGATATTGCTCTTTCTACTTTGACTCAGAAGGTTGCCTTTTTGGTGGCCATCACTTCGGTTCGGCGCGTTTCGGAGTTGGCAGCCTTGTCGATTCAGGCTCCTTACTTTGAGAGGCATCAGGACAAAGTGGTTTTCCGCTTCAAACCGGATTTTCTACCTAAGGTGGTCTCTGCTTTTCATCTTAACCAGGACATTGTTCTTCCTTCCTTGTGCTAGGAATGACAAGGAAAGGGTTTTGCATTGTTTGAATGTGGTACGTTGTGTGAAGTACTATTTGCTTACTACATCTCCTTTTCGTAAGACTGATGCTTTTTTCGTGGTGCCCTGTGGGCCTAGGAAGGGTTTGGCTCCGGCTAAGTCTTCCATTAGCAAATGGATTCGTCAGGCTGTTGTTGGGGCCTATTCTGCCAAGGGGAAGGCTTCCCCTTTTCGTATCATTGCTCATTCCACTCGTGCTGTTGGGGTGTCTTGGGCTTTTCAGCACCAGGCTTCTGTTGAACAAGTTTGTAAGGCTGCTACTTGGTCTTCTGTTCACACTTTTTCCAAGTTTTATAAGGTTGATGTGCGGGCCTCAGCGGATGCTGTGTTTGGCCGCAAGGTTCTGCAGGCTGCAGTGGTTTGAGTTTTGCATTATTGCCTTGTTGGATACCCGCCCTTTCTGGACACTGCTTTTGGATGTCCCAAGTGTAAATATTAATGTTTGAAGCGGGGTGTGTGACATACTTAGAATAATACCATTTTGTGAATACTCACCTGTAAAATGGGTATTATAAGTATGTCACACACACCGCTTCACCCGCCCTTTTTGGTATCCTGGATCTTTATATGGTGAAGCTTTGTTGTTTGAGGGTTACCAATGGTTTTTTTCTGGTACCTTGTCTTTACTGCTGTTTGAAAACTGGGAGATAAGTGGGAGGTCCCAGGTATGTATAGACCGGGAGGGTCTCTGCAACGTCGCCACCTACAGGTGGGTTAACCCAAGTGTAAATATTAATGTTTGAAGCGGGGTGTGTGACATACTTATAATACCCATTTTACAGGTGAGTATTCACAAAATGGTATTTTTTTACTCCTGAAACATTTTACCCCTTTTTACTAGTAGTTAAAAGTTCCATAAGAACAGGGGAAGGTACATGGGAGTGGTCGACCTTTGGGTTTTTACACTGCGGGGCACCAAAACCCAGAATAGTCAAAATCCTGGCTTTTGGTCCACGTTATAGTGTAAACATAAGAATGGCGTACCATGAGGTTAAAGCTAGCAAAGAGCTGCACCCTGCACCCTGCACCCAAGGACACGTGGTGCTATGTGAGCAAAGCTTTGTATAGAAAACAATGGCCACATTTCTGCATTAAAGGAAACATTTTTAATACAGGTCCCTGGCAATCCAACCAACCCCTCCCAAAAAAACAACATATATGCCTCTTACAAATATTACTGTTTAATTAGTACTTCCACTACAGCATACCTCGCCTCTGTATTACATGTATCCACAATGTTACAAATATTACTGTTTAATTAGCACTTCCTCTACAGCATAGCTTGCCTCTTTATTACATGTATCCACAATGTTACAAATATTACTGTTTAATTAGCACTTCCACTACAGCATACCTTGCCTCTGTATTACATGTATCCACAATGTTACAAATATTACTGTTTAATTAGCACTTCCACTACAGCATACCTTGCCTTTTTATTACATGTATCCACAATGTTACAAATATTACTGTTTAATTAGCACTTCCTCTACAGCATAGCTTGCCTCTATATTACATGTATCCACAATGTTACAAATATTACTGTTTAATTAGTACTTCCACTACAGCATAGCTTGCCTCTTTATTACATGTATCCACAATGTTACACTATTACTGTTTAATTAGTACTTCCACTACAGCATAGCTTGCCTCTGTATTACATGTATCCACAATGTTACACTATTACTGTTTAATTAGTACTTCCACTACAGCATAGCTTGCCTCTGTATTACATGTATCCACAATGTTACAAATATTACTGTTTAATTAGTACTTCCACTACAGCATAGCTTGCCTCTGTATTACATGTATTCACAATGTTACAAATATTACTGTATAATTAGTACTTCCCCTACAGCATAGCTTGCCTCTGTATTACATGTATCCACAATGTTACAAATATTACTGTTTAATTAGCACTTCCACTACAGCATAGCTTGCCTCTGTATTACATGTATCCACAATGTTACAAATATTACTGTTTAATTAGCACTTCCACTACAGCATAGCTCGCCTCTTTATTTCATGTATCCACAATGTTAGCCATGTACATACAGCTACACAGGCAACTTAAAAAGTCGAAAAAAATTATGCATTTACATTTACCCATTAAAAAACCTTACAACACCATGCAGCAGTCAGGAAACAATACTAAACAATAGAACAAAAAAATGAGTACATTTTCCAATAATTTTCGCTTGCAACAGCCTTTTTACGAGCATTTTGAAAATTTTACGAGTGATTCGAAAATTTTACGAGTGATTCGAAAATTTTACGATTGCATTTTCGAGTGCACGTATTTAATTCAACCCCTTTTCTGAATCACTAGAAAAATTTACAAATTTACGCATGCGATACTATTTTTCGAGCAACACGAATTTATTTCTACCTTTGTGGAATCGAGCCCTTTATGTGGATTTGTTGATTGGACTTAATAGTAGGATTGAAATTCTGCACGTAGAGCTACATTTATTCATTCATTATTATTAATATTAACTACTATAAATCAAATACAAGCACAGTATTTTTTATGAATGATAAATATTCCTGCTTTTCTATGCAGCCAGTCGATATACTGGAGCTATAACAATCTATCTTATCACAAATGGACGGCGCTATCGCTTCACTTCAGTTAAGAGTAAAAAGCAAAAGACTCGCGTGACCGGTTTACGCATCTCTATATAAATAGCTCATAAGTCACACAAAGAACTTTCTGAGAATTAGCCGTGAACTTTGTTCAGCAAAGTGCTGATGTGTATACGGCGGTGGCTGCAGGTTCCAGGTCTGAAACACGTGTCTAATCATGTTTAAAGTACATGAAGAATGTCGGGATTTAGAATTCTGCCCATCGTGGTCGTTCAGGGAGAACATGGACAAGTGGGCAGTTTAGCACCGACATATATTTAATGAATAGAAGCTGGCAGCCGTATTGTTTGCCGCCCCGTCACTGTGATCTGGCATTTTTCTGATGTAACAGCGAGTCCTGGTTGCTGTTCCCTGAGCTGATAAAAAGCAAACAGACGGAGGAGGAGGAAACAGCTGTGATTTTCCACTAGACTCCTCTGTCTTGCATGTCTCACCCTGCCAGTCCTAATGACACCCAACGATTGCCCTCCCGTCTGGGTGTAGAAACAGAGCAAGGTGGGGGATCACATTAGAAATAGAAACAGGGAAAGGCAAGAAAGTATAAAGTAGATAAAAATAATGCAAGAGAAGGGAAAAAAGAGAGACTTGCTGAGCTCACTCTTTCTGTATTGTGGCCAGTGAAGGAATGAGGCCAAAAATCAGCCGTGGATTTTACCAGCCCCTGGCCAGCCTGAGATAACCGTGATGAGGCCCCCCAACCATGATGCCGGAGCTATAGCATTGGGGGCTGGGATTCCTTGACTTGTGGGTACAGTGGGGCTGGGTACAGGGGCTGGGGTTCCTTGGCTTGTGGGTACAGGGGGCTAGGGTTCCTTGGCTTGTGGGTACAGTGGGGCTGGGTACAGGGGCCTGGGGTTCCCTGGCTTGTGGGTACAGTGGGGCTGGGGTTCCTTGGCTTGTGGGTACAGTGGGGCTGGGGTTCCTTGGCTTGTGGGTACAGTGGGGCTGGGGTTCCTTGGCTTGTGGGTACAGTGGGGCTGGGGTTCCTTGGCTTATGAGTAAAGTGGGGCTGGGTACAGGGGTCTGGGATTCCTTGGCTTGTGGGTACAGTGGGGCTGGGTACAGGGGGCTGGGGTTCCTTGGCTTGTGGGTACAGGGGGCTGGGGTTCCTTGGCTTGTGGGTACAGGGGACTGGGGTTCCTTGGCTTGTGGGTACAGTGGGGCTGGGTACAGGGGGCTGGGGTTCCTTGGCTTGTGGGTACAGTGGGGCTGGGTACAGGGGGCTGGGGTTCCTTGGCTTGTGGGTACAGGGGACTGGGGTTCCTTGGCTTGTGGGTACAGGGGACTGGGGTTCCTTGGCTTGTGGGTACAGGGGACTGGGGTTCCTTGGCTTGTGGGTACAGTGGGGCTGGGTACAGGGGGCTGGGGTTCCTTGGCTTGTGGATGCAGGGGGCTGGGGTTCCTTTGCTTGTGGGTACAGTGGGTCTGGGTACAGGGGGCTGGGGTTCCTTGGCTTGTGGGTACAGTGGGGCTGGGTACAGGGGGCTGGGATTCCTTGGCTTGTGGGTACAGGGGGCTGAGGTTCCTTGGCTTGTGGGTACAGAGGACTGGGGTTCCTTGGCTTGTGGGTACAGGGGACTGGGGTTCCTTGGCTTGTGGGTACAGGGGACTGGGGTTCCTTGGCTTGTGGGTACAGGGGACTGGGGTTCCTTGGCTTGTGGGTACAGGGGGCTGGGGTTCCTTGGCTTGTGGGTACAGTGAGGCTGGGTACAGGGGGCTAGGGTTCCTTGGCTTATGGGCACAGTGGGGCTGGGGTTCCTTGGCTTGTGGGTACAGTGGGGCTGGGGTTCCTTGGCTTATGGGCACAGTGGGGCTGGGTACAGGGGGCTGGGGTTCCTTGGCTTGTGGGTACAGTGGGGCTGGGTACAGGGGGCTGGGGTTCCTTGGCTTGTGGGTACAGTGGGGCTGGGGTTCCTTGGCTTGTGGGTACAGGGGGCTGGGGTTCCTTGGCTTGTGGGTACAGTGGGGCTGGGTACAGGGGGCTGGGGTTCCTTGGCTTGTGGGTACAGTGGGGCTGGGTACAAGGGGCTGGGGTTCCTTGGCTTGTGGGTACAGGGGGCTGAGGTTCCTTGGCTTGTGGGTACAGGGGACTGGGGTTCCTTGGCTTGTGGGTACAGGGGACTGGGGTTCCTTGGCTTGTGGGTACAGGGGACTGGGGTTCCTTGGCTTGTGGGTACAGGGGACCGGGGTTCCTTGGCTTGTGGGTACAGTGGGGCTGGGTACAGGGGACTGGGGTTCCTTGGCTTGGGGGTACAGTGGGGCTGGGTACAGGGGGCTGGGGTTCCTTGGCTTGTGGGGCTGGGTACAGGGGGCTGGGGTTCCTTGGCTTGTGGATACAGGGGGCTGGGGTTCCTTGGCTTGTGGATACAGTGGGGACTGGGGTTCCTTGGCTTGTGGGTACAGTGGGGCTGGGTACAGGGGGCTGAGAGGGAAACTAAGGGGGCAGGGATTAAATGTGGGTGTAAGAAGCAGCCGCCCAACTGGCCTCAAGGCAGTGCGGCCCACTGGGCATTGTCCCGGGTCTCCCTATGGCCAATCCACCCTGATTGTGGCCGCTGTACAGAAAGTAATGCATACTGTGCTTCCCCCGAACAAAAAGAGGGTCTTCTATTTATTTTTGTTCCAATAGATGTGCTACAGCTTTTTTTCAGGGGGATGCCTTATTCATATCTTCCAAGTGACCCTGATTTGGAGGCACTGTCCCTCTTTTTGACCCATGTCACCCTGTCCCTCGTGTTCTCATTTGTCCCTCTTTGAGGTGCAGCATGCAGATCTGCAGCAATAAATGATTCATTTGCCTATTCAAAGTGTTTCTATTGTTGTAACTGTTGCAATGTATCTCCTATACATCCCTCAATGAGGGGGCGTGGCTTCATCCATCCCTTGATGAGGGGGCGTGGCTTCATCTATCCCTCAATGAGGGGGCGAGGCTTCATCCATCCCTCAATGAGGGGGCGTGGCTTCATCCATCCCGCAATGAGGGGCGTGGCTTCACCCTTCCCTCAATGAAAAGTTGGTATGTATGCAAACTGTGATGCCACAGGGAGACAGACCAAGACCCGGGCAGAACTGGACCAACAGCAGTTAAAAAAAAAAAAGACCTTGGGTGACAGGTCAGTTACACAATCCACTGTCACTGCACGGAAGGGGGCGGGGCTGGTACTTGTCGAGACAAGTAGGTAGGAACATCCAGTCCCTCTTTATCAGACATTCTGATAAGCTTAATGTCACTCCAAGGCCTTTTCCTATGGGAATAAGTAATAAAGTGAGTTACAAAAAATATGTATATTACTCTGCCATAGGCTACAGCATGGACGCACAACCTGCGGCCCGCATTGCCCTTATTTATTGTCCCTCACCCCTAAGGAGTTAAAGAGCAGAGCTTGCCTTGCAGTGCAAGGGGCCGACCACTAGAGAGCAGTGTGTCTCTAATTTCTGGAGCAGAAAGTGAACTTCATTGTAGAGGTGGGTGACACACAAAAAAGGCTGTATTATGAGGAGGGCACAAGGGGCACGCGCCACAGGGCCTCCACCACTTGTCCTACAAAGGAGGCCTCCACCAACCTTTGGGTTATGGTCTGGTCCAGGAGGCTTTTCAGTCTTTGGTCTGACAGCAACAAAGCTATTCACCACCCGAAAACACCGGCGGCCGAGGTGTGGGGCGGAGAGGATTTTATCTGTTACACTTGTTGATTCCATTTTTAAATGTGAGTACGCATTTGGTACTTATTTTAAGATTAACGCATTAAAAGCGATATTATGCCAGATCTGTCCATCATTTCTCTTTCATGCATATAAAATCAATGGGAGAGATGAGTGGAATTGATACTTAAAGCTTCCAATTAAGCCAAGATCAAGATTATGCTTAAAGGCTCTGTGTGAAATGCCCAGTTACTACTGCCATTTGGTAAGAGGATATTTTATAGGTGGTGGGCAGAAGGTGAAGGTCACTTAAAGGAACAGAGCCTTTATTTATAAGCACAATACTTTGGACTCACTAACTGACCAGTATTGAAAGATTTTTTTCCATTGGAAGGAAACCAAGTGTTTAAAGATTGTCAAAGGACATTTAACAGCTTATGCATTCAGAAATTTAATAGGACTGCTTAGAACCTATGTATTTAGAACTTGATTGCATCTTTTGATATAAGATTAACTTTATGCTCTGTGCTTAATTGTATACTATATTGTTTCTGTCTTGACCTTATTTGGGATAATTAGGTCTAGTGCACATTGAGCAAAGAGATGTAATATTTTTACATAATCCTTTTCACCTAGATAGCATATAGAAGATCACAGCGTGGGTTTGTTATAATTTTTTCCGGCAACAAAGCTAAACCTGCAGCCAAAGCCACAGCAGGGCAGGACGGAGAGTCTAGAGCAGCAAAGCCGCCGCCAGCAACGCTACAGTGATGGGTGCAGAGCTGAAACTGCACATAAGCCGCCTAGTACAGCTCAATGCAGGGAACTGTTGTCTGCTGGACCAGCCGGGTGACTACAAATCCCCCGGGCCAAATGGCAAAGCAGCTGCACCCGCACAAGGGGTGCACAAGGGACTCGATCTGATCTTCCAGTAAGTGGGCGGGTGCCAGACAACCACCAATCAGTTACTTGGCTGGACTATTATTTTATACTGTATCTGGGGCCTCCACCAACCTTTAGGTAATGATCTGGTCCAGATGGCTTTTCAGTCCTTGGTCACTGCACATAAGCCACCAAGCACAGCCGCTGGCAGCTCAATGCAGGGAACTGTTTTCTGCTGGACCAGCCAGACGACTACAAACCCCCCGGCCCGAATGGCAAAGCAGGCGTTCCCGAGTAGATCAGTGAGGATTGAGGGAGGTTTTAACCTCCTCTAATATTCCTATTTAAGGTAAAACACAATTAAATTGTCATACTATAATGTATGTATACTATATACTATGTATACTATATGCTATATATATATACTATGTATACTATATAATATGTATACTATAAACTATGCATACTATATACTATGTATACTATATAATATGTATACTATAAACTGTGCATACTATATACTATGTATACTATATAATATGTATACTATAAACTATGCATACTATATACTATGTATACTATATAATATGTATACTATAAACTGTGCATACTATATTCTATGTATTTTATATAATATGTATACTATAAACTATGCATACTATATACTATGTATACTATATGTTATGTATACTATATACTATGCATACTATATACTATATATACTATGTATACTATATGCTATGTATACTATGCACTATGTATACTATACTATGTATACTATATGCTATGCATACTATATACTATGCATACTATATACTGTATACTATGCATACTATGTATACTATATGCTATGTATACTATGCACAATGTATACTATAAACTATGCATACTATATACTATGTATACTATATACTATGCATACTATGTATACTATATGCTATGTATACTATGCACAATGTATACTATAAACTATGCATACTATATACTATGTATACTATATACTATGCATACTATGTATACTATATGCTATGTATACTATGCACAATGTATACTATATACTATGCATACTATATACTATGTATACTATATACTATGCATACTATGTATACTATATGCTATGCATACTATGTATACTATATACTATGCATACTATGTATACTATATGTTATGTATACTATATACTATGCATACTATATACTATATATACTATGTATACTATATGCTATGCATACTATATACTATGCATACTATATACTGTATACTATGTATACTATATGCTATGTATACTATGCACTATGTATACTATACTATGTATACTATATGCAAGCACAGCTATAATCCCGCCCCATGCGCTTTATCCCACTCTCCTCAGTAAGTGTGATGCTTCTGAGTCAAGATGGCGGCGCCCGTATCCTAGAGTCCTGAACAGAGTTGCAGCCCAGTGGGGGAAAGAATAATAAGTAAGAGACTAAAAACATAAAATATATTAATTTTAGATGCTGGGGAATCGTTTTTTAAGGGTTTGGGCTTCTCATTAAATCCTGGTGAAGGTTCCGGGTTAATAAATGGAGGAGCTGTTTGAAGGGGGCCCTATAATAAACAGGAATCTATTGTGCCTTTGTTGATGGCATTGTATGACTCCTGTGAAGCAGATCATTTTACCAGCCCTGGAATCCGTTGTGTGTGTGCACAGCTCCTTCTGCTCCAGCTAATCTTAGTTATTCTGACCTTTCAGACGTGTTTAGACGGCAGCAATGTCTCATTGTTTTCTATTAGGATTATACATGCATTCAAATGTTCTATAGATGTGAGGAGATATATATATATTATTATTGTTTATTTATATAGCGCCATCAACTTCCGTAGCGCTTTACAAGGTAAGAATACAGACAGGGTAAAACATATAGTACAGAGAACAATACAAAATTAGATGCCACAGGTTAAACCCAAGTGTTGTGAGCACAATAATAGGGGGGAGTGCCCTGCCCTTGCCAGCTTACAGTCTAAAGGATGGGGGTGGAGACAAAGGGGCGGGGTCACAAGTGGTAGAGCTTGAAAGGATGGGGGTGGAGACAAAGGGGGCGGGGTCACAAGTGGTAGAGCTTGAAAGGATGGGGGTGGAGACAAAGGGGGCGGGGTCACAAGTGGTAGAGCTTGAAAGGATGGGGGTGGAGACAAAGAGGGCGGGGTCACAAGTAGTAGAGCTTGAAAGGATGGGGGTGGAGACAAAGGGGGCGGGGTCACAAGTGGTAGAGCTTGAAAGGATGGGGGTGGAGACAAAGGGGGCGGGGTCACAAGTGGTAGAGCTTGAAAGGATGGGGGTGGAGACAAAGGGGGCGGGGTCACAAGTGGTAGAGCTTGAAAGGATGGGGGTGGAGACAAAGGGGGCGGGGTCACAAGTGGTAGCGCTTGGGTATGGCTGCATGTGCCATTGAAGGTTATAGGAGTTGCTTACGCCAGGTCATATGCTTGTCTGAAGAAGTGAGTTTTGAGGGCGCTTTTAAGGGCTTGAAATGATGGAGAGTGGCGGATGGAGCGGGGGAGAGCATTCCAGAGAAGTGGGGAGGCACGGGAGAAGTCTTGAAGGCGGGAGTGCGAGGAGGTAACCAAGGAAGAGGACAGGAGAATGTCAGAGGCAGAGCGGAGGTTGCGCTTTGGTTGGTAATGTTGGATCAGAGATGAAATGTAGGGAGGGGTGTGGCTTAATTTACATATTGTCCCTCTTTGAGGTGTAACATGCAGATCTGCAGCAACAAATGATTAATTTGCCTATTCAATGTATTTCTATTGTTGTAACTGTTACAATGTATCTCCTATCCATCCCTCAACAAGGGGGCGTGGCTTCATCCATCCCTCAATGAGGGGGTGTGGCCTCATCCATCCCTCAATGAGGGGGCGTGGCCTCATCCATCCCTCAATGAGAGAGCGTGGCTTCATCCATCCCTCAATGAGGGGGCGTGGCTTCATCCATCGCTCAATGAGGGGGCGTGGCCTCATCCATCCCTCAATGAGGGGGCGTGGCTTCATCCATCCCTCAATGAGAGAGCGTGGCTTCATCCATCCCCCAATGAGGGGGCGTGGCTTCATCCATCCCTCAATGAGGGGGCGTGGCCTCATCCATCCCTCAATGAGGGGGCGTGACTTCATCCATCCCCCAATGAGGGGCATGGTCTAATTTAATTTTGGGCTGGGTGAGTTTTTGGGGTGGGGTTGGAGCAGGTCTGGGTAGGTTTTGGGGGTGGGTTGAGATTGAGCACGGGACTTCCCTTGGGGCATCCCAATTTGGGATGCCCCACTGTGTAAAACTCCCAGATCACCCTGTTTACTCACCTATTCCCAGTCCTATGGCGTTTGCGCGGGCTCTTGTCCAATCAGAGCCGTTTGCCGGGCATATGTCATTTGTCAAATGAACGAGAGCCCGCGCATGTGCCGTAGAACTGGGAAGAGGCGAGACGAAAATTCAAGGCAAATGAAAAAAAAAAGGACGCGACGCTGCGCAGGAGCTTCGGAGGTAAGCTTTTTTTGCCTAACATTCATTGCTGGGTTCTGGGGCATGTTGCCCAGTAGGTTTTTAAGTAAAAAAAATTAAAAGGCAGCCAGGTTTCGGTCCACTTTAACCCCTGTGTAACTAGTACGCTAGTATAGATTACTAGTATATCTCACTAAAAATAAATCCATCCAGGCTGAAACCTGATGAAAGAAAGAAAGGGAATGGCAGAAAAAAACACTAAGAAACAGAATAAATGGAAAGAAAAAAAAAAAGAATAAAAAGGAAAGAAACAAAGTAATATATATATATATATATATATATATATATATATATATATATATATATATATTACATATATATTATATTATTATTAATTTAAATATATATTATATTTATATTAATTATATAATAAATATATAATTTATAATATATAAATAAAATATATTAAATATATAATAAATAAATAAAATAAAAAATAAATAATATATATTAAATATATAATTTATATAATATATATATTTATATTAATTATATAATATATATTATATTTATATATTATATTATTATTATATATATTTTATATTATTATATTTATTACAGGCTTCCCAGCTCCCAACACACAGGAGTCACATGGCCACAGCAATAAAGGGGAGAGGATGAAATTGCAGACTGCCTTTAAAGTGGACCAACACCCAGGATTTTGACTATCCTGGGTTTTGGTCCACTTCAGGGGGGCACCCCCGCTGTGTAAAACCCCCCAGAACCCCGAAAAACTCACCACGCTCACGGACAAGCGGCGGACAAGACAGTGCGCCCGCCGCCGCCTCCCGCACATCGCTCTGACAGGGCGCGCGCCCGCGCCGGCCATTCACAAACGGCCGGCGCGGGCGCGCGCACGTCTAGAGGAGCACGCGGGAGGTGAGTTGATGAGATGAGGTGATTTTTTCTGGGGTTTTGGGGGGGGTCCCTCACCGCGGGACATCCCGATCTCGGATGTCCCGCGGGGAGGGAGGTGATCGGCCCGGGAATTTTATAGATTCCCGGGCCGATCACAGGAGGGTGATGGTCCACTTTAAGCCCCCCCCCCCCATTCGCTCAGGAGCATTTGTAAGGAAGCACTAATGTGGAAACAACTTTTTTTTTTACTATAGCAGTAACGCCCGCACGTCCCCCCTCCTGCAGGTGGCCACCCTAGGCACAGGCCCAGGTTTATCCATTAGAAAGCACAGAGCTGGAACTCAGACAAGGGTGGGAGATGCAGGTTTCGCCCCTTCCCTCCTACCCTTCCCCCTACCCTACCTCTTCCCCCTATTACCTCACTCTCTACCCTTCTCTTTCTAAGTCAGTAGGTTCCTTTTATTCTTATTCTTTCCTTTTATGTTTCTCATAATAATGCTTATAAGTAGGTAGAGGCCCTGCCTCGTCATTGACAAAGTGATAATAGTTGTTTCCTATGACAACCACAGTCTTAACAAGATATTATGGAGAATGGTAATTTTATATCCTTTTAAATGCCCAATGTTAACTTCCGATCACTGTGGTCTTGACATTTCACATGTATATAATGTTACTGACAGAGTTTGCAGAGTGCTCTTATTATAATTTCCTGTATGACCTGTCTTACTGTCTTGTGAAACAATAAAAATTATTGTAAAAGAAAAGAAAGCACAGAGCTCCCGTGAAGGCATACAATCAAACTGGGGTGATCCCGCGGTGCATGCACTCTCAATCTGCTACCTCCACCAGAATATCAAGCCTCTTATCAGCTTTCCTTTTCAGCTTGCGTTTTGATATAAATAAATTATTGCATTTGGCCGTGGTCAGTTCCAGCATCCATACAGTCTCCTCAACATATCACTCCAACCGTGGTAATTAGCACCGGCCACAGTCGTGGAAAGAAAAACACATCGAGTGCAATAATGTTTAACCACCAGGCACACTTTAATGATAAGAAATGCACTCACATAAAAAATACAGATATAACCCTTTAAAACCAAGGTTAGTGGCTCTCACCCACTCCTCCGATCGCAGACCTTGTCAGGTCCCAACGGTAACAAATATCAGCTGATAATGAAATAGTGATCCGCCTGCTGCCGGCGACGCGTTTCGTTGCAACTTTTACGAGGCTGGCAGCATGACGGAAGAGGAAGCTTTAAATACCTTATGCGTTTGTCCCAGACGGAAACTCCACGACGGGGGCCTGCTGGATTCGGGCCCAAATTAGTATTCAGCAATAGTACTGCTCGTTGTCAGGGGAGGCTGTCTCCCTACGTCAGCCAATAATCATCCTATGCTGCTCGTTGTTGAAAGGATGGGGTGTAATATTTATCCAGATATATACTAATATCCAGCTATATACTAATAAGGCTTGCTTGAACCATTTTGCTCAAGCTTAGAATAGAGGTGAAAGTTTCACTTTAAGACACTTACTTTTCCATATAATCATTTAGCAGAAAATGGACATTTCATTATTTTTATTATAACGAGCTTTGCCTTATCTATGTCAGTCTGTGCGCTTCAGGAGACAGCATCAAGGCCATCTTTAATTTCTTCTCTTGTTTCAAGAACTTATTGTTTTGTTTTATGTTTATGCCTACGTGCAAAATGTCCTGTTAATAGTTGCTCCCCGAAGGGAGGGGTATATAATTCTGTATACTGCTCTATATATTCTCTGCTCTGTCAGAAATAAATCAGAACCTGTATGATGAACGCTGTTATCTGAACTTCTCTTCGAGTCATACTGGTTCCTAGCTCGAGCTACGTGGAGACTCTCCAGGGGCAGATGCTCAATGGGAAACCAACAGTCGTCAGAGGGGAGTCGCGCAAATGGGAAGCTGGCAGGCAGCCGCGTCATCAATGTGAACCGAGGCCGTCCCCGCCTACCCCCCGCCGGATATCGGCTCTGCCCATAGATACGTAGAACACACAGTTACGTCAAATGTGTAACTCTGCCCTCCATCAGGCCTAGGTTTGCCTAATGGTAAATACAGCCCTGCGGTGTAGCTTTCCCTGGACGGTGGGGACGCGAGCTGTGTGTGCTGAGCTGATTGGGGGACCGCTTGGAAAATAGAATGTCATAAGCCTGTGCACCCCGATATCTCGGCCATTTCTGCTTCAATTGAAAAACGGAGAACAGTTTAAGACAGCAATAAATTTAGCCCGACGCAATGGGGTAGCAATTACCTTTGCCTGCTGTATCACTTTAACCCCGAGTGCTTGAGTGCTGTGGCTCCTTTAAGACTTTTGTATCCTAATTGCCCTGCTAACGTGCACCTCCCAGGTTAGTTATAAAATGTTAGGTGGGGGTCTCAGGGATAGGTCGTCTAGACCTTGCCCTGAAAGAACAGTCTTGTCCAGTGCTCTGTTTCCCTCACTCCCTTGGCATTTAACTTATGTTGGGGGGGGGTGTTATTCCCGGGAAAATCGGGGAACCCAGAGTTGGGAGTGTTTAATGGGATTTTCTAGAAAAATACATTTTAGTCTTAGGGGGTTATGTAAGAAGGGATAGCGTCAGGTAACGCCTTGTAAATGAGAGGTAGCGTCTATAAAGTAATAAATTCTAAACAATGCAGCAGGAAGAGATGAGATAAGGAAGCCAGATTAGGAGATAAGTAAAACCTGCAACTAGGGTCATAAAAGATCAAAGGAATACCAGAGATGAAAGCCCCCTTTGAGTATAATTGGGGGGATCCTTAGATGAGAAGGGGGCAGAAGGAAGGAAGGCAAGAAGGAGACTGCTTGCACATGAGAAGGGCCAGGCGAAAGGCAGGAGAGCGAGACAGGAGAAAGGAGGAATGAAGGCGGCCAGCTGGAAAGGTCTGCTGGTGGGTGCCCGTTTCAGGAGGGTAATGCTTTTAATGTTACCTTAATCCCTGTATATATGAATGCCAGTCCCAGAACTGTATTGTATTGTGTTGAAAGATTTGATTGCATTATTGTGTTATTTTATCAACAATATATCTCTTTATTTACTACTTGTCTCAGTGTCCTCTGCATATACCGGAAGTTGAAAGAATGTACAGTCTTATGCTTGTGTCCACTGTGTTATGATTGGCCAGATATTGATAATATTTGTGTATGTGTTTGCCTATTTTAGTCGAGCAGGATAGATATATATATATATATATAATATTATTGATGTTTTAGTTATTTACATAATTGGCACGTGCCTTTCAGGAATATTAATTTATTTACAGTATAATATTAAAAATCCATATAAACACCTTTGCTAATGAGAGGAGGGGTCACTTATACATCAGAACTGAATAAAACTCTCACCAAGCTTGTGGTTTTCTTTTCATGGTAGGAATAAAATCCATGGGTGACAGGTTTAGTCTATGAGGCGTGACAGAGCCAGTCACCTGTTATTTCCTCTTCCTTCCATTAATATAAAAAATAAATAAACCTGGCTGGATATTTCCTGATGCCGGTTGTATAAGTCACCCCTCTACTTGCCATCCAGCATATTTATATGGATTTTTATTATTGGGCCATTATTTCGCGATGGTGCTCCTTTAAACATACTTCTGCAGATGTGTGTGACCGAACCCTCGGTTTTTAACCAGATTTAGAGACAGATTTTAGGTTGGTCTGCAAGCTAACAGGCTTGAGTGCTGTGGCTCCTTTAAGACTTTTGTAGCACTTTAACCCTGTCCCTTGGTTGAAATAGAAAGTCCTTTTTAACCATAATAACTATGTAACTCTAAGGGTCGATTCATGGTTATGCTCCAATGAATTTGCGCATGTTTTAAAGAGCACCAAGTAGCGTTTGGGCTTCTGCTTGATTCATGCTGGGCAAAATGGGATGCACCTATTTTTTGTGTGCCAATTAACGTACATGTGCCCACCAAAGCGCAGACCTCAAAAATTCCACAAACGCAAATTTGGCACCTCAAACTCCGGCGTCTGATTTATGGGATGTTTAGAGGGCAGAAAAGTATGTGAAGAGTGAATTTCCTCCAGCAAATTGGTGGAGGAAACTGCTGATTCCGATGAGTAACAGGCTTTATTTCATTCCGAAAACACACGGTGGCAGCATCCGGCATGTTTTTTTAACAATGAAAGTGTCAGACGCAAGTTTATTTTGGGGATTGAACCCTTTATTTTGGTTTGTGAAAAAAAAAAAAAAAAAAAAGGTAAAACACCAAAAATGTGAATTGTTGGCCCCAAAGTTTAGCAAAAAATAAAACTAAAATAATAGTTACATTAAAATGCAAACCTAATAGGGGAGGGAGGGTTAAAGAGAACATCTGGGACAAAACATTGGGCAAAAAAACGCTAAGGACTAACTGGAATCAGAATTCCACCCCAAAACCATGACCCGACCTTTAGGACTCTGCTCTTAGTAGATCATGACCAGACTAATCTAAAACACTAGAGGCATAATTATAGGGCTTGTTCAGGCTAAGTGTTAAAACAAATGGTAGTTTGCTTACCTGCCATGCAGAGGATTCATCCTGGTTTGCAGCTGAATAGAGCTAAGAATTTGGCCCCTCTTGACCCGACCTTGACCTGACCCGACCTTTAGGGCTCTTAGAAGATCATGACCTGAATTTTCCCCTCTTGACCCGACCTTTAGGACTCTGCTCTTAGAAGATCATGACCCAAATTTGCCCCTCTTGACCCGACCCGACCTTTAGGACTCTGCTCTTAGAAGATCATGACCTGAATTTTCCCCTCTTGACCCGACCTTTAGGACTTTGCTCTTAGAAGATCATGACCTGAATTTTCCCCTCTTGACCCGACCTTTAGGACTCTGCTCTTAGAAGATCATGACCCAAATTTGCCCCTCTTGACCCGACCCGACCTTTAGGACTCTGCTCTTAGAAGATCATGACCTGAATTTTCCCCTCTTGACCCGACCTTTAGGACTTTGCTCTTAGAAGATCATGACCTGAATTTTCCCCTCTTGACCCGACCTTTAGGACTCTGCTCTTAGAAGATCATGACCCAAATTTGCCCCTCTTGACTCGACCCGACCTTTAGGACTCTGCTCTTAGAAGATCATGACCTGAATTTTCCCCTCTTGACCCGACCTTTAGGACTCTGCTCTTAGAAGATCATGACCCAAATTTGCCCCTCTTGACCCGACCCGACCTTTAGGACTCTGCTCTTAGAAGATCATGACCTGAATTTTCCCCTCTTGACCCGACCTTTAGGACTTTGCTCTTAGAAGATCATGACCTGAATTTTCCCCTCTTGACCCGACCTTTAGGACTCTGCTCTTAGAAGATCATGACCCAAATTTGCCCCTCTTGACCCGACCCGACCTTTAGGACTCTGCTCTTAGAAGATCATGACCTGAATTTTCCCCTCTTGACCCGACCTTTAGGACTCTGCTCTTAGAAGATCATGACCCAAATTTGCCCCTCTTGACCCGACCCGACCTTTAGGACTCTGCTCTTAGAAGATCATGACCTGAATTTTCCCCTCTTGACCCGACCTTTAGGACTTTGCTCTTAGAAGATCATGACCTGAATTTTTCCCTCTTGACCCGACCTTTAGGACTCTGCTCTTAGAAGATCAGGACCCAAATTTGCCCCTCTTGACCCGACCTTTAGGACTCTGCTCTTAGAAGACCATGACCCAAATTTGACCCGACCGGACCTTTAGGACTCTGCTCTTAGTAAATCATGACCCGAATTTGCCCCTCTTGACCCGACCTTGACCTGACCTTTAGGACTCTGCTCTTAGCAGACCATGGCCAGACCTATCTGAGACACCTGGGGCATAATTATAGGATTTCTTCAGGCTAAGTGTTAAAAATTGTTAGTTTGCCTACCTGCCATGCAGAGGGTTCATCCTGGTGTGCTACTGAATAAG
Organism: Gastrophryne carolinensis; assembly: GCA_027917425.1. Taxonomy (NCBI): domain Eukaryota; kingdom Metazoa; phylum Chordata; class Amphibia; order Anura; family Microhylidae; genus Gastrophryne; species Gastrophryne carolinensis. The sequence continues at coordinate 205,285,196 of CM051241.1, forward strand.
AATTTGCCCCTCTTCTTTAGCCTAGCCTCTGGATTTTATTTTCGTATAACTTTTTTTTTTATTGTTGAAAAGTGGACTTATCTCCAATCATCTTGTATGTTGGCCAAAACACTTGTGGAGGTTGAGCACACTGTTGAGGCTGGGGAGGTTCATGGCTCCCTGGGTCAGGCATTGCAGTACCATGGGGGTTAATGCAGATTCAACAAGTGGAGAAATATGCCAATATTACCTATTTTTTCACTATCCAGCGCCATACTCCTTTCCCCACCTTCCTGGTAAGTGAAGAGGACGGAAACTGGAAATTAGAGTGCGGCGTGATATTTCTGCCCATATCTGCCATTTAAAGTGGACCAAACCCAGGCTTTTGACTATGTTGGATTTTGGTCCTTGCCCCCCCGGGGCACCCTGATCAGGCATGTCTTCCCCCAACTCAGGCAGAGGGACGGCACGCTGGGTTGTTGGGCAACCTCAACACCGGGTATGCGGCAGTGACACAAGGGCCGCTAGGTTTTTGACTTGGACCAAGCGGCACAGTGTGGAGGGGCAGTGAGGCATTTTTAGCCTATTAAGGCTTAAACCGGACCTTCAGCATCATTTCATGAAAAGCCCAAACCTTTAAAAATTAATACACTTTGAGTTTTTAGTCACTTACTTTGCAACTCTGTTCAGGACTCTAGGATACAGGCACTGCCATCTTGCCTCAGAAGCATCACATACTGAGAAGAGGTGAGGTGGGACAAAGTACAGGGGGGCAGGTTATAGCTGTGCTTTGCACGGACAGAGCAGAGCTGGGGTCAGGGAAAGGACAGCAATCCCAGAATGCAGAGCGACACAGTCAGAAGACACTTCCTGTTTGCAGGCTGCCTGATGCTCCATGAGCCGCCATCTTGGATGTTTAAAGGCTCATAACATGCAGTAGGTACAGGTAGGATGAATTTTAATGTGGGCAATCTGTATGTACAGGGTGTGGGAAACATATAAGATAGGCTCTTATTTAGGGTGAAGGTCTGGATTAATGTGAGCAATCTGTATGTACAGGGTGTGGGAAACATATAAGATAGGCTCTTATTCAGGGTGAAGGTCTGGATTAATGTGAGCAATCTGTATGTACAGGGTGTGGGAAACATATAAGATAGGCTCTTATTCAGGGTGAGGGTCTGGATTAATGTGAGCAATCTGTATGTACAGGGTGTGGGAAACATATAAGATAGGCTCTTATTCAGGGTGAAGGTCTGGATTAATGTGAGCAATCTGTATGTACAGGGTGTGGGAAACATATAAGATAGGCTCTTATTCAGGGTGAGGGTCTGGATTAATGTGAGCAATCTGTATGTACAGGGTGTGGGTAACATATAAGATAGGCTCTTATTCAGGGTGAAGGTCTGGATTAATGTGAGCAATCTGTATGTACAGGGTGTGGGAAACATATAAGATAGGCTCTTATTCAGGGTGAAGGTCCGGATTAATGTGAGCAATCTGTATGTACAGGGTGTGGGAAACATATAAGATAGGCTCTTATTCAGGGTGAAGGTCCGGATTAATGTGGGCAATCTGTATGTACAGGGTGTGGGAAACATATAAGATAGGCTCTTATTCAGGGTGAAGGTCCGGATTAATGTGGGCAATCTGTATGTACAGGGTGTGGGAAACATATAAGATAGGCTCTTATTCAGGGTGAAGGTCCGGATTTATGTGGGCAATCTGTATGTACAGGGGGGAAACATACAAGATAGGCTCTTATTTAGGGGTGAAGGTACGCTTTAATGTTTGAACTCATGTTAAGAGTTTTTGCTATTTGACCCGCTGACATCATTGATGATGTCAGGTGGGATTTTGAATGACCTTTTAGGTATTTAACCCCTACAGGATGGCATATTCTGCGACTTTGTCTGTCCCTGATGAAGGGGCGTTTTATGCCCCGAAACGTCGAACTATCACACGGACAATGGACGTTAAGAGAAACACCTGCATTAGTGGGTTATATGGATTAATTCTTGTTTGAATACAGCTCACTAATTGGAGTTCTCACCTTCCTTCTTATTTAGTATCAAAGGTTGGAGATCATTGGCGTAAAGGTTACCGGGTTCCTTGGGTTCTTCTCAGGTGCGTTAATTGTGTGCAAAATAACATAGCAATGAAACATTCATAAAGTGCAGACCATATAAAATACCAAGTGCTAAACGTTTTTATAGCCATTTTAAAAATAAATATTAAATCCTTGTGCAGTTCTATTTTACTTCCTTTCGTGTGCAGTTTTACACCCTTTTTGTACTGGTAAGTCACGGTTACCGCGTTACATTTAGGAATAAAGGGTGCGTTTCCGTTTGCATAGTAAGACACATACCATCTCATGGATGTCTTATAGGCAGAAATGGAAACCCGGAAGCTACATCTTGGGCTGGGGATAGCGGAGAGTCCTTTGTAAGGATTTACATTTTATATACAGTATTATATAGGAGAAAACCCGACAGTGTCTTTTAGTCCCCATCCACCGCGGTACACGTTTTCTTTTACTTATACTAAATGTTAAAGGTTGTTTGTCAGGTCTTGTGCAAGGGATTCTTCGGCAGGGTCCTCGTGAATACGTTGATAACAGAAGAAAAAACTGGCTTCGGTCTCTCGGAGTTTGGATTTTAGTTTCTGTGGATGGGAATCCAGCGGTAGGAGTTGTTGCTCTCCACCGCGGTGCAGAAAGATGGCGAAGTCCTCCGGGTTAGAAGGCTTAAATTTGAGAGCGCACAGATGAATGAGGTCGGCCACAGTCTGCGACGGCTTTAAAAGGATGGTCTTGGTAGTGCAGCCGTTAACAGGGTCCTGGTGAGCAACTCGTAAGAAATTCTGCAATAATAAAGTGAACGGCGTGAATGTATTAAACGTAACGTATTAAACTTAGGCCATTATTTAACAAGGGATAGCGACAGGTAGCGACTGGTGAGCGGCCGGTAATGACGGGCCCCGCCACGAGAACGCCGGCTCCCCGCCACAATCACACATTTATCAAGCCAATCCTGCTTAGCGACTGAGATAGCGCCATATAGCGACTCATTCATCATTATTCCAGCCTCAGCCCACCGACCTTGAACAGCGACAGGTATGACCTCTCGCTACCTGGCGCTCTCCAATGCATTTCAATGGAACAATCTTTAAATATTCATAATTAATTGTTATTTTTTTTTTTTTAAATGTCAAAAATTCTGTGACCACTTCTCCCATTTTAAATAATTTTTTTAAGGTAAAAAAAAAAAATGTACAGAATTGATATTACAGGTCTGATATTAATGTATTCATATTACTAAATTATTTTAAAAACTTGTTTTTTTTTTGGTTTCCAAAATTATGGTTTGGGGGTTAAAAAACTACTTTTAACCCATCGCCGCCAGCGCTCTGGGGTTTAAACATGCATTTTACAGCGCGAGAATTTTTTTAGCGTGATTTGTTAATGAATATGGTGGGAGCCGGTCGCTATGGCCAGTCGCTATCATGCGCTCCCATACAGCGCGGAACCTGTCAAATAGCGACTCCTCACTCAATATTCAACATTACTGCAAACCGACTGAGTCGCTATCAACTACTGAACAACTGGCAAGCACAGCGACTACTAGCGGGCGCTCTGAAAATGCCACTACAGTCGCTCAACTGTCGCTACCTGGCGCTGTTAATGAATCGGCCTCATAATGTTGCTGCATCTTTCAGCCTAATGTCATTTTATTTTATACTATAACCTAAAGAAAAGTAATATGTCCAGTGTGCCACCAATCCACAAATTGATATAAGACCACGTGCTGGAGGCGATTCCCTAAAAGGTAAAACCAAAAGCAAACTACAATTAAGTTGTGGCTCCAGCAGCCACTAGGAGATAAACCCACTGCAGCAAAGGTCCTCAAATAAAGCAATTCATTCAATCCATCAAAATAATATTTCTTCTTATCAATAAATTATATTTTGATGGATTGAATGAATTGCTTTATTTGAGGACCTTTGGTGCAGTGGGTTTATCCCCTAGTGGCTGCTGGAGCCACAACTTAATTGTCGTTTTCCTTTATATTTATATTTCAAGAATCGGCTTCAGGTTGTATTGTAGGTAACATATTAAGAAACAAAAATTCCAAAACATTTATATCAGGGTGAGTGAAGCCGACCACGATTTTTACAACCTTCATAAAACCCAACCAAAACCTATGTTGTATGAGCAACAATTTGAAAAATCTAAAAAATATTTATTTAGTCATAAAAATACAATTCTGTTATTCTCACCAGTGGAATTGTTTTCTCTCTGTATCCACTCCAGGGCGACAGGTCAGAAACAAATGGGTTAACTCTCGTCTGAAGGGTGGGGACTGCAAGACAAAAGGTGTGGTTCCTCCCAGCCTATATATACTTCCGGCTGCTCTCCTCAATCCAGTAATTGAAAAGCAGTAGACACAGCCGCCCTATGTCTTTGTTGGTGACAAAGGAGAGACGAGATAAGCTCTTCTCTTCCTCTCTGCGTCTATTTTTCTGGGGGGGGGTTTATGCCGATTAACTATTTACATATTTAAATATATTCAAGCTCCACTAGGACTATGGCATCTGAGAAACAGATATAGTAGCCTAGCAGATTAAAATCCTTTCTAAGGACAAGGGGGCACTGCCTTCTATTGGAAAAAAAGAAATTTCGTCTCCGGAGGCGACAATCATTTTTTACCATAAGAACTATAAATCTATGGAATAGCCTCCCACAGAAGCTTGTTACAACATCAACCGCTGACAGCTTCAAAAAAGGATTAGATGCTTATTTAGAAGAAAATAACATTAAAAGTTACTATTAGCGGTTATCAATAAAAATTTTTTTAAAAAAGACAAAAAATAAAATAAATAGCTTCCCCTATAAAATAAAAAATAACTTCCCCTACCCCAACACCCTTGGTTGAACTTGATGGACATATGTCTTTTTTCAACCGTATTAACTATGTAAGATAGGCAGGGCATCCGGAAGTTAGAAATGAATGGGCCCTCCAAAAGCAGTGCCCTTAATTCAGGGTGGGATCCCAGGTGTTATCCTTATTCTTTTAAATAAGAAGTAATTCCAAAAATTAAATCTTAACTGAAGAGCTTACTACTGTCTGTAATACCGTCCTACCAAAGGTGGCATCTGCGAGGCTTTAACATCTACCTTCGAAAATTGGGTAAATGTATGAACTGAAGACCAAGAAGCAGCCTTGCATACCTGCTCTACTGAAGCCTGGTGCTGAAAAGCCAAGGAAGCTCCGACAGCACATGTAGAGTGGGCTGTAACCCAAAAAGGAGGATTCTTCCCCTTGGAGATGTAGGCCTTTATCACCGCTTATCTAATCCATCAGCTGATCGGTAGATTCAGCTGGCGGTCGTTCTTTCAGTGGCCCCTCCACTATAATCAGTAAGGAATCAGACTTGCGGGAGGACTGCGTAGTAGAGTGGGACATAAGGAGGACAAACCACCTCTTCGTTAACATGAACAGGGGAAACCACCTTAGGAAGAAAGCCCTGCTTAAAATGGAAGATGGCCTTGTCCTTGTGCAAAACTAAATAAGGAGGCTTAACCGATAAGGCTGCTAACTCAGAAACCCACTGCACAGAGGTAATTGCCACTAGCAAGATCAGCTTAAGATGCTTCTGCCAGAGGCTCAAAGGGAGGACACCGAAGAGCTGATAAAACTAAGTTCAAGACCCAGACAGGCAGAAGAGGCTTGCAGAGACCATGCATATGGATAGCCCATGGCCTGCAAAAAAAGTCCTAAAAAGTTTATTTTCAGCAATTGGCTTCTGAAAAAAGATGGATAAAGCAGATAGCTGTCCTTTTAGAATGCTCAATTAAAGCCCCTCATCAAGATCTGCCTGCAAAAATTCTGGAAACAGAAAAAGTTCTACAAGCGAAACTTCTAGATTCGTACCAAGTGATAAATACTCTCCAGACTCCATGGTAAATCTTTGATGAAGTCTGCTTTCGGGCCTGAATCACGGCCTGGATAACTCTGGAAGAAAAGCCCTTTTATGCCAGGATGAAGGTTTCAATAGTCAGGCCGTCAAAGCCAGAACTTGTAAATTGGGGTGCCTTAGAGGCCCCTGTGTGAGAAGATCTGGATCATAGGCCAACCTCCACAGGGCCCTACTACGTTTGAAAACCAACTTCTCCTTGGCCATCGAGGAGCCACAAGAATGGCCGTGATTCCTTCGCGTGCTATCTTTAGTACTCGACCCAAAAGTGGAAATAAAGGGAATGCGTAGAGAAGCCTGAATACTGACCAAGGAAGAGTCAGTGCATCTGTTGCTATTGCTAGAGGGTCCAAATCTCTGAACATTCTGATTGTGGCGGGAAGCGAAGAGATCTACGTCTGGAAGCCCCCAGCGCATGCAAAGGGACTGAAAAACCCTCTGACTGAGGGCCCATTATGCCTGATGCAGTATTGCTCTGCTTAGATGATCTGCCTTCACGTTGTCCACTCCTGGTATGTGGATCGCCGAGATGCATGGAGCATGCATCTCAGCTTAAAGTAAAATCTGGCTCACCTCCTTGAGAGCTCTCTTGCTCCTGGTGCCCCCCTCATGGTTGATATATGCTATGGCCGTCAGGTTGTCGGTTTGTACCCTGACAGGATGACCCTTCAGATGGGAGGTCCAATGTGTCAGAGACAATAGAATCCTTCTCAGCTCCAGAGTCTCCGTGGTTCCATCCCAGATTGAGAGCAATTCCATCTGCAGGGATCTTGTGTGAAACTGTGCAAAAGGCACCGCCTAGAAGCAAGACACCATCGGGCCCAACAGACGCATTCCCTGATGAATCATCGGGTGAGGGCAGGTCAAAAAAGCCTGTACCCTGGCCTAAAGTGAGAGTGTCTTTGGTTCCAGAAGAAATAACTTGGCCTGAATTGTGTCTAATGTCATTCCCGGGTAAGAGATAACTCTTATGGGCATGATATGCGACTTGGTATATTTTACTATCCAGCCAGTCGAGAGTCAATAATACATTCTCTGTATTCTTCAGAACATCCAAAAAGTATGGGGCCTTGATCAACAGATTGTCAAAGTAAGGGGTTATTTGTATCCCCTGACTTCTTAAAAGGGCCATGAGACAGGCCAGGATCTTGGTAAACACCCATGGGGCTGAAGACAGGCCGAATGGCAGAGCCACGAACTAAAAGTGTAGGCCGTCTACTGCAAAACGCTAGTATTTTTGATGACCTAGGAAGATGGGGATATGCAGGTACGCATCCTTTAAATCCACTGTGGTCAAAAAATGCCCCGGTTAAAGTGTCACCATTGTGGATCTTACAGATTCAATGTGAAATTTCCTCAGATGGACGAAAACATTGAGACCCCTGGTTGGGTGCATGGAACCATCTTTCTTGGGAATTACGAACAAATTGGAGTAAAAACGTGACGGATTACTCCAAGCTGCAATAGGTGGGTTACAGGGGATCCCAATGCTTCTGCTTTCTCCAGGTCCTGGGATACCCTTGACCAAAAGAACCTCCGAGGAGGTCTGGCCCCCAATTAGATTTTGTAACCTGAGGAAATAACCTCCTGTATCTAAAGATCTTTTACACAAAGTTTCCAAATAGGAGAAAAATGCAGAAGCCGGGTTTTGCCTTATTTTGTCAAAAAGATTTTGCCCTATTTTTGGGCTTGTTTATTCCAAAAATCCCTTCAGAGTCCCAAGGAGAAAGAACCTCTACCTCCACAAAAGGGCCAGGAATTGGAAGATCTGGGAAAAAAGGGGTGAGACTTACTAGGGGTGAGTAAGTAGGCCTGCCCCCACAGTAGCCTTCTTTACCAGATGACTTCTTAGAAGGGCCATGAGACCAGCCAGGACCTTGGTAAACACACTTGGGGCTGAAGACAGGCTGAAGGGCAGAGCCACAAACAAAAAGTGTAGGCCGTCTTCTACAAATGCTAGTATTTTTGATGACCTAGGAAGATGGGGATATGGGTACGCATCCTTTATATCCACTGTGGTCATAAAATCCCCTGGGTGAAGTGTCACCATTGTGGATCTTGCAGATTCAATGTGAAATTTCCTCAGATGGACGAAAACATTGAGGCCCTTGAGATCTAATATTGGGTGCACGGAACCATCCTTCTTGGGAATTACGAACAAATTGGAGTAAAAACCGTGACCTCTAAAGGGCGAACGTGACGGATTACTTCAAGCTGCAATAGGTGGGTTACAGGGGATCTCAATGCTTCTGCTTTCTCCAGGTTCCAGGATACCCTTGACCAAAAGAACCTCCGAGATGGTCTGGCCCCCAATTCAATTTTGTAACCTGAGGAAATAACCTCCTGTATCCAAAGATCTGTTACATGAAGTCTCCAAAAGGGAGCAAAATGCAGAAGTCATCTCCCCACCCGCAGGGTCTGAGGAGGCCAGGAATTAGAAGATCTGTTCCTTGTGGAAGTCTAGTAGGCTTGCGCTCCTCGAACAGATGGCCCCCAAGGAAGGGGAGTCCCGTCAGGGTCCTCTTGAAAGTTGCATCTGCCAACCATTGTTTAAGTCATAATGAACACCTTAGAGCCACTAGCAGAGCTAAACCTCTAGCATTTACCCTGGCCATCATTAGTAGCACAGATAACATACCTGTTACTATCCATACTGGTCTTGATCAACTGAGAGCATACACTACGTGAATGACCCAAAAAAGTCTGAGAATCCAGCTGCCTTAATAACCTTCTGCCTGACGAAGCTGCTATGGATCCGGAGCAGGCTGGTCGCAAAGCCGATCCTACTATGGAAAAAGAATGCTGTGCCACCTGATCCATGCACTTACCCACTGGATCCTTTAGGGAGGCACTATCAGAAGTGGGAATAATAGTATTACTAGAGAGTCATAAAACTGGACCATCCACCTCAGGAGGAAAAGACCATAGCTTAATCAAATCTGAGGAAAAGGGTATTCAGTATCCAGAACTCTAGGAATGGGGGGGGGGGGAGTCTTTCCGGCTTTTCCCATTCTTTTTGGATAGGTCTGCTAAAAGATTGCTCAGGAAACAGCTGCTTCTGTTTTTTCTGGCTTAAACAGACCCCCCTTCTTCCTCTTGTGAACTTTAGGAGATATCCAAAATTTCTAAAATAAAAAATATAGACCTTCCATCTGTTCTTTAAACAGAGAGCCCCCCTGTTCTGAAGACCCTGAATCCGAAATACTCTCTTCCCTACTGAATGAGAGTTCACCCTCCGGTAACTCCTCATGAGCATCTAAGGCAGCATAAACATCTTCCTCGGAATCAAGAGAAACTCTGGAAAATAAATGTTTCCCATTCTCTGATGTCTTCCTTGAGACTGGAGGTTCTAAGTGGCTCTCTATGCGGGACAACCTCTCCGCAATTTCAAGCTGGACAATATATCCCTGGTTATTCAAGCGAGGCCGAGCTGCAGAAGAAGCCGCAAGCTCCGAGGTTCCAGACCCAGAGGGCTCCATAGGAAATCTTTCTGAAGGAGATAACTGCCTCCCAAACTTGGAGAGAACCACAGTGGTGCACTCAGAACAAATAGGACTGTCCTCTTCTGGAGCCTCTGCAGGCACACAGGACATGGAACGACCCTGTCTGCTAATGTACCAGACCCAGTTGCCCCAGATGCCTCCGTCATGGTGAAATAACAGTCAAATTTGCCTGAGGGCTAAGACCAAAGTAGCAAAGGAGGGGTGGCAGCCGCTTAGACCATTTTATAACTAACCTGGGAGGTGCAGGGCAATTAGGATATAAAAGTCTTAAAGGAGCCACAGCACTCAACCCTGTTAGCTTGCAGACCAGCCTATAACCTGTCTCTAAACTTGGTTAAAAACAGAGGCTCGGTCACACACATCTGCAGAAGTAGCTGAAGCTGCACCACCAGCGCCAAGGTGCCTCTATGGGGTGCAGTCCTAACTCTAATCTCTGAGAGCCCCATTTGGGACATACAATGCAATAGATCAATTGGGAGCAGGCTTACCTGAGGTTGCCCTAAACCCCAAGTGCAAGCCATGGGGTGAAAGGGTCAAAGACCTTGCAATACAGCCTAGACCCCAAAGTATATAAGGAATCTCGATAGTCACAAGTGACTATCCCGGACCCCTAGGGGTCAGGGCCGGCGTCAGCACCCGGCATAGCAGGGCAGCTGCCAGGGGCCCCCACCCTCCAGGAGGGCCCACTGACAGGGCCGGCCTTTGGGGTGTGCAACAGTGCTTGACAAAAGGTGGACTGGGAGGGCACCACCACAACTGGTGCCCACATCTCCTGGAATGGCGGCGGTTCCACACAACGGGGCATCTCGATTTAGATTCCAGGGGAGGAAGTGCTGGGTTTTGTTCTGCTTTTAAGTTGCCCACCCCAGCTGATTTCCTATCCCTGGAGCTTTCCAATCTGTGATACCCTCCTGTGTGATACCCCCTTGGATCGCTGGCATACCCATTATGCAAGCAAATCCACCCCTGAGTTTTGGTCTGCTTTAATGGAACATCTCAATTTGGGATGCCCCAGTTTGTGAACCCCCCTGGTTTGACCATTAACTCAAACTGGCGATTCCACAGCATATTCACTAGTTCCAGGAAAGTAATTAACAAAGGGGGGAGGGGGTCACACACAGGGGCATCCAAAATCAGGAGGATCTAAATTAATTTAAACTCCGAGGTCAGGTTTAAAGAGGTTTGGTGCGCTTCTAGACTTTTGTTCCAAATAACATGATCCTTAGGGGTCATCCGGATTTGGGACGTCCCTTGGTGGTGTGACACGACTCTTCACCACAAAGGGGCCCACTGAGACCATGCCGCCCAAGGGCCCACATAAACATGGAGCCTGCCCTGCTAGGGGTGATCCACAACCAATATATCCTTTACCCACAATCTACAAAACAAAGAAAATAACAGAATTAAAAACCAGCATAAATTACAAAAATATAAGTAAGCAGCATGATAACACATAAACTTACTTGCCCCAGATGCCTCCGCTCCGATCCAAGAAGGAAAAGGCCATCTACCTGTGGAGCTACCAGCGACCTCCGATGAAACCCCCCGGGCCGTAGATAAACGAAACAGGAGGGCAGCAGCGGCCCGGCCGATAAAACAAGGGGCCGCGAGCTGCAGGAGAGACAACAGCAGTGGCGGCAGCGACCTGACTACACAAGGGCAGGGCTAAAGCAGCAGCGGGGACCCAGCACCGAGCCAGCAGCGGCGGTGCACCGAGACAGCGAGCCCCAGCAACGACCTCTTTTTGCTCAGCTGTGCAGCATTCAAGTGCCAGAAGGAAGTGTCTTCCTCCTTCCTGCCGCCCCCTCCAAGGGCGCGAAATTCAAATTCTTAAAGACATGCAAACTATATAACAAAAATGATATATTGAGGTAAGAGGAAACATTATCCCAAAAAAACCTGTGGCAGGTTGTCCCTTCCAGGGGGAGCTCCAGTTTTCTTAAAACCAAGGTGACAACCTGTAGAGCCCCAAAACCCTGGCACTTACCCCTAACTCACCCTGATCCGCACTATCGATTTAACTGATCAATGGGCATAGGTGGGTCCACCGTATCAGGGGGACCATAGGGGTTAAATTCCCCCACTTTCTGAGTAAAAACCTATATAGAAAATAAAAAATAGATGATTTTGAGAAAACTAAATCCGGGCACAACCTTCACAGTACAACCAAATAATAGCCAGCCAGGGTTTCTATAAAAAAAAAATTAATCCAAAACTATATTTCCTCATTCCATTTCAATCAAAGGCAAAAATAGGTAAATATGTAACAAACACGTCTACGCGTTTCAGGCCAAGAAGGGCCCTTTTCAAGCTTCGCAGTCCAGTGAAACTGCAAGGATGAAACTGGATTGTGGAGAGCAGCCAGAAGTATATATAGGCCAGGATGAACCACACCTTTGTCTTGCAGTCCACGTCCTTCAGACAAGAGTTAACCCATTTGTTTATGACTTCCTGACGCCCTGGAGTGGAATATGAAAGAAATATCAACACATACAATGGGCAATGCAGATTAGAGATAAGTGTGGGCCATCAAAGCCCAATATGTACTAAAGAGGTAAGGAGAGGCTAGAACATCAAAAAGCCCTCAATGGAGTTGGGCCGTTTCCTTACTAATTTTATAACTGTAATGTGTCATGTCACCTGGCACCTTGAGAAAGTGAGGGCATCCCACGGAACGCGTGGGTTTTAAGGATTCCATGCACAGTGGGGACCCTTTCCAGCCTTCATGATTGGTGATATCTTTTTTTATGTTGTTTCTTCTCATGCACTTTGCACATTGTTTTTTTTTTCTGTATGGGTCAATCTATATGATACTTAGCACTTTAGGTTGGCATTTGCACTTTTTTGATGTAATCTTCTCAGGATAGCACTGGCACTTATATATATATATATATATATATATATATATATATATATATAATATTTTTTTTTTCAAAGAATATAAATTAGATTACGGATTGTATTTTTGTGATGGGCTATAACATTGGATACAATGTGAAGCTTTGATGGCCGTGATGTCCCTCCTGTTGACATGTGTTTTTAATTATATGTTGTAAAGTGGCTTTTTAGAAAATAAATTCACGATTATTATGTGATTGGTTAGTTATGTAATCTTTTTCTGGGTGTTTGGTGCCTTAGGAGTGTTCTTTTGTGTTTGCTGGGGCCACATATATATTTATATATTTTTCAAGCCATGACACGGGATATAATTTAACCAATATCCGCAAACTCTATGTAAGAAGGTTCCAGAGGAATAAAATGTTTATGATCTCAATTATTAATAGATTATTATTATATCACTAATATTACTGATAAATAGGTAACTTGGATGAATGTGGAATCTGTGGATGTTTACCTGCCGTTCATTATGATTCTGATCCGGGCCTGGCTGATTCAAGGGAAATAATGCACATATAATATAACATAAGATTTATTTTGGTGAACTGCATCAATTTTCATTATATATATATATATATATATATATATATATATATATATATATATATATACAAGTAATCTTATGTCTGGATTTTTCTCCTAGGAATTATTCGATAATGGTCTTTTGACTATTTAACTGAAACCATATGTTTTGTGTCTATAGATAGTATTTCAGGAATGTGGGCTGGAATTGTGAGAAGGAATTTAAGGGATCAGAGAAACGATATTTAAGGGAGAATGTGGGGGAAGGTTGTTCGCTTCTTCGCTCTGCTTGCTCTTACAGCCGACATGAGGCTGGCAGTTCAGCCAACCGCAGCGGGGGTTGGGCGGGAAAGACAAAAGGCCCTATTGAATTAGCCTGAGAGAAAGATTGCGGCATTTTGTATGGACACTGCTTACATTTCTGGACATTGCAACTTCATATCATATTTATACCATTCAAATTATTATTTTTATGTAATGTAATCGGCTCTATTTTAATTAAATCCATTTATCGATTTTTGGTTTTGGCCAATACTTGTTCCTTGAATCACCATACCTGAGATTATATTTGGATGCCCCTGGTGGAGGGAATCGATCGGCCCGGGAATCTTATAGATCCCCGAGATGATCGCACTGGGTTTTGGTCCACTTTAATTATTACAGTAGCCCTCCTTTATTCCATAGAGGTAAGGAAAAGTAATACGTTCATACCTGTAGGTCGTTGAGTGACGGCAGGCCTTGTCTCCTCCGATGCCACTCACTGAGCGACAGTCCGGCATCTTGCGGGTGAGTGTGCAGGGCAGATAGGACAGAGAGGGAGGCAGATATACTGGTCACATAATAACCCCCTGGCAAAGAAGATAAAAAACAGAGTAATATTTTGGTACCCAAACGGTTATAATTGTGGTCTGACGGGCCGCAGGGCAGCAGTGGGGACACGTCTGGGTAGTCAAAGCCACCACGGGGCAGGACGGAGAGTCTAGAGCAGCAAAGTGCTACAGTGATGGGTGCAGAGCTGTCACTGCACATAAGCCACCAAGTACAGCCGCTGGCAGCTCAATGCAGGGAACTGCTGGGCGACTACAAATTAGTTCCCGAGCAGCAGCACCCGCTCAAGGGGGGCACAAGGGACTTGATCTGACCTTCCAGTAAGTGGGCGGGTGCCAGACAACCACCAATCAGTTACTTGGCTGGACTATTATTTTATACTGTATCTGGGGCCTCCACCAACCATTAGGTAATGATCTGGTCCAGATGGCTTTTCAGTCCTTGGTCACTGCACATAAGCCACCAAGCACAGCCGCTGGCAGCTCAAGGCAGGGAACTGTTTTCTGCTGGACCAACCGGACCACTACATTACTCCCCACCCAGAATGGCAAAGCAGGAGTTCCCGAGCAGCACCCACCCGAACAAGGGACTCCATCTGACCTTCCAGTAAATAGGCGGGTGCCAGACAACCATCAATCAGTTACTTGGCTAGACTATTATTTTATACTGTATCTGGGGCCCCCACCAGATTTTGGCACAAGGGGGGCACATGGGACTCCATCTGACCTTCCAGTAAATAGGCGGGTGCTAGACAACCACCAATCAGTTACTTGGCTGGACTATTTTTTTTATACTGTATCTGGGGCCTCCAGCAGATTATGTGCCCAGGGGCCCCCACCGCACTTACTCCGGCCCTGCACATAGTGCACCTTAAAGTTCAGCATTTTCATAGACCCAGTCCATGTTTTTGGTCTACGCTGAGCTGACCATTATAACACCCACTGACCCCGTCATTGCATGTCCCAACACTAGGGTGAGGGGGGGGGGGGGTAATTCAGAACCAGGTGAGAATTCTCACTCCTTTTATTTAGGAGAGAAAACGATCATTGGCTTTCATTGGGGTTGATTCAGAGGCAGGTGAGAATTCTCACTTATTTTTAAGGAGAGAAAACTGCCATTCCCTTTCATTGTCTACCGGAAGTGAATCAGTGGCTCTGAAGCAGGCACAAGGTAAACCATGAAAGTCAATGGGGTCGATTCAGAGCCAGGTGAGAATTCTTCCTCCTTTTTTAAGAGAGAAAACTGAATCAACCCCATTGATTTTCATTGTCTACCGAGCGTAAATTGACCCCAATGAAAGTGAATGGCAGAGAATTCTTACTCCTTAAGAGAGAAAACTGCCATTCATTTTCATTGGGGTCAATTTACGCTTGGTAAACAATGAAAGTCATTTGGGTTGATTCAGAGCCAGGCAAGAATTCTCACTCCTTTTTATTTAGGAGAGAAAACTGCCATTGACTTTCACTGGGGTCGATTCAGAGCCAGGTGAGACTTCTCACTTATTCCCTTTCATTGTCTACCGGGAGTGAATCAGTGGCTCTGAATCAGCCACAAGGTAGACAATGAAAGTCAATGGGGTTGATTCAGAGCCAGGTGAGAATTCTCACTCCTTTTTATTTAGGAGAGAAAACGGTCATTGACTTTCACTGGGGTCGATTCAGAGCCAGGTGAGAATTCTCACTCCTTTTTATTTAGGAGAGAAAACTGTCATTGACTTTCATTGGGGTCGATTCAGAGCCAGGTGAGACTTCTCACTTATTTTTAAGGAGAGAAAACTGCCATTCCCTTTCATTGTCTACTGGGAGTGAATCAGTGGCTCTGAATCAGCCACAAGGTAGACGATGAAAGTCAATGGGGTTGATTCAGAGCCAGGTGAGAATTCTTCTTCCTTTTTTTAAGAGAGAAAACTGAATCAACTCCATTGATTTTCATTGTCTACCGAGTGTAAATTGACCCCAATGAAAGTGAATGGCAGAGAATTCTTACTCCTTAAGAGAGAAAACTGCCATTCACTTTCATTGGGGTCAATTTACACCCGGTAGACAAAGCGAGTCAATGGGGTTGATTCAGAGAATTCTTACTCCTTTCTTATGAGAGAAAACCGTCATTTACTTTCATTGTCTATAGGGTTAATTTTCACCTGGCTCTGAATCAGACCCAAGGTAGACAATGAAAGCCTAGGTCCTAAGCTCGGCCATGACCTATAGGTTACAGGAGGGCCCAAACTCGGCATAGCCTATAGCGTGTCCGGGCACCCTATTACCTGATCACCAGGCCTCTAGTTCGGAATTCAATTTCAAAAAATAAATTCAATAATTTGATTTTCCCTCCCCTGGGGCATCCCAAATTCGGATGCTCTGCTGTGGGAAACCCCCCAGAACGCCTCTTTTCACTCACCTCTTCCTGGTTTCAATGGCACATGTGTGGGAGTGGTCATCACATATAGGTAATGGGGAGGGGGGCAGGCATTATTGCTGTATGGAGCCCAAATATTTGACCCTCAGGCGCGTACATAAGTTTCACAGGGCCCCATAGCAAAACACATAGTGGGTCCCCCGAAAAAAAAGACACATCCAGCATTAAAGCGGAACAAAACCCAGGAATTTGGCTTTCTTGGGTTTTGTTCCAGTCCCGAATTCGGGATGCTTTGTGGCGTGAAGCCCCCCAGGAAGCCTCTTTTCACTCACCTCTTCCTGGTTTCCACGGCACATGTGCGGGCTCTCGTCCAATGAGAGCCGTCTGCTGTGACTATGTCATTCGGGAAAGGGGTGTCGTTGACTATAATGGGGATGTGGCAGAGCACGCTCCTCATTCACAACAATAAGAGCCATTTGCCAAATGACATACTCTTATTGGACAAGAGCCCGCACATGCTCTTTTGAAGCTGTGAAGGTGAGTGTTTATAGAAACTGGAGGGGGCGGGGTTCCAAACACGGATGAGCCTTGGAATCGAAAAGTGCCGGGTGAGTTTTATTCCGCTTTAAAGCGGACCAAAATCTGTGACATCTGGCCCTAAAGTAAGAAAAAAACCCTAGGGGTGAAAGCCCTTCTCACGGGCATCCCAATGTGTGAAACTCCTGGGATTGCCCATTAACTTACCTTGTTCCTAGATCTCATAGTGCATGCGCGGGCCTCCCCGCCATCCGATGTGCAGAGCTTCCCAAGGCAGCCGCCAGGGTGATGTGCCTGACAAATTATTCAGCATTGTTTGCCATAAATTAATATGCACCGCAATCAATGCTGATTGAAGTTGAGCCTGTGAATGTGGCGCGGCAGATTTAAAATGATCTTGGGGGTTCGAACGCACATGGGCGTCCCCAATCGGGTCTGTGGTCCGATTGGGGTTCTAGGAAGTTTTGGTGCCGTATGGGCCCTGGGTCGTTGACAAGCGGGCCGTATAGCTCAGCTGTTAAAGTGTTGGGCTCTAGAGTTCTACTCCCAGAAGCGTGTAGGTTCAAATCCAACTCAGTTATGGCCTAGAGGTAGGGAAACAGGCCTGTGACTGGAAGGTGGCAGGTGCAATTCCCAACCATGGGACATGACTAAAGTGCCCCTGAGCAAGGCACCTAACCCCAATTACTGAGTTTAGGGCAGCCCACCGCTCCGGGCACATGTGCACTTCACCTTAGTTTGTAATTCACTTGTGTATAGTCACTTACATGGTGTTTATTCACTGGTGTGTACACAGAGTTGTGTTGTTCACAATGCACGGGTATGTAAAATGCGGAGAAGGAATTCCATGTGTGCGCTGGCACCAAGGCCGGCGTCAGCACCCGCCAAGGGGGGGGGGCAGCTGCCGGGGTCCCACTGACAGAGCCGGCCTTTGGGGTGTGCAACAGCGCTTGCCGGAGGCGGACTGGGAGGGCACCGCCACCACTGGTGCCCACATCTTCTCAAATAGCGGAGTTCCACACAATGGAGCATCTCGATTTAGATTCCAGGGGAGGAAGTGCTGGGTTTTGTTCTGCTTTTAGCTGATTTCCTATCCCTGGAGCCTCCCAATCTGTGATACCCTCCTGTGTGATACCCCCTGTGTGATACCCCCCTGTGTGATACCCCCCTGTGTGACACCCCCTGGGTTCGCTGACATACCCACTATGCAAGCAATTCCACCCCTGAGCTTTGGTCCGCTTTATAGGGATCTCAATTTGGGATGCCCCTGTTTGTGAAAGATCCCCCCTGGTTTGGCCGTTAACTCAAACTAACAATCCCACAGTGCATTCACCAGTTCCAGGAAAGTAATGATCAAAGGGGGGGAGGGGGGGGGTCACACACAGGGGCATCCAAAATCAGGAGGATCTAGATCCATTTAAACTCCGAGGTCAAGTTTAAAGGGGTTTAATGCGCTTCAAAGTAGACCTAAACTAGAGTTTTGGTGCAAATAGCCTGATCCTTAGGGGGCATCCGGATTTGGGACGTCCCTCGGTGATGTGACGCGACTCCTCACCACAAAGGGGCCCACTGAGACCATGCCGCCCAAGGGCCCACATAAACCCAGTCGGCCCTGGCTGGCACACAATGGCCACTGTTGCACTATTATCACTATCACAATGGGTTCTTCCCAGAAATCTGTGTAGGCGCAATGTCTTCAGGGAGCACCAGAGTGTCAGCCCCTTGTTTCTCCAAGTGCTCTGTACACGGAGTGCTGGTGCTAAACAATGCACGGGCATCTTAGGCGTCCTGCACAACCTACAGCTCTGGCCCCTGGCGCTCCCACCAGACGGCGCGCCAACATGGCATAATGGGGTAGCGCCAGTCTGACACTTTTGCCCCAGATGCTGCAAGGAGACAGCTTGCATGAGACCCATCCCCCAAGGTACCTGGCAGCAGTAGCCTCCCCTGCCTCTATTGTATGTACGTGACCCCTGACAGCTTGCATGGGACCCATCCCCCAAGGTACCCGTCAGCAGCCTCCCCTGCCTCTATTGTATGTACGTGACCCCTGACAGCTTGCATGGGACCCATCCCCCAGGGTACCCAGCAGCAGCAGCCTCCCCTGCCTCTATTGTATGTACGTGACCCCTGACAGCTTGCATGGGACCCATCCCCCAAGGTACCCGTCAGCAGCCTCCCCTGCCTCTATTCTATGTACGTGACCCCTGACAGCTTGCATGGGACCCATCCCCCAAGGTACCCGCAGCAGAAGCCTCCCTTGCCTCTATTGTATGTACGTGACCCCTGACAGCTTGCATGGGATCCATCCCCCAAGGTACCCGGCAGCAGTAGCCTCCCCTGCCTCTATTGTATGTACGTGACCCCTGACAGCTTGCATGGGACCCATCCCCCAAGGTACCCGGCAGCAGTATTATCGGATTAATTACTCACCCTCTCCCATGAGGGCCTCTTGTGGCAATAGATCTGCTGTATATTGAGTATCAATGAGAAGCTGAGGCAGGTCACACAGAGCCAGCACGTAGCACAGCGCCGGAAGAAACTCGTCAGCACCAGAGGCATCATCTGCGGGAGAAATGGCCACATTTAATGTTGCTTCAAACACACTGAGACGCCAGGACTCACTGACAGACTTTTAAAAGTTTATCTGGAAGGTAGAGAGTGTTGAAGCTTTGGGTCTGCTGACAGCCCCCCCCCCCCGGGCATCCCGATTTCAGATGCCCCCCCCCGGGCATCCTGATTTCAGATCCCCCCCCCGGGCATCCCGATTTCAGATGCCCCCCCCGAGTTAACCAGCAATGACCCTCACCCTTTGAAGCGGCATGGGAGCCGCGTGCGCGCGTGTTTAACTGCAACTACCTCCGTTGTTCTCATCCTATTGGCTGCCCTGAGATCTGTCTGCTATTTCTGCTGCTGGCACTTTACTTACACTTTGTCTCTGCTCATCAATTTGCATTATATTGTTGTTATCTTTTCTTTGGTGGGATTTGTGTGCAATATATGATATGTATGATATACACATTATATACACATTGAATATTATATCACTATAATATACTGAATATTGTATCACTTTATATTAGTCCTTGCATGAATTGGGTTATGTATTGAATATTGATTATTGTATCACTGTATTGTTATATTAGTGTGGTCCCTGGTTTTGCATTTTGTAGGGGATAATTAGCACCTGAGCACTTTAATAATATATCATATTTGCATCTTATTAGAATAGGTTTTGTGCCAGCACAAAAAATACAATTCTGTGAGTACTCACCTGTAGAATTGATTGTCTAACTGCTTTATAACACTGGGAATTTGTGGGAGGTTCCTGTCCTTTTATATGGCCGGGAGACGCCACAAGTCTTTCTGCAGTCCACTGCGCCACCTTCTGGCAGATAACCCAAGCGTAAAGAATACTTGTGAAACAGGAAGTGCTGTATACTACAAAATCAATTCTACAGGTGAGTACTCACAGAATTGTATTTTTCCAAGTGTACAGCACGTCCTGTTTCACAAGTATTCTTTACGCTTTGGAGGTCCAAAAGCAGTGTCCATAAAGTAGGGTGGGATCCCCAAGAACAACAGCGGGCAGTTTAAACCACTGCCGCCTGAAGAACTTTGCGGCCAAAAGCAGCATCAGCTGAGGCCTCAAAAGGATGACCCTGCAGAACAGATAACACCAGATTTAAATCCCAAACTAACATAGGTTTACGTGGCGGACGCACGTGAGAAACCCCCTGGAAAAATGTCTTAACCAAACGGTGACTGGCAAAAGATCTTTGGAAGAAAATTGCCAGAGCTGAAACATGACTTTGAGGGTACTAAGTTACAGGCCCAAATCCAAACCATGTTGCAAGAATTCCAGAATGCTGGGGATAGAAAACACCCGACAGGGAAGAGATTTGGACTCACACCAGGCAATGTAAGCATGCCAGACCCTGTAGTAGTTAAAGGACGAGGGCTTCTTCCTAGCCCGAATCATGGTATCAACAACAGAGGCCAGCACAATAAAAATTTGATTCAGGAGCAAATTAACAACTGAGAACTTGATCCGATATCAAATATAACCAACAAACACCCAAATAGTAGACCACTAAAAAGCAAAAATATCCCTCAAAAACTCTGGATACAATGATTAAGAACCATAAATCTGTAAAATAATTATTAAATAATTCGGAAACAAGATGACAGCATGGTACACTCTTTATAGGAGCTAAACAGGAATTTACCAGTTTTTAAAATATTAACAATTTTGACCAGCACCAGAAATAAACGGCCCACAATATCGTTGGGGAAGCCATCTTCCAACTATCCAGACTGAGATGAGAGACCACCTAGAAAGGGAATTTAGTTCAGTAGAAATCAAGAGGGCTATAGATGAACTTAAACCTTGCAAAAGAACTGGCCCAGATGGTTTCCCCTCCGAGTTCTACAAAACATTTTAGCAACGACCATCAGGCTTTTTCAATGGTATCTGTCAAACCCCAGGGAATCCCGTCTTCTTGTGAGCTTACAATCCCCACCTCCAATCCTCACCGGACATGGTTGTCCCGAAGGTAAGACTGGGTGAAATTGGGTAGCCAAGGTAAGTACAGGATAAAGTTCTGGGAACTCCGAGGGAGAAAACATGCAAGGTCAAAGGTTGTGCTGATGGTCAAACAAGGAGATCAGAGAGCTTTACCATACCAGGTGTTAGATTCGTAGTCGAAATTCAGGCTGAAGTCGGTACAGGTGGCGGTCAGGATAGTCAGTCTAGCAAGGTCGGCCATGGATAAACAACACGGGAATCTCAGGATCAAACACACCCAGCAGAACGCTGTCATGGGCGGTGACAGACTGGGGAGGTAAAACATTTATAGGGCTGAATCTAACGGGATTGGACAAGGAGAAAATGTATGTGATTGTTTCTACACTTTATTGAGGCATTTCACCCAGAAAACCTTTGGGCTCATTGGCCCTTTTATTCAATCTCCGGTGGCCGCGCTGACTGCAGCTTGAGCCGGTGCCTGGCGCGGATGTGGCTGCCAGGTGGAAGGAGTCCTGGTCAGCCGCCTGAGGACGCCGCATGACCGGGCTGGAGGTAAGTTCACCGTGAAAGTAACAATAATGGTAACCCTTTTTCCAAGCACAGCGATGAAGCTAAATTATAACCTTATCCCGAAAGAAGGTAAATTCCCTTCTGAATGCTCAAATTCTCGCCCAATAGCATTAATCAACTGTGACTTCAATATATGTCCAAAGATCCTGGCAAATGGACTTCAACAGACCCTTCCAACCTGAATATCAATAGCTGCCGGATTTTGGAGGCTTTGCCGTGTGAAAATCCCTTATTTCCCTTGTACCATCTTCTTGATTCTATATCCCACAGCGTATGTACGGGCCTTGCAGAACTCACTATACTTGGCAAACTTAAATGTCTGTTGGCGGGGGTTTAAGGCAAAATATTTTAATGCACACTTACCTTGCCATGTGTCCATACTCTTATAAACACCTCGACAGACTTGTAGTGACAAATGGACTTTATCGCAGGGGGAATATTTTTCCTGCATTCTGAGCAGTTTATGCCGAGATTAAACAGGAATTTACCAGTTTTTTAAATCCTATTTACAATTCCGACCAGCACCAGAAATAGGCGCCCCCCAATATCTTAGGGGAATCAATCTTCCAACTATGCAGACTGAGATGAGAGGCCAGCTAGAAAGGGAATTTAGTTCAGTAGAAATCCAGAGGGCTATAGATGAACTTAAACCTTGCAAAAGAACTGGCCCAGATGGCTTCCCCTCCAAGTTCTACAAATCCTTTAGCGACGACCATCAGGCGTGCTCAGGGCTTTTTCAATAGTAACACACTTACCTTGCCTTGTGTCCATACTCTTATAAACACCTCGGCAGGCTTGTAGTAACAAACGGACTTTATCGCAGGGGGAATATTTTTCCTGCATTCTGAGCAGTTTATGTCGAATCTTCTCTAGATCTGCAGAAATAGGAGCCTTCAAGTTCACCCCGAGCATGGATGGACCGCCTTTCTTTATGGCTTGCATGTTCTTTCCAAGTTTCTCCAGCTCTCCGTTTTCTTCCATAGCTTTCTGAATTTCAGACACTAAGAATGGCTTCAGGGGCTTTAATGTAAGTCGGTGAAGTGATTTTTCTAAGACACGTTCTGTAAATATATATGAAAATAATTATATTAGCATATTAACAAACAAGATAACACATATAAGCGTGCCATGTAAAATGGGCGTGAAGTAGACTTAAACCGGACCCCTCAGCATCACTTAATGAAAAGCCTGAGACCCCACAGGCTGCCTTCTTGGACGTTAAAAGGCTCAGAAAACGTAATAGGTGCAGGTAGGATGATTTTTAATGTGGGCAATCTGTATGTACGGGGGGGGGGGGACATACAAGATAGGCTAATATTCAGTGTGAAGGTCCGGATTAATGTGGGCAATCTGTAAGTACAGGGGAGGAAACATACAAGATAGGCTCTTATTCAGGGTGAAGGTTCGGATTAATGTGGGCAATCTGTATGTGCAGGGGGAACATACAAGATAGGCTCTTATTCAGGGTGAAGGTCCGGATTAATGTGGGCAATCTGTATGTACAGGGGGAACATACAAGATAGGCTCTTATTCAGGGTGATGGCCCGGATTTATGTGGGGTATCTGTATGTGCAGGGGGGGGGGGGACATACAAGATAGGCTCTTATTCATGCTGAAGGTCCGGATTAATGTGAGCAATCTGTATGTACAGGGGGAACATAGAAGATAGGCTCTTATTCACAGTGAAGGTCCGGATTAATATGGGCAATCTGTATGTACAGGGGGGAACATACAGGATAGGTTCTTATTCAGGGTGAAGGTCCAGATTAATCTGGGCAATCTGTATGTACAGGGGGGAACATACAGGATAGGTTCTTATTCAGGGTGAAGGTCCAGATTAATGTGAGCAATCTGTATGTACAGGGGGGAAACATATAAGATAGGCTTTTATTCAGGGTGAAGGTCCTGATTAATGTGGGTAATCTGTATGTACAGGGGGGGCATACAAGATAGGCTCTTATTCAGGGTGAAGGTTCGGATTAATGTGGGCAATCTGTATGTACAGGGAGAACATAGAAGATAGGCTCTTATTCAGGGTGAAGGTCCAGATTAATGTGGGCAATCTGTATGTACAGGGGGGAAGACATAAAAGATAGGCTCTTATTCAGGGTGAAGGTCCGGATTAATGTGGGGTATCTGTATGTACGGGTGCGTCAGTCCACACACCCACAGCTGACTCGGGCGGGGGAACGGCGGGGGAGGTGAGTAGTGGCGAAGCCCTGTCACTAGCTCATTGATGCACTTTTCTGCACTAGCACTTATTATATATATATATATATATATATATACATAGATTTAACTGATTTATAATTTTATATATTTATTCCTATCATTAGCACAGAATATAAAATTCATATATAACTTAAAGTGGACAAACACCCAGGATTTTGACTATCCTTGGTTTTGGTCCACTTCGGGGGGGGCACCCCGATTGGGGGTGCCCCGCTGTGTGAAACCCCCCAGAAAGCCCCAAATACTCATCTCACCCCGTTCCCACGTGACCGCTGCAGCCAATCCCCGCCGACGGACAAGCGGGTGACAGCAACGGACAAGACAGCGTGTCCGCCGCCGCCGCCTCCCACACGTCACTCTTACAGGGTGCGCGCCCGCGCCGGCCATTCACAAACGGCCGGAGCGCACACGTCTAGAGGGGCGTGCGGGAGGCGGCGGCGGCAAGGTTTTTTTGGGGTTTCGGGGGGTTTCACCCCCGAAATCGGGATGTCCCGCGGGGAGGGATCTGATCCTCTTTAATGAAATCGAGGGACAGCTCCCCCTTGTGGTGAAAATTGCTTACAGCACGGCATTTGTATTTTTAAAGGTTTTTAATTTTGTTTGTAATATGCTACAATAAAAATATTGACTTTATCATGATGATAGTGTGAGTGCAATTGTGAGACTCTGTTTATCTAGTAAAAAGGGGGGGGGGGACAGGGGCACCTCCCAATGTGTTTTTGCAGCCCCTTTAAAGTGGACCAACACCCAGGGGGCCGATCAGATCCCTCCCCGCGGGGCATCCCGATTTCGTGAAACCCCGCAGGACGCCCAGAAACATTACCTTATCCCCGTTCCAACGGCGTATGCGCGGGCCACGCCCGCATCTGGCACTTCTCTCTAGCAGGGAGCGTTTGTGAATGGCCGGCGCGGGCGCACTCCCTGTTAGAGGGAAGTGCGAGACGCGGCCTCCAGCGCGCTCAGAGCCGCTGTGATTGTCCGTCGCTTGTACGTGCATACCACAGCCGCTCTGAGCACTCTGATTGGACGAGCGCTCGCGTAGGAGCGAGGTGAGGTGAGTTATTTAGGGCGATCAGGGTGCCCCGCGGAAGTGGACCAAAACCCAGGATAGTGAAAATCCTGGGTGTTGGTCCACTTTAACTGTACATATAAACCCAGAGTCAGTCTGTTTTCTTTTCTTGGGACCAACCTTGTTCCTCTGGAGTAAGTGTTTCCAGGTGCATCTCCGCACTTTGCCGTAACACGCGTTTCATGTGATCCATAAAATCTCGCACTTCCTTTAACAAGCTCTTGTAAGTTGTCGGCTCGTCCTGTAGCTCATCCTTCGCGTCTTTACTCTTCAGTTCCGCTTTCTGAAGAAAAGCTTGAAGTTCCTTCCCGAACTCCGTTGACGCGTCTTTCCCCATCTCCTCTATTAATATGATCATTTTACGTTCCGGGGATAACAAGGATAAAAAAGCTCCGCTAACCGTTCTAAATGAGGAGCGCCCGCTTTTCTTCTTTTTCCGCCGCGTAAGCTGGGGAGACTTTCCTCCGTCTTCCGACGTTATATCTTCTGCGCTACTCATGGACGCGCTGTCGCGTTCCTCCGATTGCGACGCGCCGTTTACGGAATTTTCTCCGGTACCGTTGGGTTCTTGCGCCTTTGCGACCGAGACGGGGACGTTGTAATCTCCTAGATCTTTGGCGCGCATCGGGGAAAGCTTTATTCCGAGATCGCGGCTGCCTTTACTCAGGCTCTTCCTCAAACGCTGTCTGAGAGATGATCGAGGTTTTATATACTCTTCTGGGGTTTGTCCGGCCTCGGTAACCTCTGAGGACTTTTCTAGAACAGTCTCCTCTTCCTCTTTCACGGGTTTCTCGCAGGGAACCGGAGGAGGCGGGTTTAGAGGAGGTGATAGAGAGCCCGAATTTTCAGTGGACACCCGGACTTTGATGCTCTTCTGGAAGTGAGAGCGCTTGAGCGCTCCAAGGTCTTTGGATTTGAAAAGAGGGTTTAGGAAGAAAAGAGCTCCCTCGTTACCCTCCAAAGAAACTTCCTTCGGGCTACGCGTTTTAAGCGCCGGAACTAGGGCGGGGCTAATAATATCCGGGAGGTCTAATGGAGCGAGTGTCAGCGACGAGGGAGTGCAGGAAGCCGAGGAGGTATCTCGGGAGTTAAGTGAGGAATTCCAGAACTCTAAAAATATAGAGAGAGGTCAAACAAATAAGTCTTAATACAACCTGTAAATTATACATAGAACTAGAACGATTTCTCTTCTCTTCTTTTTTTGATAGGTAAAACAAATAACAGGCTGATTCATCACTAACGCCAGGTAGCAACAGATGAGCGTCTGTAGAGGCATTTCAGAGCCCCCGCTAGTAGTCGCTGTGCTCGGCCATGGGTCGCGAGTTCATAGCGACGGGCAGGCTGATTCATCACTAACGCCAAGTAGCGACAGATGAGCGTCTGTAGCGGCATTTTCAGAGCGCCCGCTATTAGTCGCTGTGCTCGGCCGTGGGTCGCTAGTTTATAGCGACGGGCAGGCTGATTCATCACTAATGCCAGGTAGCGACAGATGAGCGTCTGTAGCGGCATTTTCAGAGCGCCCGCTATTGGTCGCTGTGCTCGGCCGTGGGTCGCGAGTTCATAGCGACGGGCAGGCTGATTCATCACTAACGCCAGGTAGCGACAGATGAGCGTCTGTAGCGGCATTTCAGAGCGCCCGCTATTAGTCGCTGTGCTCGGCCGTGGGTCGCGAGTTCATAGCGACGGGCAGGCTGATTCATCACTAACGCCAGGTAGCGACAGATGAGCATCTGTAGCGGCATTTTCAGAGCGCCCGCTAGTAGTCGCTGTGCTCGCCTCGTGAGTCGCTAGTTCATAGCGACTCAGTCGCTGTTCAGTAATGTTAAATACATTGTGAAGAGTCACTATTTGACCAGTACAGCGCTGTATAGGAGCGCATGTTAGCGACTGCTCATAGCGACCCACTCACACCATATTCAGCAAAAAAAACAGCCTCACAAATCTCCGGCGCTGAAAAATGCTTCTCTGAAGCCCAGAGCGCAGGAGGCTGTGTGATTAAAGTCTGTTTTTCAGCATCTATCCACCAGTAACAAAGCGAAAACATATGGAATTACATTGTAATAACATTGTAACATGACACTTTAATGGCAGAGCTGTGATGTCATTTCTGAGGAAATATATAAAAAATTTAAAAAAATGTGAAAAAACTGCTTATTCAATGTCAGGAGAGGTCACAGAATTATTTGTGATTTTTTGAAAAAAATAAAAAAAGACAAAAACTCGGTTTAAAGAGAAGAAAAGTATCGTCCATTGAGATGTATGGGAGAGCGACAGGTAGCGAGAGGTCATACCTGGCGCTGTGCAAGGCTGAACGCCGGCGCTGTTCGCTGAGGCTTTGAAAATGATGAATCAGACGCTACATGGCGCTATCCCAGTCGCTAAACAGATTCTGCTTGATAAATGTGTAATTGCTGCCGTGTCCGGCGTTCACCTGCCCCTACCTGTCATTAACCAGCCGCTACCTGACGCTATCCCTTCATGAATAAGGGCCTAAGTCTTAATATAACCTGTAATTATATCACCATAGAACTAGAACTATACGGCTGATTCAGCACCATGAGAATTTTTTTTTCTCTTTAGCTCTGTCAATTAGTTTACAATGTACATAGATAAATTAGGTGCTGAATTGCACCAAGTAAAAACATTGTTATAAACATTTTTGCTTACAAACAAGGTTGAGAAAAAAAAATCTCACGGTGCTGAATCAGCCCTTATATACGGGTTCCAAAAGACTCTTAATAAAGGGCACCAAAACGCAGGGTTTTTACTATCTTGGGTTTTGGTCTTTGCCAGCGGATCAGGGATGCCCCGTCGCATGAAACCCCCCGGGTTGTCCAATCTCACGCAACGTTCCCTGGACCTGCGGCGCATACTCTAATAGCTCGTCTAAGGCGGGAGGATTTGAGCACGCTGGCGGGCGCATCCCCCGCTACCCTTATACAGGGAGCGCGCACATGTCATCCATTCACAAACCCCTGGTGCAGGCGCGCACTCCGCTAAGGGGATAGCTATGCGCATGCGGGAATGAAGGCGAGTTTCCGGGCGACCTCAGGGGTCTCGCATCCCGAATCTGGATACCCTGGGAGGGGGCGAGTAGGCCTGCCCTGGAGTCTCATAGACGCCGGGGTGGGTTTTGGTCCGCTTTAAAAGCAAACAAAATAAGTCGCCACATTACGCTAGTGTAAGTTTTAGGTGCAAGGTCTCGACGTTACTGAATCGCACCTCATTTTAACGAAATAAGCCGTGAACGCAGAAACGCACGCGGTACCAGACGGGTGTGACGAGAGGCTAAAGTGGTTTCCTGGAATCACATGTAACAATATTAAATGAGGGACGTCATTTACTTACCGTGTCCGAGATTAGATATCGCCTCCAGCCTTTTTCGTGATGTTACTTTTTCGATGGCGGCGGGAAGACGGAGTGCGTAGGGGAGAACATCCCTGAAACGTAAGCATAATATAAGACATACAATAGCAGTGTCAGACTGGGACGCCTGGGGCCCACCAGGTAGAAGTGACTCTGGGGGCCCACCCCACATTTAGA
This sequence comes from Gastrophryne carolinensis, assembly GCA_027917425.1. NCBI lineage: Eukaryota > Metazoa > Chordata > Amphibia > Anura > Microhylidae > Gastrophryne > Gastrophryne carolinensis. Next base: position 205,313,733 of record CM051241.1, read on the forward strand.
GGCAAGTATCACCGGCTTACATAGCAAGGGGCGTGAGCAGGTGGGGCACTTACCCCAGGGGGGGTGCCCTGGGATGCCATAAATACATAGTTCAGATGGTGGTGATGGCCCTCAAAGGGGCCCCTGAGAACCTGGGGCCCATCGGGTTTTTTCCTGGTAACACTGCGGGCCATTCCGAGCCTATACAGTACAAAGACACATTTCGGGAAACAGATGTTGATATGATGCACATGGGGGCAATTCATACCTACCAAGTATTCAGGGTGGGAAAAAGGGACATTTGTTAAATTAGGCCACGCCCCCTCATTTAGGGATGGATGAAGCCACGCCCCCTCATTAAGGCATAGATAAAAGATACATTGTAACAGTTAAAACAATAGAAACACTTTCAATAGGCAAATTAATCATTTATTGCTACAGATCTGCATGTTACACCTCAAAGAGGGACAATATGTAAATGAAGCCACGTCCCCTAATTGAGGGATGGATGAAGCCACACCCCCATTGATGGATGGATGAAGCCACACTCTCTCATTGAGGGATAGATGAAGCCACACTCTCTCATTGAGGGATAGATGAAGCCACACTCTCTCATTGAGGGAAAGATGAAGCCACACCCTCTCATTGAGGGATGGATGAAGGCACGCTCTCTCATTGAGGGAAAGATGAAGCCACACCCTCTCATTGAGGGATGGATGAAGGCACGCTCTCTCATTGAGGGAAAGATGAAGCCACACCCTCTCATTGAGGGATAGATGAAGCCACACTCTCTCATTGAGGGATAGATGAAGCCACGCTCTCTCATTGAAGGATAGATGAAGCCACACTCTCTCATTGAGGGATAGATGTAGCCACGCTCTCTCATTGAGGGATAGATGAAGCCACACTCTCTCATTGAGGGATAGATGAAGCCACGCTCTCTCATTGAGGGATAGATGTAGCCACGCTCTCTCATTGAGGGATAGATGAAGCCACACTCTCTCATTGAGGGATAGATGAAGCCACGCTCTCTCATTGAGGGATAGATGAAGCCACACTCTCTCATTGAGGGATAGATGAAGCCACGCTCTCTCATTGAGGGATAGATGTAGCCACGCTCTCTCATTGAGGGATAGATGAAGCCACACTCTCTCATTGAGGGATAGATGAAGCCACGCTCTCTCATTGAGGGATAGATGTAGCCACGCTCTCTCATTGAGGGATGGATGAAGCCACACTCTCTCATTGAGGGATAGATGAAGCCACGCTCTCTCATTGAGGGATAGATGAAGCCACACTCTCTCATTGAGGGATAGATGAAGCCACGCTCTCTCATTGAGGGATAGATGTAGCCACGCTCTCTCATTGAGGGATAGATGAAGCCACACTCTCTCATTGAGGGATAGATGAAGCCACGCTCTCTCATTGAGGGATAGATGTAGCCACGCTCTCTCATTGAGGGATAGATGAAGCCACACTCTCTCATTGAGGGATAGATGAAGCCACGCTCTCTCATTGAGGGATAGATGTAGCCACGCTCTCTCATTGAGGGATAGATGAAGCCACACTCTCTCATTGAGGGATAGATGAAGCCACGCTCTCACATTGAGGGATAGATGAAGCCACGCTCTCTCATTGAGGGATAGATTAAGCCGCGCCCCCTCATTGAGGGATAGATGAAGCCACGCTCTCTCATTGAGGGATAGATTAAGCCGCGCCCCCTCATTGAGGGATAGATGAAGCCACGCTCTCTCATTGAGGGATAGATGAAGCCACGCTCTCTCATTGAGGGATAGATGAAGCCACACTCTCTCATTGAGGGATAGATGAAGCCGCGCCCCCTCATTGAGGGATAGATGAAGCCACGCTCTCTCATTGAGGGATAGATTAAGCCGCGCCCCCTCATTGAGGGATAGATGAAGCCACGCTCTCTCATTGAGGGATAGATGAAGCCACGCTCTCTCATTGAGGGATAGATGAAGCCACGCTCTCACATTGAGGGATAGATGAAGCCACGCTCTCTCATTGAGGGATAGATTAAGCCGCGCCCCCTCATTGAGGGATAGATGAAGCCACGCTCTCTCATTGAGGGATAGATTAAGCCGCGCCCCCTCATTGAGGGATAGATGAAGCCACGCTCTCTCATTGAGGGATAGATGAAGCCACGCCCTCTCATTGAGGGATAGATGAAGCCACGCTCTCTCATTGAGGGATAGATGTAGCCACGCTCTCTCATTGAGGGATAGATGAAGCCACACTCTCTCATTGAGGGATAGATGAAGCCACGCTCTCTCATTGAGGGATAGATGTAGCCACGCTCTCTCATTGAGGGATAGATGAAGCCACACTCTCTCATTGAGGGATAGATGAAGCCACGCTCTCTCATTGAGGGATAGATGTAGCCACGCTCTCTCATTGAGGGATAGATGAAGCCACACTCTCTCATTGAGGGATAGATGAAGCCACGCTCTCACATTGAGGGATAGATGAAGCCACGCTCTCTCATTGAGGGATAGATTAAGCCGCGCCCCCTCATTGAGGGATAGATGAAGCCACGCTCTCTCATTGAGGGATAGATTAAGCCGCGCCCCCTCATTGAGGGATAGATGAAGCCACGCTCTCTCATTGAGGGATAGATGAAGCCACACTCTCTCATTGAGGGATAGATGAAGCCACACTCTCTCATTGAGGGATAGATGAAGCCACGCTCTCTCATTGAGGGATGGATGAAGCCACACTCTTTGAGAGGCCTTATGTCCACGTTGTAGATGATGTTGTAGAATAGCGGGCAGATTCCATGCTAGCGATCTGCATGAGTAATCCACAAAAACAGAAGGGACTGTGGACAGCCAGCCACATGCACCTTCAAAAAGGAGCACCAAACAACGAATATATCATAAAACTTTATTAACAAAAAATGTTTCTAAATCAATACACAAAGGAAACACACAATCACATTATACAAGACAAAGTTTAAAACAGCTGCATTAGATAAATCTAAAAGTGAATCAGTTGCAGTGCCGTTCCCCTGAGGCTCTGACCCATATAGGGTGGATGTCTCAATGGGGAACGGGACTATATATGTTGAACATGTATATGTTACTAGTGTTAATTGCTAATTAATTCATAAGCCAGAATCCTGTCTGTGCGCATTAATGTGTGATTTGTAGAAGTGTGAAGTACACCTACCTGGACGCTACCCGTTTCTTTTCTCTTTTAATTTGTCTGCATTTTCAAAATAAATAAAGAATATATAAAAAAAACAAAACAGCTGCATTTACCCAAAATAATAAATATTCAAATTCATGAAACATCCAATAATACAATTCATCAGGTAATGCAACCTCACAACAAATATCACCACTATATCAAAAAGGGGGAGGGGGGAAAAGTTTCATTTTTTCGAATTTTTTAATTAGAATCTAATTTATTTGTGCCGGCACAAAAGTAATAATAAAGATTATAAATTTCAAGACTTAAATGGCTACCTACTCCACCTACCAACAATAAATAATAAAGTGACATATGCTATATAGCATATGTTACTTTATTGTTGGTAGGTCTTAAGTCTTGAAATATATAATAATTATAATAATTGTAATTTGTAATCTTTAATATTACTTTTGTGCCAATAATACAATTCATCAGGGAAGGCAACCCCACAACTAATATCACCACTATATCAAAAAGGGGGAGGGGGAAAAGTTTATTTTTTTAGAATTTTTTAATTAGAATCTCATTTATGTGCCGGCACAAAAAGTAATATTAAAGATTATAAATTTCAAGACTTAAATAGCTATATAGCATATGTCCCTTTATTGTTGGTAGGTCTTAAGTCTTAAAATTTATAATCTTTAATATTACTTTTGTGCCGGCAAAATTAAATTAGATTCTAATAAAAAAATTCTAAAAAAATCAACTTTTCCCCCCTCCCCCTTTTTGATATAGTGGTGATATTTGTTGTGGGGTTGCGTTCCCTGATGAATTGTATTATTGGATGTTTCATGAATTTGAATATTTATTTGGGGCAAATGCAGCTGTTTTTAACTTTGTCTTGTATAATGTGATTGTGTGTTTCCTTTGTGTATTAATTTAGGAAAAAAAAATTGTATAATAAAGTTTTATGATATATTCGTTGTTTGGTGCTGCTTTTTGAAGGTGCATGTGGCAGGCTGTCCACGGTCCCTTCTGTTTTTTGTTGATTAGTCATTACCAGTGAGCACAGCGTTTGATAACAGTTGTATTTGTAGTGATCTGCATGGGGGCGGCCATCTTGCCACGATTTTGACAGCCCTGCAGAACTACAGTGAAAATTAACCTAAACCAGCAGACACCTTTTTTTTGCGTTTTAACGTTGTAACAGCGCAGATCAATAGAAGTGTATGGCAACACAATCGCAGCACACATATAACGCAGTGTACCTGCATTGCATTGCCATAGACTTTACCATCTACTTATTATGCAAAAAAAACGCAACGCGTGGCGTTTGTTTTGATACAATTGCTTATAATGCAACGGAAAGGTGTGACGAGACCTAAGGCTCTGCTGGCGCTGCGTTGGCCAATACAGACGCGACGCAAGTGAAAATGCAGCCCATTATTTTCAGTGGGCCAGTTCACATATGTACGCTGTGTATAAACGTGAACTGGCCCAGTATAAATAATGGGCAGCAAATGGCCAACACAGCGCAAGCGCCTTAAAACATCGTATCGACATTGTAAACAATTCTGCAGCGGCCGAGGCCATTGACTTACATTGATACATAGTTACATTCATCCCCTCCAGCAGCTGCTGATTCAGTATGTGAGTGTGTGTAACATGACAGACATGCTGATGCCTTTTCTAGGGTAAATCTCTCTCTGTTTGGTGCGGGCTGCTTATAGCTAAATCCCAAACCCCAGACAGCCTGCCCTGTGCGAAGAAACAACATCACACAGACTCACTGCAGCCATGCTGCATCAACGCTGCCAACTAGAGGAGTTCTGTGTGGAAACTGATAAATTCTCTCTATGGCTGGTTGGGCTAATCTTAAGGAAGCCCCCAGCTCATCTGCAGTTGCTCTATGTGCTAGAAAAAAGGCTCTCCCCAGTCCCCCCATTCATTCTTATGTGCAAGCAGCACTCTTAGGTATAATCCAAGATGGCCACTCCCATGTAGCCCAGCTATTCCACAACATCTGCATGGGCTTATGCCCTCTCAAGCAGCACACGCCACTGATCATTAGGGGGGGGAGCAAATTACTAACCTATTTTTTTTGAGTGGAGCTCTGCTTTAAAGTGGACCAAAACCCAGGATTTTGACTATCCTGGGTTCGGGGGCATGCCCACAGGTCGCGTGATCTGACTCACCCTTCCCCCATCCTATGCACGGCCTCTCATTATGTAATCGGCATGATTGGATCCGCCCCTTCGTCTAAGGCAAGTGGATGCGCATTGGCGGCCGCATCTTCTGCTACCCTCTAACAAGGCACAAGCCTTGCTAAAGGGATAGCGGGGATGCGACCGTTGCTTGTGCATGTGCCATAAAACCGGGAGAAGAAGGTGAGTTTCCGCACAACCTGGAGGGGGGGGGGGTTCACACAGCGGTGCATCTAGCGTCGTCAGGGCCTGGGTTTTTGTCTGCTTTAACTGTAAAATGTGCCAGGTGCCTATTCTTACCATGATTAAGAAAGACGGTCCCATACCCTGCAGGGTGGTAAACACTACAAGCTTTCTAGGGGTACCTGGCTTGTTATGATGAGCGCCGTTTTCTGGAAGCAAACCCTCGAGGAATTCACTGGTTGCAGTTTCCCTAAAAAAGCGTAATAAAAACCAAATTTTCCTAAAATATCAATATGCAAATAAGAAAAAACAAACTAAACCTCAAAGATTAAACCGGACCAACACCCATTTTTTTAATTTAACGGGTGTTGGTCCCGCAGGTAATCAAAACTCGAGGGGTATCCAGATTGCTGGAGCCCCCTCACACATAACCCCCCCTAGAATGCCCGATATCCTTACCTTCACTTCAAGCCATTGCCAGGACAGGAGTCCCGTGATTGGCCGCCGGCGCGCACGGGGGTTATGGACGCGTCCTTGCCTCTGGCCACCCGAACGCCCCGCCTGTGACCCGCACCCGTAATCGCGCTCCGTCCAATCGCTGGACTCCGTTCCTGGTGCTGGCTCGTAGTAAAGGTGAGGATATTGGGATAAAAGGATAGCAGGTATGCAACCGCTGCATGCGCCATTAAACCGGGTAAAAGGGTGAGCTTCCGCGCAACCTGGAGGGGGGGTTCCCACAGCAGGGCATCTAGAGCCGTCGGGGCCTGGGTTTTTGTCCGCTTTAACTGTAAAAAAGATTGGGCGGCATTTCACATGCCTATTATTCCGAAAAAACAATGTTACATTCATCAGTTGGTATGAAGAGGAAAAAAAGTATGCAGTAGGATGCATCCCACGCCCCAATACAGCCAGCGATTGGACGGAGCGCGATTACGGGTGCGGGTCACAGGCGGGGCTTTCGGGTGGCCAGAGGCAAGGACGCGACCATAGCCCCCGTGCGCGCCGGCGGCCAATCGCGGGACTCCTGTCCTGGCACTGGCTTGAAGTGAAGGTAAGGATATCGGGCATTCTAGGGGGGTTATGTGTGAGGGGGCTCCAGCATTATTCCGAAAAACCAATGTTACATTCATCAGTTGGTATGAAGAGGAAAAAAAGTATGCAGTAGGATGCATGACCCGGGGCATCCCACGCCCCAATACAGTCAGCAAAACAGTTCAAGTGTCAGCCCTCCTTAAAATCAATATTTATAAGATATCACCAGACCCCGACAGCAATCCTACACAATGCAAATCTTACGCGTTTCGGACGTCTGCCTGGTCCTTAGTCATAGATAGTTGCATGGTAAACATCGATACACTTATATTAAAAAAGCAAATAGAAAAACTTACCCCAATCTCGCTCCTAATTGGTGGGCCGTCGGCGCCGCCGGCGGTGATGTCACCCCTCCCCTTTCGGGTGGCGAACAAGGAAACAAACGGTGGCGCTGCTCCTATGGGGTAAGTTTTTCTATTTGCTTTTTTAATATAAATGTACCATGCAAACTACCTGTGACTAAGGACCAGGCAGACGTCCGAAATGTGTAAGATTTGCATTGTGTAGGATTGCTGTCGGGGTCTGGTGAAATGTTTTTGTGGCTGTTTTTGACTTGTTATATTTTTTAAAGGACATTAATAAATATTGATTTTAAGGAGCGCTGACACTTGAACTGTTTTGCTTACATTCATCAGTGACCAATGGAAGTTCAGTATTGACACTGATCTATTGTAAAGGAAAGCCAGGCCGTCGCGCTGTAATTACCTCTCTGTACTGTAGTGAGACACGAGTCGTATCAGATCAGGAAAAGTCAGCGCTGAATGTTCCAGAAAGAGCCCTGTACGGAAAAAGGTCAGCAGATTACTTTTGTGCGGAATTCAAAGTTTGCACCACGGACCTCGCTACGCAGCAACGCTGACCGATAATAACTTATAAACACAAGAAAAACTAGGACATAAGCTACGTGCGTCATTATCTGCTCCATACGTTTCAGGGCGAAGTACAATATATAAACAATGCTTAACATGCAAAGTCAGCAAAACCCTGAAACGCAGCACAAATACGTCACAGCTCAACTGTTAACGGGCAGGCGGATTCATCACTAACGCCAGGTAGCGACAGATGAGCGTCTGTAGCGGCATTTTCAGAGCGCCCGCTAGTAGTCGCTGTGCTCGGCCGTGGGTCGCTAGTTTATAGCGACGGGCAGGCTGATTCATCACTAACGCCACGTAGCGACAGATGAGCGTCTGTAGCGGCATTTTCAGAGCGCCCGCTAGTAGTCGCTGTGCTCGGCCGTGGGTCGCTAGTTTATAGCGACGGGCAGGCTGATTCATCACTAACGCCAGGTAGCGACAGATGAGCATCTGTAGCGGCATTTTCAGAGCGCCCGCTAGTAGTCGCTGTGCTCGGCCGCGGGTCGCTACTTCATAGCGACTCAGTCGCTGTTCAGTAATGTTGAATACATTGGGAGGAGTCGCTATTTGACCAGTACAGCGCTGTATGGGAGCGCATGTTAGCGACCGACTCACACCATATTCAGCAAAAAAACAGCCTCACAAATCTCTGGCGCTGAAAAATGCTTCTCTGAAGCCCAGAGCGCAGGAGGCTGTGTGATTAAAGTCTGTTTTTCAGCATCTATCCACCAGTAACAAAGCGAAAACATATGGAATTACATTGTAACAACATTGTAACATGACACTTTAATGGCAGAGCTGTGATGTCATTTCTGAGGAAATATATAAAAAATGAAAAAATTTTGAAAAAAACTGCTTATTCAATGTCAGGAGAGGTCACAGAATTATTTGTGATTTTTTGGAAAAAAAAAAAACCCTGTTTAAAAAGAAGGAAAGGATCGTCCATTGAAATGTATGGGAGAGCGACAGGTAGCGAGAGGTCATACCTGGCGCTGTGCAAGGCTGAACGCCGGCGCTGTTCGCTGAGGCTGTGAAAATGATGAATCAAGACGCTACATGGCGCTATCCCAGTTGCTAAACAGATTCTGCTTGATAAATGTGTAATTGCTGCCGTGTCCGGCGTTCACCAGTCGCTACCTGGCGCTATCCCATCTTAAGTAAGGGCCTAAGAATCTGCTTTCGGAGGTGACATGGAGGCTGATTTATTACTAGCGCCAGGTATCGGCAGATGAGCTGTATGAGTATGATGAGATGTATAGAGAGATGAGATGTATAGAGGCGCTTAGAGCGACCGCTAGGAGAGGCTGTAAGCGGGTATCGGGCGCTGTAACAGATCGTCTCGGTTGCTGTAGTAACCTGGCCGCCATTGATGAATGTGATGTATGTTGGGCACTGTAACACAAGTACAGCGCTGCAGGGAGTGAGAGGTAGCGCCAGCTCAGTGCGCCTGACACTCGCCGATCCACACCATACTTATCAAAAAAAGGAGACACACAGCATGGGCGCTCTGAAGCTGGGCGCTGTAGCATAGAGCGCCAGACGCTGTGTGATTAAAGTCTGTTTTTGAACACATATCCACCAGTAACAAAGCGAAAACACAAGGAATGACATTGTTATAACACTGTGACATTAACACTTTATTGCCAGACCTGTAATGACAATTCTGCATAAAAATCCAAAAAGTTATCAAAAATGACTCTTTCTAGGTCAGGAGACGTCACACAATGAATTGAGGGAATAAAAACCCTGTTTAAACAGAAGAAAAGGAGCGTCCATTGAAATGTATTGGAGAGCGACATTGAGCAAAAAGGTAATACATGGTGTTATAGAGCGCCGGAGCTATACACTGAGTCGCCTATAATAATACATGTGACGCTACATGGCGCTGTTATATGTAATAATACATGTGACGCTACATGGCGCTGTTATATGTAATAATACATGTGACACTACATTGCGCTGTTATATGTAATAATACATGTGACGCTACATGGCGCTGTTATATGTAATAATACATGTGACGCTACATGGCGCTGTTATATGTAATAATACATGTGACGCTACATGGCGCTGTTATATGTAATAATACATGTGACACTACATGGCGCTGTTATATGTAATAATACATGTGACGCTACATGGCGCTGTTATATGTAATAATACATGTGACGCTACATGGCGCTGTTATATGTAATAATACATGTGACGCTACATGGCGCTGTTATATGTAATAATACATGTGACGCTACATGGCGCTGTTATATGTAATAATACATGTGACGCTACATGGCGCTGTTATATGTAATAATACATGTGACGCTACATGGCGCTGTTATATGTAATAATACATGTGACGCTACATGGCGCTGTTATATGTAATAATACATGTGACGCTACATGGCGCTGTTATATGTAATAATACATGTGACGCTACATGGCGCTGTTATATGTAATAATACATGTGACGCTACATGGCGCTGTTATATGTAATAATACATGTGACGCTACATGGCGCTGTTATATGTAATAATACATGTGACGCTACATGGCGCTGTTATATGTAATAATACATGTGACGCTACATGGCGCTGTTATATGTAATAATACATGTGACGCTACATTGCGCTGTTATATGTAATAATACATGTGACGCTACATGGCGCTGTTATATGTAATAATACATGTGACGCTACATGGCGCTGTTATATGTAATAATACATGTGACACTACATTGCGCTGTTATATGTAATAATACATGTGACGCTACATGGCGCTGTTATATGTAATAATACATGTGACGCTACATGGCGCTGTTATATGTAATAATACATGTGACGCTACATGGCGCTGTTATATGTAATAATACATGTGACACTACATGGCGCTGTTATATGTAATAATACATGTGACGCTACATGGCGCTGTTATATGTAATAATACATGTGACACTACATGGTGCTGTTATATGTAATAATACATGTGACGCTACATGGCGCTGTTATATGTAATAATACATGTGACGCTACATGGTGCTGTTATATGTAATAATACATGTGACGCTACATGGCGCTGTTATATGTAATAATACATGTGACGCTACATGGCGCTGTTATATGTAATAATACATGTGACGCTACATGGTGCTGTTATATGTAATAATACATGTGACGCTACATGGCGCTGTTATATGTAATAATACATGTGACACTACATGGCGCTGTTATATGTAATAATACATGTGACGCTACATGGCGCTGTTAAAGGCGCTATACACTGACCTGCCTGTAATAATACATGTGACGCTACATGACGCTGTTAGAGGCGCTATACACTGACCTGCCTGTAATAATACATGTGACGCTACATGGCGCTGTTAGAGGTGCTATACACTGACCTGCCTGTAATAATACATGTGACGCTACATGGCGCTGTTAGAGGAGCTATACACTGACCTGCCTGTAATAATACATGTGACACTACATGGTGCTGTTAGAGGTGCTATACACTGACCTGCCTGTAATAATACATGTGACGCTACATGACGCTGTTAGAGGCGCTATACACTGACCTGCCTGTAATAATACATGTGACGCTACATGACGCTGTTAGAGGTGCTATGCACTGACCTGCCTGTAATAATACATGTGACGCTACATGGCGCTGTTAGAGGTGCTATGCACTGACCTGCCTGTAATAATACATGTGACGCTACATGGCGCTGTTAGAGGCGCTATACACTGACCTGCCTGTAATAATACATGTGACGCTACATGGCGCTGTTAGAGGTGCTATACACTGACCTGCCTGTAATAATACATGTGACACTACATGGTGCTGTTAGAGGTGCTATACACTGACCTGCCTGTAATAATACATGTGACACTACATGGCGCTGTTAGAGGTGCTATACACTGACCTGCCTGTAATAATACATGTGACGCTACATGGCGCTGTTAGAGGCGCTATACACTGAGCTGCCTGTAATAATACATGTGACGCTACATGACGCTGTTAGAGGTGCTATACACTGAGCTGCCTGTAATAATACATGTGACGCTACATGACGCTGTTAGAGGCACTATTCACTGACCTGCCTGTAATAATACATGTGACACTACATGGCGCTGTTAGAGGCACTATTCACTGACCTGCCTGTAATAATACATGTGACGCTACATGGCGCTGTTAGAGGTGCTATACACTGACCTGCCTGTAATAATACATGTGACGCTACATGGCGCTGTTAGAGGCACTATTCACTGACCTGCCTGTAATAATACATGTGACGCTACATGGCGCTGTTAGAGGCGCTATACACTGACCTGCCTGTAATAATACATGTGACGCTACATGGCGCTGTTAGAGGCACTATTCACTGACCTGCCTGTAATAATACATGTGACGCTACATGGCGCTGTTAGAGGTGCTATACACTGACCTGCCTGTAATAATACATGTGACGCTACATGGCGCTGTTAGAGGCGCTATACACTGAGCTGCCTGTAATAATACATGTGACGCTACATGACGCTGTTAGAGGTGCTATACACTGAGCTGCCTGTAATAATACATGTGACGCTACATGACGCTGTTAGAGGCACTATACACTGACCTGCCTGTAATAATACATGTGACACTACATGGCGCTGTTAGAGTTGCTCACCAGATTCTCTTTCATAAGTGTGGTTTTGCGTACAGCGCCCGGCGTTCACCAGATGCTGCCTGCCGCTACGAGGCGCTACCTGGCGCTATCCCTTTATGAATAACCCGATAGTCACTATAAAAGCATGCACAGCCCAGTATTCTCTACCAGGTGCCTACTCTTAGCATGATTCAGAAAGAGGGTGGTAAACACCTCAAGCTTTCTAGGCGTACCAGGCTTGTTATCATGAGCACCATTTTCTGGACGCAAACTTACTGGTTGCACAGAGTTTCCCTAAGAAAGTGGAATAAAAACCTAATTTTCCTAAGATATCAATATGCAAACAAAAAACACTAAACCTCAAAGATTAAACCGGACCAACACCCGTATTTAATTTAACGAGTGTTGGTCCCACAGACAGCTAATCAAAACAAGCTCGAAGGGTATGCAGAATGCTGGAGCCTCCTCACACATAACCCCCAGAACTTTCAATATCCTTACCTTCACTACAAGCCAGTGCCAGGAAAGCAGTCACGTGATTGGCCGCAGGAGCGCGTGTGGCCTATGGTCACGTTCTCGCGTTGGCAAATCGCAGGACTCCATTCCCAGCACTGGCCTGGATATTGGGCATTCTGGGGGGCATTCTGTGCGGGTTAGTTGCGAGGAGGCTGCAGCATTCTGGATGCCCCCCCCCCCCAGCTTGTTTTGATTAGCTGTCTGCGGTTAAAGAAAAAATGGGCGTTAGCCAAGTTTAAGGTCCCCGAACAGAACAATACCCGATATGCATGCGTACTTTTAACCCTTTCACTGCGAGCCTACTTGAGAGTTTCTCACCCTCTTGTTATCAGGCCATTTTTTTACCATTTTGTGCTATGTTTAACTGTGATTTTTGCAGGAATTTTCAGGGATTTCCAAGAAAGCTATATATATATATTTTTTGTCAGTGTTTGAGCTTTAATATAAAATGTGTTTTTTTTAAAGAACTTTCACAATATTTTTGGGTAAAAAATAAATTAAAAATGTATATTTTTTAAAATTTGTTGCTTTTTTTAAAATACAAAAAAGTTATTTAATTTAATAAAAAAAAAAAACATATTGCACGTGAAAACCCCATTCCTCTCGATTACAACCAGGGCCGTATTTGGTGTTCATGGTGCCCTAGGCACTTTAAGTGCTTGCGCCCCCCCCCCCTTTAAGTCACTGTCCATATAAAAGGTGTGTAGGGGGAAAGGGTGCAATGGGCTAGATGCAAAGAATGTGTGTGGAGGAGGGCACAATGCAGAGAAGCAGGGAAGCATGTTCCATCTTTCACTGCATTCTGACATACAGGAGTCACATGACCACACCAATGGAGGGGTGATGCTCTGGCCTGTGTTCAACCCATTGCACCCCCACTTCACACAAATACACTCTGCGTCCTTTTGTGACTGGGGGTGGGCTTGCTAGGAGGCATTAATGTTCTGGCTATGGGATTTTTAATTTCTTTTCTTTACTACAGTAATAAAGGCAGTGTCCTCCCCCCCCTTTTCATGTTGCCGCCCTAGGCACGTGCCTAGGGTTGCCTAATGGTAAATACAGCCCTGATTACAACGGTACCACATATGTATTGGTAGACACCCAAATAAAACAAGTGAGACCTGGGGTGTATTATTCCCCCAGGGATCACCAATAAGGGAGCACAACCAATTGAAAATCTAACAATTGTTTATACAAAATACATAAGAAACAGACATTTAAAACCAACAAATAAGACAAATTAAGCCGTCCCCCCCCCCCGTGCTGACCCTAGTGACAATCTTTCCTCAAAATAACCCACATAATGCAGGGCTGCTGCTTATGTAAAATCTACTATAAATCCATCCCACTGTCTATTCAAATATGACACTAAATCAATGGCCCAATATGTAAAAAAACACAAATCAATATATAAATGATCTATTCCTTACATTTTCTTTGTGCCGGCACAAAAAACCTATACCAATATACTCATATACTAAAACAAATAATTATATTGTGAACATTATGTGGATCCTATATCACACAAGGACTATCATCATAAAGTCCATAGAAAAAAATCAGAATTAACTATATAATGTACAGAATATTATTTTAAGAAAAAGGCGTTTTTTTTTTTTTCATGTGGAATAAACCTAAACAAATAAATATGTCATAAAGATAAAGTGCATAGTGCCAAGTCAAAAAAATAGCCAAATAAAGTGCAAATGGCCATAAAGTAAGCAAAATACAGGCACACACAGGGAGATATTTAGCTGACAAGAAAATAAAGAAGCCGCAACCGGGGAGGAATTAATTAATCAATTAATATAATTAATTGTTTTAGTATACGAGTATATTGGTAAAGGGTTTTTTGTGCCGGCACAAAGAAAATGTAAGGAATAGATAATTTATATATTTGTGTTTTTTACATATATGGCAGGATTGGGGGCTCCCATCATTTGGGGCTCAAGGATACTTTCCGCCAGATTAAAAAAGAACAGATCCACCTTACTAAACTATGGTGGAATATTCATTGTCTAGAAATTTACAAGGAACAAGCTCTTATACCAAGGGGCCTTCGTGTACAAATATTCCCGGCCTGGGAGATCCCAGAGGAGGCCCGTCAGAGATAGGAAACACATCTGAATCGTTGCTCCCTTAGTCTCATTGATGAATTAATTCAGTTGGATAAAAAAAGTCTCTCGGAGACTACAAGTGTGTTGAATAACCTGTATGACAACATTCCTAGTGACATTCCGGCTGTTGAAATTGATAAGTTACAGGAAGTACTTGATGGGGATCTTAAAAAATTGGAGGAGGAGATTATTAGCACCAAGATGGCCAAACTTAACAGAGACAAATTGGATGCCGATATGGGGAGGATTTACAAATGGACGCATAAGGGGAATGGGCGTAGGTTTCACAATAGAGAGAGCCGACCTCCAAGCAGGAGGTCTTCAGTGTCCAGTCGTACCTCTGAAATTAGTAATATGACACAGCATTTTTTAGATGCAGAATGAACAAGAGGACACGCCGGGGGGGGGGGGGAGGAAGAGACATGGAACAAAGGGGCCTGGTTGGTCGTTGGAATCAGCGCCAACCATGTCCATTTGCACAGAAACGCTCCAGGGTGGAGCCCAGCCCTTAACTCTTACTGAGACCACTGGACCTGGCCCTGATATAGTAGAGGAATGTAATCAAACATTGAATATCGTTAATCTTACAGATTGTGAGGTTACTCCCGATCAGAGGTCTGTTTTGTCCAAAGGTCTTACTTTCTCTCCCACCTGTGATCTGGACAAATTCTTAGTAACTAAAGATCTATATCTGTTTTGCAGAAAATTATTATTGAAGAAACAATTTGATACCTCTCTACAGTGTGATGCCAGTTTGACTTCTGAGGAGCAAATTGCTCTGGATGATCTAAATGCCTTGCTACAGGAACAGCTGCCCGTTCCAGACCCTGTTACAAAACTACGTAAGCCCTCCAAGTACACCCCACAATGGACAATTAGTCCAGCGGTACTTACCTTCTTTAAGGTTGCCAGTAGGGATATTTGGCGATTACCACCCAATCATGGTCGTTACAATCTGACCCGGGGTGAACGTGAGGCTGTCTCAGGGCCTCGGGCACGACGGGACATTGAGATAAAGGAGGCTGATAAAGGCGGTAACATGGTTATAATGTCCCGTGAGTACTACCGCACCGAGGCCCTGAGACAGCTTCAAAACCCCCTGTATTACGAGACACTTAGGGGGAACCCCCTACAGGCATACAAGTCCGAATATGATGAATTGATAAGATGCGCCTGGTCAGATGGGATCATTAACCAGAGGTTGTATGAGTTTTTGTCCGTTGACTTTCCAATTGTCGCCACGTTCTACTTACTACCTAAGATTCACAAAAACCCCCGATGTCCCCCTGGAAGACCTATTGTGGCGGGCATTGGGGGGCTCACGGAAAAATATTGCATACTGATAGATCATCATCTTCAACCCTTTGTTACGACACTGCCATCGTATATACGCGATTCTATGGATTTACTCACCCGACTCAACTCCTTGTACTTGCTAAGGGATATCCTCTTGGTAACAATGGATGTTGAATCGTTATACACAAATATCTCTCATGGTGACGCGGCACGCACGTGCCGGTATTTCCTCGGGATGGCTGGGGAAACCTCGCGCTCCCAACAAGATTTCATTCTGAGCCTTTTCAATTTTGTACTCTCACATAATTTTTTTATGTTTGGTGATACTTACTACCGCCAAATACGTGGCGTGGCAATGGGGGCACGCTGTGCTCCCTCTGTAGCTAATTTGTTCTTGGGTTGGTGGGAGCGCGAGGTTGTCCTCCAGGAAGAACTTGTTGAGCATTGCCGGCACGTGGTGGGCTGGTTTCGGTACATAGATGACGTACTTATGTTATGGCAGGGGACCGAGGGTGAACTTAATGATTTCATTGATGTACTCAATAATAACCCGTATAATATCTACCTTACTGTTCAATCTTCAAATACCCAGGTTACTTTTCTGGACTTGCACATTATCATCTCAGAGGACGGTAAGATAGAGACAGACTTGTACCGTAAGGAAACATCTACCAATGCACTACTTCATTACAAGAGCTTCCATACTACCTCTCTCAAGAATGGGATACCCGTCGGCCAGTTTCTTCGGGCTCGTAGAAACTGTTCAGGTGAGTCGACGCTTTGAGAATAGGGGGTATCCCAAGCCGGTGATTAGGAGGGCTCGGGAACGGGCTGCGGCTACAGCAAGAGAGGGTTTATTGGTACCCAAGAGACATAAATCTCGTAGTCCTGAGATTAGATTCTGTACCCAGTATAATCGGGATTGGGATAACCTACGACGGATTTTACAAAAACATTGGTGCATATTGGAATCAGATCCAGATCTTAACAGGTGGATTCACAAGGGACCACGTATGCTTGCACAGCGAGCACCAAATATTCGGGACATCTTGTGTCCCAGCCATTTCAAAAGAGCAACTGACTGGTTGACTGGAAGTACCCTTGAAGGCAATTATCCTTGTGGGAAATGCACAATCTGCCCACATATGGTAAAGAATAAAGTAATACGTAATTTTTTGACCGGCAGGGATTTCAAAATTAAACAGTTTATCAACTGTCGTACCACTGGGGTGGTTTACGCGCTATGGTGTACCTGCTCAAGGATGTACATAGGGGAAACCCGGAACAGTCTTAAGCTTACAGGCCCATGTGTCCAGTATACGCTTGGCAGTCAGGCACACCGAACAGGGCAAAACAATTACTCCAGTTGCCCAACATTTCTTACAGGCACATAACAGTGATTATAGCTGTTTGAAGATCATGGGAATAGAGATGGTCAGGTTGGGTCCGAGGGGGGGAGATTTGAAATGGAAGTTGCAACAACGAGAACTCAGATGGATTTACCTTCTGGATACACAGGTCCCCGGGGGTCTCAATGAGGATGTGGCTTTCACACCTTTTTTAGGGGGCACTTAATTCATTATGTTCACATATTGGTGGTCGGGTGACTTGTTTGTGCACTTTTCTTGATTGTTGGTGTCTAGGCATGGATGGGCTGTGTGGTTATGGCCCACCCTGCCTTGTCTGATTCTTGGGTTTGTGTGTGGGTTTGTTTGGTGATCACTGGGTGGGGCGTTATGCCCTTCACGCATTCTTTTATATTATGTTTTGTTGTGTCACATGTGGTTTTTTAGCCAATTATATTTGGCACATTTCTTGATTTAATGGTTCATCCACTTGTTTGGTTCACTTGTTGTATCACAATTGTACATTTCTAGTTTAGGTGGTGAAACAACATATGCCCCTCCTCTGAACCCATGGGTGATGAAATATGTACTGTACGGATGGAGGAAATATTGTCCTGGCCTTTCAGCGTCGTGAAAGTTGACGTGGAAGTTGTTTGCAATATGTATTCCTCCTCCCCCTCCCCCCCCCCCCCTTCCCTTCCTCTCCCTCTTTTTCGGTTGGCCCTCTCCCTTGTCCTCTACCATGCCTTCTTTTGTTGATAAACCTGCATGTATATCTTAGGTTAGCTTATAATTATAGAATAGCCATATTGGTACTCTTGTCCGGTTTCAGTTCTGCTTTGGTAGACCATGCTTGGTCAAGACTCTCTCTGCCCCGGGTGAGTCCTGGCTCTGCTGCTACATTCACTCACTTAATTGTTTGTATTGTGGCAATCGAGCTGGTTAACAAGTGGACTTGTTTACACTCAAAATGATGCCCAGATGGGACCTCTCATATGCCCTTATAATGATGTGACTTTTTGGATGAATAGACCTTAGTAGGCAATTGTTATTAGATTTATAGACTTTTTCTTTATTTTGTATGATTATTTGTAATATAGAGTAGTTCATGTATATAGGTTGGTTTTATTTGTTTCTGTATATTTTCAACCATGTCTCCCTGTTGTACTCACCATATCCCTTCTGGCGCTTGCGTGCCCGCGTCGCCCGGTCGCGGCAGGCGCACAGTCGGGGCCTGCTCTACTTTTCCCCCTCTTTTGCCTCCCCCCGCCCCAGTTTTTGGTGCGCACGCAGTCACTAGTGCCACTATCTTATTTAATGCTGCAGGTGCGGTTTTGCATCTGCTACTCAGATCTGGCATGAGCATTCTCGTTCCACCGCGGCATATATGGCGGGACTGCTGGGTAGTTTTGGCCACATTGTGGTTTGGACCTTATGTTTGATTACTGTGTTGCTGCGGGACGCACTTCCGGCCGGGGTGTGTCGCGCAGCAGCTATGTCCAACTGGCCATCTCCCAGACAATTGCAGTCACGTCCATACTCATTACCCCTCAGCTGTTTAGCGGCGTGGCGCCCATCCGTTTTGGGGCGGAGGGTCCTTGCCTTAATTTGCATGGGATGCTCATTGGGGGATTGGTCTTCCATCTGAGCTTTGGTGTGTATATAGGGGAGAAGCACATGGCCCCTGTCACATAGTCGCCCTGATGAAGCAGCGAGTGGGCGCTGCGACACGCGCTGGCGGATATATAGCAGGGGTAGGTCCAGTTGGTGTTTATACCTTTATTGATTGTTCCATGTTTCTTCCAACTATCTCGGCTGGTTCTGATTGTTTTCTAGAGTAGATATACTGTTTTGCACAGGCACTTTATTATTGTTATCCTTATTTATGGTCATTTGAGCTATTTGCACATTATTCAGTTTTGCACATATTGTATATAATTAATTTAAGTAGTAATTGTATGACTTGTATCACTATATTTAATATTACCAGCCTTGAGCATATTTTCTATGGAACTGTGATGTTATGAAATTTTAGATGGTACTCTGGCGCCCCCTGGTGTGTTTTGTATATGTGTGATGTGTGTGTTTTTTAATATGTATTGTTTTGTGTCTTTTTAGATTTATATGCAACTCTAAATAAAATTATTCTATATTGTTTATTTAGACGGTAGTGTCCTATTTTTTCCATCTTGTCTTGGTAATTTTTCTGGGTGTGTGGGGACCCTACATAGATTTCTTCCTGGTGTTGCTGTTGCAATTTATTTACCAAGTTTAGTGAGCACACCATTATATACAGTAGTGTATAGAAATACTGGTGCTGTCCATATATATTTCTCTTTCAATAAGTAATACATGTAGGGATGGATGAAGACACGCCCCCTCATATAGGGATGGGCGAAGCCACGCCCCCTTATGTAGGAATGGATGAAGCCACACCCCCTCATTGAGGGGTGAATGAAGCCACGCCCCCTTATTGAGGGATGGAGGCCACGCCCCCTCATTGAGGGATGGATGAAGCCACACCCCATCATATAAGGATGGGTGAAGCCACGCCCCCCTTATGTAGGAATGGATGAAGCCACACCCCCTCATTGAGGGATGAATGAAGCCACGCCCCCTTATTGAGGGATGGATGAGGCCACGCCCCCTCATTGAGGGATGGATGAAGCCACGCCCCCTCATTGAATGATGGATTAAGCCACGCCCCCTCATTGAGGGATGGATAGGAGATACATTGTAACAGTTACAACAATAGAAACACTTTGAATAGGCAAATGAATAATTTATTGCTGCAGATCTGCATGTTACACCTCAAAGAGGGACAATATGTAAATTAAGCCATGTCCCCCTCATGTAGGGATGGATGAAGCTACGCCCCCTCATTGAGGGATGGATAAAGCCACGCCCCCTTATTGAGGGATTGATGAAGTCACGCCACCTCATTGAGGGATGGATGAAGCTACGCCCCCTCATTGAGGGATGGATAAAGCCACGCCCCCTTATTGAGGGATTGATGAAGTCACGCCACCTCATTGAGGGATGGATGAAGCCACACTCTCTCATTGAGGGATGGATGAGGCCATGCCCCCTCATTGAGGGACGGATAAAGCCACACCCCTCATTGAGGGATGAATGAAGCCATGCCCCCTCATTGAGGGATTGATGAAGCCACGTCCCACCATTGAGGGATTGATGAAGCCACGCCCCCTCGTTGAGGGATGGGTGAAGCCACGCCCCCTCATTGAGGGATGGATAAAGCCATGCCCCCTCATTGAGGGATGGATGAAGCCACGCCCCCTCATTGAGGGATTGGTGAAGCCACGCCCCCTCATTGAGGGATGGATAAAGCCATGTTCCCTCATTGAGGGATGGATGAAGCCACGCCCCCTCATTGAGGGATGGATGAAACCACGTCCCCTCATTGAGGGATTGATGAAGCCACACTCCCTCATTGAGGGATGGATGAAGCCACGCCCCCTCATTGAGGGATGGATAGGAGATACATTGCAACAGTTACAAAAATAGAAACACTTTTAATAGGAGAATTATTTATTGATGCAGATCTGCATGCTACACCATAAAGAGGGACAAATGAGAACAACCAGGGACAGGGGGACATGGACTCAAAAGAGGGACAGTACCTCCAACTCAGGGACACTTGGCAGGTATATATATATATTATACTAGGTTTTATTGATATTATGTTCTCTATATGGATATTTCTGAACAATAATGAATACATGTATAATATATTATATATATATATATATATATATATATATATATATATATATATATATATCTTTAACAGCATGATACAGAAGTTCTATAGTTTATTTTATAGGGACAGTCCCTCCAAATAAGGGACACTTGGAAGGTATATATATATATTATACTAGGTTTTATTGATATTATGTTCTCTATATAGATGTTTCTGAACAATAATTAAAACATGTATATATATATATATATATATATATATCTTTTACAGCATAATACAGAAGTTCTATAGTTTTATAGGGAGAGTCCATTTGAATAAGGGACAATTGGGAGGTATCAGGACCTCACTTTCCGCCAAACACATGCATCCCTCACAGCCCCCTTCCGCCCCTCTTGTGAAGTGGAAAATTAAATATTATAATTAAATATTATACTTGGTTCTAGCCGCCTGTATGCCATCTCTCACATTCTCAGTGTTTAGGGGGTTTTCACACCTCCCTCCTCATAGGTTTAAACCATTACCAAGAATGTTGTGTCGCGCAAGTGCGGGGGCTGTGCGAAGTGCCTGATGGGATACTGAAGTGGAAAATTAAATATTATAATTAAATATTATACTTGGTTATAGCCGCCTGTATGCCATCTCTCACATTCTCAGTGTTTAGGGGGTTTTCACCCCTCCCTCCTCATAGGTTTAAACCATTACCAAGAATGGAATGTGTTGTCTGCTTAATGAGACACAGATGTTCTTCATGTCTGAGCTATATATTCCATATATACCCTTAGTACCAAGTGGGACTCCAGGGCTAGCCCACCTATAGGTCCACAAAACTAGTTGCACACTCCTATAATCATGAATCCAAATTTATTAGAGACATACCCCTCGATTCAAAGAGCAAAAGTTAATTGATTTCGGATGGAGAATGGTAAGTTTGGGTGGGTGTTAGTCATTTTTTCCTGTTTTTTTGGCCATTTCCGACTCGCACGAGCCTACGTTCGAATGCATATATGCTCTTACGATCATCAAATTTTAGGATCAAAACGTAAAACTTAGGATCAAATCCTAAAACTTAGGATCAAAACGTAAAACTTAGGATAATCGGATGTGTTTAGGTGTGATTCAGAGAGCAGTTTTCCAACCTCTAAATACGTTTTAAAAGAAAGCCACTGGCGACACCTTTTAGCAGTCGGATTGCTGTTCTTGAACAGGTTTTTTGGCTATGTGGAGGAGTCTGCGCGTCTTGAGCTCCAATGAACTGCATGTATCAGCATGGCCGAGGCCATAAATTGTATGGCAATGCATACCTGATTCATGTATGCCTTATAAAAGCATTTTAATGTGGACCTTAATTAGTCCTTTGCATGTAAACCTTTATTTGGCAATATATTTGCGTTAATTAAAGAAACTTATGTCCTTTGTTATTTATTTTTAAATTGATGTACTAGAATAATATTTTTAGTTTGCATTTATTGGTGTAGTTGTTTACCTTTGCTTTGTTTAATTATTTAAGCACATCTTTGGTCAGATGCATCACACTTACTCAGGAGAGGAGAGCGGGATAAAGTGCAGGATGTGGGTTACTGCTGTATTTTGCACAGACACAGCAGAGCTGGGGGCACGGAAAGGTCAGAAATCAAAGAATCCAGAGCAACACAGTCACAAGGCCCTTTCTGTTTGCAGGCTGCCCGATAATACCTGAGCCGCCATCTTGGCTGTTTCTAGGCTCATAACATGCAGAAGTTGCTGGGTGTTTTTTTATATTTGTGAGCAATCTGTATGTAGAGGGTGTGGGTAACCACACACAAAATTTTTAAGTTGTACCATTTGAAGCCAAAATATTTAAATTAAATCCACAAGTAAAAAATGCAAGTTAACTAAAAATTAAACAAAGTAAGATTTACTTATGCAAATGCATTCATTAATGGTTGGTTACTACAAAATGAATGAAATAAAGAAAAATAAGACCAAATATTTAGAATGCACTTTAATGAGGTAAGTTTGTAGTGCGGAGCCGCAAGATCAGAAGGATTTACGTCCAGACAAAAAAGGAAAAAGGGCAAAACCAATGTTGCAACCTGAGAAATGAAAGGGAAAATTCAGGATGGAAACTGACATAGGTCTGATTCCCGAACTGCCATACGAACGGACGGACATTTTAGGATAGAAACGTATTTGCTTATAGAATCACTCGCAAGTTCATACGAACGCACGAGCGGACGGGAAAAATAGGATGATCGGCACCAAAATCCAAGCTGTTACATGTTTCTTTGAATCGACTCTATAGAGTACAAACATATAGTCCTACATACAAACAATACTACATACATACAGTTAAAAAACATATAATAAAAACCCAAAAAGTGGGGAGGAGCTCGGGGCTGTAATTTTGGCCAGTCAATTATTTAATCAAGTAAACATCCAAATATCAATCTAATAAAAACATCATTATGTGCAATGGCGCTTATAAAAAGTGCAATGTGCGTAAAGTGCCTAGTGCCTAATATACAACTGTGTCCTAGGCAAAGTGCAGGGGTACTGCTAAGAACTTGCAGTTAAAGCAGTGACGATAATATGTGCATATCATACATATATTATATATTCCATATATGTCTGTATATGTTTGAAATGACCAATGGAAGTCTGCCATGTGTCCAGCCACCCAATCCGAATGGTCATTTAAGCTTCTTTGTCTGAAACTGTATTTAAACAAACAAGAGAATCAGGAATCCGGGTGTTGGAGACATGTCGGCCCCGGTTATCTGAATAAACATCGCATTTGCTGGAGACATTTTGCTCCTGAATATATTTTTTCAGCACACTCGCTGATCCGGCGCAGTGAGTATCTGATGAGGTCTGGCTATAAAACATCGGCCGAACTTGCCGAACCCGAACTTTGGGGGTTTTCGTCCATCTCTAGAAATCTTGAAATACACGCAGTAAAGCGTCGCCCTAGTGCAATAAATGTACAACTGATCTTTTAATGGTTTTTACATCAAATTAGAGGCAGCAAACAATGTGACACTAATGCTTCTGGGAGGCTCGCTGCTCCCGTTCACGTAACCGGCGAATGGCCGCAATAAATATTTCATGGTGCAGCTGAAATACAACAGGAAATTCTAATGAGATGCGCGCGTTCCCTTTCTTGCTGCTTAAGAAAGTTACAGCGACGTCGTGTCGGGAGGGAATGACGATTCGGGGCACGTTCCCCGACTGACATATTTTTATCGCGAAGTTTTCATTGTACGAGCGGCGTGCCTCATCCTGCGCTTCCTGTGGAAACCGACCAAACTGGTTCTGAAACGTTTCCTTAAAGGAAATCACAACATTACTATGGGGGGTTATTCATGAAGGGATAGCGCCTCGTAGCGGCAGGCAGCGTCTGGTGAACGCCGGGCGCTATATCCAAAGCCACATTTATGAAGGCGAATCTAGTCAGCGCCATGTAGCGTCACATGTATTATTACAGGCAGGTCAGTGTATAGCGCCTCTAACAGCGTCATGTAGTGTCACATGTATTATTACAGGCAGGTCAGTGTATAGCACCTCTAACAGCGCCATGTAGCGTCACATGTATTATTACATATAACAGCGTCATGTAGCGTCACATGTATTATTACAGGCAGGTCAGTGTATAGCGCCTCTAACAGCGCCATGTAGCGTCCCATGTATTATTACATATAACAGCGCCATGTAGTGTCACATGTATTATTACATATAACAGCGCCATGTAGCGTCACATGTATTATTACATATAACAGCGCCATGTAGTGTCACATGTATTATTACATATAACAGCGCCATGTAGTGTCACATGTATTATTACATATAACAGCGCCATGTAGCGTCACATGTATTATTACATATAACA
The DNA here is from genome assembly GCA_027917425.1 of Gastrophryne carolinensis. Lineage (NCBI taxonomy): Eukaryota > Metazoa > Chordata > Amphibia > Anura > Microhylidae > Gastrophryne > Gastrophryne carolinensis. Next base: position 205,338,701 of record CM051241.1, read on the forward strand.
ACGCCATGTAGCGTCACATGTATTATTACATATAACAGCGCCATGTAGCGTCACATGTATTATTACATATAACAGCGCCTTGTAGTGTCACATGTATTATTACATATAACAGCGCCATGTAGCGTCACATGTATTATTACATATAACAGCGCCATGTAGCGTCCCATGTATTATTACATATAACAGCGCCATGTAGTGTCACATGTATTATTACAGGCAGGTCAGTGTATAGCACCTCTAACAGCGCCATGTAGCGTCACATGTATTATTACATATAACAGCGCCATGTAGCGTCACATGTATTATTACATATAACAGCGTCATGTAGCGTCACATGTATTATTACAGGCAGGTCAGTGTATAGCGCCTCTAACAGCACCATGTAGCGTCCCATGTATTATTACATATAACAGCGCCATGTAGCGTCACATGTATTATTACATATAACAGCGCCATGTAGCGTCCCATGTATTATTACATATAACAGCGCCATGTAGTGTCACATGTATTATTACATATAACAGCGCCATGTAGTGTCACATGTATTATTACATATAACAGCGCCATGTAGCGTCACATGTATTATTACAGGCAGGTCAGTGTATAGCGCCTCTAACAGCGCCATGTAGCGTCCCATATATTATTACATATAACAGCGCCATGTAGTGTCACATGTATTATTACAGGCAGGTCAGTGTATAGTGCCTCTAACAGCGCCATGTAGCGTCCCATATATTATTACATATAACAGCGCCATGTAGTGTCACATGTATTATTACAGGCAGGTCAGTGTATAGCGCCTCTAACAGCGCCATGTAGCGTCCCATATATTATTACATATAACAGCGTCATGTAGTGTCACATGTATTATTACAGGCAGGTCAGTGTATAGCACCTCTAACAGCGCCATGTAGCGTCACATGTATTATTACAGGCAGGTCAGTGTATAGCGCCTCTAACAGCGTCATGTAGCGTCACATGTATTATTACAGGCAGGTCAGTGTATAGCGCCTCTAACAGCGTCATGTAGCGTCACATGTATTATTACAGGCAGGTCAGTGTATAGCGCCTCTAACAGCGCCATGTAGTGTCACATGTATTATTACAGGCAGGTCAGTGTATAGCACCTCTAACAGCGCCATGTAGCGTCACATGTATTATTACATATAACAGCACCATGTAGCGTCACATGTATTATTACATATAACAGCGCCATGTAGCGTCACATGTATTATTACATATAACAGCGCCATGTAGCGTCACATGTATTATTACAGGCGGCTCAGTGTATAGCGCCGGCGCTCTAGCTTCCAGAGCACCATGTAGTACCTGTCGCTACCTGTCGCTCTCCCTTACATTTCAATGTCCGTTACTTTTCTTCTGTTTAAACGGGGTTTTTTCTTATATTTTTTTTTTGCTCCAATCATTGTGTGACGTCTCCCGGCTGCACACAAACACTTTTAGAAACTTTTTGGACTTTTTATATTTTTAGGCAGAATTGTCACTACAGGTCTGGCGCTAAAGTGTTATAACAATGTCATCCCATGTGTTTTCGCTTTGTTACTGTTGGATATGTGTTGAAATACAGACTTTAATCACACAGCGTCTGGCGCTCTATGCTACAGCGCCCAGCTTTAGAGCGCCATCACTGTGTGTGTGTCCTTTTTTGATAAGTATGGTGTGGAGTGCCGAGAGTTGGTCACACTGAGCTGGCGCTACCTCTCGCTCCCTGCAGCGCTGTACTGGTGTTAGAGCGCCCAACATACATCACATTCATCAATGCCGGACATGTTACTGCAGTGAACGAGACGCTATGTTACAGCCCCCGATACCTGCTTACAGCCTCTCCTAGCGGTTGTTCTAAGCGCCGCTATACAGACGCTCATCTGCTGATACCTGGCGCTAGTAATATGTCAGCCTCTAAGTTGAGATCATAATATTAACTGCTTTCATACTAATAACAGGTTGTGTTTAGGATACACTTTAATATAAAGGCCTTGATTCAATAAGGGTTGAAAAAAATTCTCATGGTAGAAAAAATCCAATTCATGAGAAAAAACCCTGAGAATGTCACTGTTACTGAATCACCAGATAAAAAGTCAATGGCAGCTTTTACTACACGGTTCTCTACTTTTCTTCGGAGTAAAAAAGCTGCCATTGACTTTTATTGTCTTTTTATCTGGTGATTCAGTAACAGTGACATTCTCAGGGTTTTTTCTCATGAATTGAATTTTTTTTTACCTTTACTGAATCGAGGCCATTGTCTCAAATTGTACCAACACCGCCCCTGAGGAAACCCTGTGTAAGGAGGGTGAAACCGGTTGGGGAAATGTCAAGGGCACTTGATCCCGGTGACCCATCACTTTGTATGGTAACGTTAGAGTTATATGATGCGACGTGTGACAAATGAAACATAGAGAATAAAGAACAAAATGTATATTTTTAGACAAGAGACATTAATGGCCCTTATTTAAGAAGCGATAGCGTCAGGTAGCGGCTGGTTAATGAGAGGTAGCGACAGGTAGCGACAGGTAGCGACAGGTGAACGCCGGACACGGCAGCAATTACACATTTATCAAGCAGAATCTGTTGAGCGACTGGGATAGCGCCATGTAGCGTCTGATTCATCATTTTCACAGCCTCAGCGAACAGCGCCGGCATTCAGCCTTGCACAGCGCCAGGTATGACCTCTCGCTACCTGTCGCTCTCCCATACATTTCAATGGACGATCCTTTTCTTCTCTTTAAACAGGGTTTTTTTTTTTTTCAAAAAATCTCAAATAATTCTGTGGCCTCTCCTGACATTGAATAAGCAGTTTTTTCACACTTTTTACATTTTTTATATATTTCCTCAGAAATGACATCACAGCTCTGCCATTATAGTGTCATGTTACAATGTTGTTACAATGTAATTCCATATGTTGTCGCTTTGTTACTGGTGGATAGATGCTGAAAAACAGACTTTAATCACACCGCCTCCTGCGCTCTGGGCTTCAGAGAAGAATTTTTCAGCGCCAGAGATTTGTGAGGCTGTTTTTTTAATGAATATGGTGTGAGTCGGTCGCTATGAGCAGTCGCTAACATGCGCTCCCATACAGCGCTGTACTGGTCATATAGCAACTCCTCACAATGTATTCATCAATGCTGCACAGCGAGTCGCTATGAACTAGTGACCCACGGCCGAGCACAGCGACTACTAGCGGGCGCTCTGAAATGCCGCTACAGACGCTCATCTGTCGCTACCTGGCGTTAGTGATGAATCAGCCTGCCCGTCGCTATAAACTAGCGACCCACGGCCGAGCACAGCGACTACTAGCGGGCGCTCTGAAATCCGCGCTACAGACGCTCATCTGTCGCTACCTGGCGTTAGTAATGAATCAGCCTGCCTGTATATTACCTGGCTGTATACAGACGCTCATCTGTCGCTACCTGGCGCTAGTAATGAATCAGCCTGCCTGTATATTACCTGGCTGTATACAGACGCTCATCTGTCGCTACCTGGCGCTAGTAATGAATCAGCCTGCCTGTATGTTACCTGGCTGTATACAGACACTCATCTGTCGCTACCTGGCGCTAGTAATGAATCAGCCTGCCCGTATATTACCTGGCTGTATACAGACGCTCATCTGTCGCTACCTGGCGCTAGTAATGAATCAGCCTGCCTGTATGTTACCTGGCTGTATACAGACGCTCATCTGTCGCTACCTGGCGCTAGTAATGAATCAGCCTTCCTGTATATTACCTGGCTGTATACAGACGCTCATCTGTCGCTACCTGGCGCTAGTAATGAATCAGCCTGCCCCTATATTACCTGGCTGTATACAGACGCTCATCTGTCGCTACCTGGCGCTAGTAAAGAATCAGCCTGCCTGTATATTACCTGGCTGTATACAGACGCTCATCTGTCGCTACCTGGCGTTAGTGATGAATCAGCCTGCCTGTATATTACCTGGCTGTATACAGACGCTCATCTGTCGCTACCTGGCGCTAGTAATGAATCAGCCTTCCTGTATATTACCTGGCTGTATACAGACGCTCATCTGTCGCTACCTGGCGCTAGTAATGAATCAGCCTGCCCCTATATTACCTGGCTGTATACAGACGCTCATCTGTCGCTACCTGGCGCTAGTAATGAATCAGCCTGCCCGTATATTACCTGGCTGTATACAGACGCTCATCTGTCGCTACCTGGCGTTAGTAATGAATCAGCCTGCCTGTATATTACCTGGCTGTATACAGACGCTCATCTGTCGCTACCTGGCGTTAGTGATGAATCAGCCTGCCTGTATATTACCTGGCTGTATACAGACACTCATCTGTCGCTACCTGGCGCTAGTAATGAATCAGCCTGCCTGTATATTACCTGGCTGTATACAGACGCTCATCTGTCGCTACCTGGCGCTAGTAATGAATCAGCCTGCCTGTATATTACCTGGCTGTATACAGACGCTCATCTGTCGCTACCTGGCGTTAGTAATGAATCAGCCTGCCTGTATATTACCTGGCTGTATACAGACGCTCATCTGTCGCTACCTGGCGTTAGTGATGAATCAGCCTGCCTGTATATTACCTGGCTGTATACAGACACTCATCTGTCGCTACCTGGCGCTAGTAATGAATCAGCCTGCCTGTATATTACCTGGCTGTATACAGACGCTCATCTGTCGCTACCTGGCGCTAGTAATGAATCAGCCTGCCTGTATATTACCTGGCTGTATACAGACGCTCATCTGTCGCTACCTGGCGTTAGTAATGAATCAGCCTGCCTGTATATTACCTGGCTGTATACAGACGCTCATCTGTCGCTACCTGGCGTTAGTGATGAATCAGCCTGCCTGTATATTACCTGGCTGTATACAGACACTCATCTGTCGCTACCTGGCGCTAGTAATGAATCAGCCTGCCTGTATATTACCTGGCTGTATACAGACGCTCATCTGTCGCTACCTGGCGTTAGTGATGAATCAGCCTGCCTGTATATTACCTGGCTGTATACAGACGCTCATCTGTCGCTACCTGGCGCTAGTAATGAATCAGCCTGCCTGTATATTACCTGGCTGTATACAGACGCTCATCTGTCGCTACCTGGCGCTAGTAATGAATCAGCCTGCCTGTATATTACCTGGCTGTATACAGACGCTCATCTGTCGCTACCTGGCGTTAGTGATGAATCAGCCTGATAGAGGAATTGATTTTGATGCAGTAAAGCACGCCTGAAATAGGACATCTCTAGTCACATTAATGGATTTTTTAGTGTTTATATGTTGTACTTTGTTTACGTGAGATGGAACAAAATATCTTTAAATAATGTTTTCAATTAAATAATAGAGTGAGCGTCTTAATTGACATATTGTGATGTTTGTTGGAGGGATTCTGTTGGATGCTCCTGTATAACGCTGCAGCACCTGACAAATATCTCCTGGTCATAGAAGGATTTATGACAAAGAATACTAGTGTAATGCACAGCTAATAATATACATAAAAGGGTGCAGGCCTCAAGGGGACCTGGGTACAAAGTATGTAAATGGTACTTTTTGATATTAAAATATACAAACCTTTTTTTAACTCTGGTTTGTGCGGCTTTATTTGTAGGGGACTTTTTTGAGCCTGTGCTGGCAGCTCATTGGTTTAGTACATAGAAGGATTTATACTTCAGTGCTGAACTATTGTGTATTTAATTCCTCCCCATCAAGGACAATTAAACCTCATTTACATTATCATTTGTATTGTCATTTGCATTGTGTGAACATACCTGATTGGCCCTCGTGGATATAAGCCTGATGAATGAAACTTGGTTCGCAGTCATCTGAGAGACGCACACATAAGACCAACTGCTGTCGCGTGTTAGATCGTCTCACAAGGAAAGTCTGTTTTAAAATACAAATTGTTAATGACAATGTCGAAATGATGATAAAAATTATACTGTAGAGCAGTGATGCACAACCTGCGGCCCGGGGGCCACATGCGGCCCACACAGCCATCAGTTGCGGCCCCTGGCACCTCTGCATATCTCTAGATTAGAAACTTAGGCGCACACCAATCTGAATGCATATAAAAATATTTTACTATAAATATTTCGTTTTGTGATGATATACAGGCTGTGAAGATATCTCACATTAGGGGAACATACGGCATAACATTCAATGCATTCAGTATCGCCCCTATGTCATGCGTCGCGCTAAACATACAGTATCAAGCCTCATAACAATCTCTTACTAGCTTAATGGCAAAATTGTATCACATGTGCCTGCAGGACTGACACGGGGAGACTAGGCCCTTATTTATGAAGGAATAGCGCCAGGTAGCGACTGGTGAGCGGCCGGTAATGACGCTCACCGCCACGAGAATGCCGGCTCCCCACCACAATCACACATTTATCAAGCCGATCCTGCTTAGCGACTGAGATAGCGCCATATAGCGACTCATTCATCATTATTCCAGCCTCAGCCCACAGCGCCAGCGTCCGACCTTGAACAGCGACAGGTATGACCTCTCACTACCTGGCGCTCTCCAATGCATTTCAATGGAACAATCTTTAAATATTCATAATTAATTGTTATTAATGTTTTTTTTTTTTTTTTTTTTTTAAATGTGAAAAATTCTGTGACCACTTCTGCCATGTTAGATCATTTTTTTAAGGAAAAAAAAAATTGTACAGAATTGATATTACAGGTCTGATATTAATGTATTCATATTACTAAATTATTTAAAAAACTTTTTTTTTTTGGTTTTCAAAAATATAGTTTGGGGGTTAAAAAACTACTTTTAACACATCGCCTCCAGCGCTCGGGGGTTTAAACATGTATTTCACAGCGCGAGAATTTTTTGAGCGTGATTTTTTGATGAATATGGTGGGAGCCGGTCGCTCTGACCAGTCGCTATCATGCGCTCCCATACAGCGCGGAACCTGTCAAATAGCAACTCGTCACCTTGGATTCAACATTACGGCAAACCGACTGAGTCGCTGTCAACAACCGAACAACGGCCAAGCACAGCGACTACTAGCGGGCTCTGTGAAAATACTGCTACAGTCGCTCACCAGTCGCTACCTGGCGCTATTCCTTCATAAATAAGGGCCTAGTCTCCCCGTGTCAGTCCAGCAGGCACATGTGATACAATTTTGCCATTACGCTAGTGAGAGATTGTTATGAGGCTTGATACTGTATGTTTAGCGCGACGCATGACATAGGGGCGATACTGAATGCATTGAATGTTATGCCGTATGTTCCCCTAATGTGAGATATCTTCACAGCCTGTATATCATCACAAAACGAAATATTTATAGTAAAATATTTGTATATGCATTCAAATTGGTGTGCGCCTAAGTTTCTAATCTATAGATTGTGGTTTGGTGTATGAAGAAAACACCATGTAGAGCAGCACCCTGAAAATGATACTATACTTACCTTTTTTCTCAATGTTGAATTGATGTGTGCCACTTACTTACAGATACACCTCTGCATATCTCTGCCTCTGCTCACCTTCTCAGCGCGGCACCTGTCCACTCGTTCCCGTCTCGCCTCTGCTCACCTTTATTCTGCATGGCCCCTGCTCATTCCCACCTCACTTGTGTGGGGTTGTTAATAATGAATTGCTGATACAGAAAAAACAATCTATGGGGTTCCATTGCACACAGAGGACATTATATATGTATACACCCGAAAACGGAACTGCATTCAAAAGAATGTCATGTTAATGCTGGTGAAGATACATAGCGTGAAGTGACAGTATTCTGGTGTATATACAATAAATACAGATATGTATAAAGAGAAGAAAACAAATATAAAATGGACAAATTGAATCCAGGCAGCAGCATGGCTGAGATGCTGGGAGAGGAAGCTCAAAAATGGCCGCCATCTTTCTTCTCCAAATGTTGTTGGTCCTGTTTAAAGTGGACCAACACCCAGGATTTTGACTATCCTGGGTTTTGGTCCACTTCGGTGGGGCACCCCGATCGATGTGTGAAACCCCCCAGAAAGCCCCAAAAACTCACCTGTCCCCGCTTCCACTTGACCGCTGCAGCCAATTGCCGCTGACGGACAAGCAAGCGCACCCGCCGCCGCCTCCCACGCGTCACTCTTACAGGGAGCGCGCCCGCACCGGCCATTCACAAGCGGCCGGCGCGGGTGCGCACACTGCTAGAGGGATGCGTGAGCGGCGCGGCTCACACATGCGCCGCTGGATCGAGGAGCAGGTAGGGATTTTAGGGCTTTCTGGGGGGTTTCACACAGCGGGGCACCCCCGATCTTATAGATTCCCGGGCCGATCAACATCGGGTGTTTGTCCACTTTAAGGGGACGCGGAGCAAATAAAAAATGAGAGGCTCCCACTAGCTAAATAATAAGTAATAAACCCCCATTAACCCCTTTGAAAAATCTGACTTTAAAGTAGACCAAAACCCAGGATTTTTTTTTACTATCCTGGGTTTTGGTCCTTGCCCCTGGGATCGGGGATGCCCTGCTGTGTAAAACCCCCAAGGTCGCCTTTGGAACTCACCTCTCCCTGGTCCTACGGCGCATGCATGTCCAATCAATATGCTCGGATCTGCTCCTGCCTCTTGTTCTAAGAGCTCGTCTAAGGCAAGCAGACCTGTGCGCGCTGGCAGCTGCCTCCACCGCCACCTTCTAACAGGGAGTGTGCGCCGGACATTAACAAATATTAACAAATGCCGGCCGTGGGTATGTGCCCTGCTAAAGGGATAGAAGGCAAGTAGTCGGGTGACCTGGGGGGCCCTGGAATCTTAAAAATTCAGGAGCCTTTGGGGCATGGGTTTTGTTGCACAATGGTCAGTGACTATTAGCACCCCTTCGAGTTCCGGGCCGGTTGGGCAGCAGCGCACTTACCCCCGGGGGCTCTCTTTGCAGTATGTGCAGCGCTGTCGCCGAGTTGATACTAAGGTGGAGCCAGATATTCTGTGTGAGAAGGAGCCGGTCAGAAATGCTGACCAATGTAGGTGATCCTCTTGGTGATGGGGAAAGGTGAGTCTCTTGCTTGGGATAATCGTACACAGGTTCGGTCACACTGAAACAAAAAAGTGCATTGATGAGAAAATACCATTTTGTGAGTACTCACCTGAAAAATGGGTATTGTTGGTGTGCCACACACCCCGCTTCACCTTTAAATATTCATCCATTATTGGGTTAATCCACCGCAGGTGACGTAGTGCAGAGAGGAAGTCTTGTAACGAGCCCCCTTCCGGCCTATATATACCTGGTACCTCCCTTCAATCACCAGTATATTTAAAAAGCAGAAAGACAAGGTACCAGTATTCCACCGGTAACCTCAAAATCAAATTTGATATAAACAAAAAGCTTCACCATATAAATGCTTCGGTAATACCGAAAAGGGTGGGAGTGAAGCGGGGTGTGTGGCACACCAACAATACCCATTTTTCAGGTGAGTACTCACAAAATGGTATTATTCTTGGTGTGCCACACACCCCGCTTCACCTTTAAATATTCATCCATTATTGGGACATCCAAAAGCAGTGTCCCCAAGGGCTGGGCAACTAAAGGCCAGGTGAAGCATAACTTAAATGACTGCAGTCTGCAGAACCTTGCGGCCAAAAACAGCATCCGCTGAGGCTCGCACATCAACTTTGTAAAACTTAGAAAAAGTGTGAACAGAAGACCAAGTGGCGGCCTTACAAACCTGTTCAACAGAAGCTTGGTGCTGAAAAGCCCAAGACGCCCCAATGGCGCGAGTAGAATGAGCAGTGATACGAAAAGGGGGAACTTTCCCCTTAGCAGAATAGGCCGCAGTAACGGCCTGACGTATCCACTTGCTAACGGCAGATTTGGCTGGTGCCAAACCCTTCTTAGGCCCATGGGCCACAACAAAAAAGGAATCCGTCCTATGAAAAGGAGACGTGATAATTAAGTAGTACTTAACACAGCGTACTACATCCAAACAATGCAAAACCCTCTCTTTGTCATTCTTAGGATTAGGACACAAGGAGGGAAGAACAATGTCTTGGTTCAAATGAAAAGCAGAAACAACCTTGGGAAGAAAGTCTGGCTTGAACCGAAAGACCACTTTATCCTGATGCCTCTCAAAGTAAGGCGCCTGGATAGTTAAGGCCGCCAACTCTGAGACACGCCGGACCGAAGTGATAGCTACCAAGAAGACAATCTTCTGAGTCAGGGTAGACAAAGCAATATCTTGCAAAGGCTCAAAAGGAGGAGCCTGAAGAGCAGAAAGAACCAAATTCAAATCCCAAACCGGGAGTAATGGTTTTAATGGTTAATGGAGTAATGGTTTTCAACGTACTAAGCTGAAGACCAGAGTCCAGCCCTGATTGTAAAAACTCCAGAATCCTGGAGACTGAAAAGACCCTACAAGGAAAAGATCTTACCTCACACCAAACGATATAGGCTTTCCAAGTCCTATAGTAGGTGATGGAAGAAGATCTCTTCCGGGCACTGATCAAAGTCTTAACGACTGAATCAGAAAGACCCTCCTCCTTCAGGATGGAGGTCTCAGCAGCCAGGCCGTCAAACCCAGCACTGGTAAATTGGGGTAACACAATCGACCCTGAGTGAGCAGATCGGGCCGAAGAGGCAGAACGACTTGGTCCACTGCCAGCCGAACGATGTCTGCGAACCATACTCGCCTTGGCCACCTTGGGGCCACGAGAACAGCGGACACCCTTTCCAGAGCCAACTTCCGAAGCACCCTGCCTAGCATGGGTATCGGAGGAAACAGGTATAGAAATCCCAGATCCCCCCAGCTCAGGGACATGGCGTCCACTGCCAGAGCCAGAGGATCCTGGGAGAGCGACACGAAGTTCGGGAGCCTGCAATTGTGACGAGAGGCAAACAGGTCCACCTCCGGTGTCCCCCATCGGAGACATAGTGAGCGAAACACCCGAGGTTGGAGAGCCCATTCTCCCAGACGGGGAGAGCCCCTGCTCAACCGGTCCGCTTCCTGGTTCTCCACTCCTGGAATGTATACCGCCGAGAGACAAGGAACATGGGCCTCTGCCCAGGTCAGGATCAGGGACACCTCCCTGAGAGCACTCAGGCTGCGAGTCCCTCCCTGATGATTCATGTAAGCAACCGCTGTTCGATTGTCTGAACGCACCTGGACCAGAAGGCCCAGGACGTGCTGAGTCAGGAGAGCAAGCACCTGACGGATGGCTCTCAGTTCCAGAATATTGATGGGTAAGTGGGCCTCCTGAGGTCCCCATTGCCCCTGGAACTGCAGCTCCTTCCAGAATCCGCCCCATCCCGTCAGACTGGCGTCCGTGGTGACAATTTCCCAAAGAGGGGTCAGGAAAGACCTGCCCTTTACGAGATTGGTCGAGACCAACCACCACTGGAGGGACTGCCGGACCCGGGAGGACAACTGGAAGGGCTGATCCAGCGACCGAGGCTGTCGGTCCCAGGACGCCAACAGATAAAGCTGAAGCGTCCTCGTGTGGAATTGAGCAAAAGGAACTGCCTCGGAGGCGACCATCAACCCTACCAGCCTCATCCCCAGACGGATGGACGGCCGAGGATTGGAGAGTAGGACCCGAGCCAACTCCTGAATCAGATGAATTTTGGACTGGGGAAGAAACACTCTGTGCCGATGAGAGTCCAACTGCATCCCCAGGAAGGACACTACCCTGGCCGGAGCGAGGGAGGACTTGGGGAAGTTGATCACCCAACCAAAGCTTTCCAGCGTGGAGACCACCATGCTGGTGTCTGTCTCTGATTGATTGAGTGACGGAGCCATGATGAGAAGGTCGTCCAAATAAGGTACGACACGAATGCCCCGAGATCTGAAAATGGCCATGACCCCTTGGTGAACACTCTTGGAGCTGAGGTAAGGCCAAACGGAAGTACCACGAATTGATAATGCTGATCCTTCACCACGAATCGAAGAAAACGTTGATGAGCGTGGCAGATGGGAACATGAAGGTAAGCATCCTTGATGTCTATGGACGTCATGAAGTTCCCTTGCCGAAGAGAGCCGACGGCAGTACGCAAGGTTTCCATGCGAAACCTCCGAAACCAGATGAACCTGTTGAGTAACTTCAGGTCCAAGACGGGACGGACTGACCCATCTTTCTTGGGGACTGCGAATAGATTGGAGTAGAAACCGAGGCCCATCTCTAAGCGCGGTACCGGCCGGATGACCGCCATCTCTAGTAGATTCTTTACTGACGCCAGGAGCCCCTGTGCGGCGAAAGGATCGATGGGCACCCGAGACCGAAAGAACCGTGAAGGAGGGCGAGACTCGAATTCCAGCTTGTAACCGGACGACACTATCTCCTGAATCCATCTGTCCGGAACTTCCCGGTTCCAAACCTGGGAGAAGTGTCGTAATCGTCCCCCCACCCGCACGGGTGAGGGCAGCCCCTCATTGCTGAGAGGGCTTACCGGCAGGTTTGGGCTTGGAGCCCCAGGACTGGGTGGGACGGCCACGGCCCCTCCCCGAGTCCAACCTGTACGACTGGTAGAGGGAAGGGAAGCCCCCTTACCCGCTCTGTATCCTCGAAAGGAAGGCCTACTAGAGCCTGCCCCCGAGGCCTCCTGCGTTGTGGCATCTTACCACCTTTCGCGACAGAATCAATTCTCTCCCCAAACAGACGCAGCCCCAAAAAGGGGAGAGCTGTGAGCACCTTCTTGGAAGCTGAATCCGCCGACCATTGTCGCAGCCATACAGACCGACGAATGGCCACCAGCATTGCCGCTGTCTTGCTACTCATAGCCAGCGCATCGTCCTGAGCGGATAGAACGTAGGACACAAAAGATTCACACTGCTTAAGCGCAGCGAACTCTTTACAAGCTGGATTAAGATCCTCGTATAGCCCCTGGATTACAGATCTGACCGCCAATAGAAGAAGGGCCGAAACGCACACCGGGCGCATTGTAGACCCAGCATAACTAAAACCATGGCGAGCATACTGGTCAATCCGACGATCCTCCCCATCTTTAGGGACAGTGGTCTCAGCCGACTGTACCATAGCGTTGCTAGAGAGCCCTAGTACAGGGGTATCGACTTCAGGAGGAATGGACCAAAGCTTCACCAATTCTGGCGGAAAGGGATAACGCCTTTCCCAACTGGAAGGGATTCCAGATAACCGCGTGGGATGTTCCCATTCCTTAAGGACCACCCTCTCAAAGTGGTGCTGTCTGGGAAAAACCCAACGCGGCTGAGGCTCTTTAAACAACTGGCCCCTTGGCAGGGTGACAGCCTCAGGCGGATCCAAATTCAGAATTTCAAACATTTGCCAAAATGGAGGGGGTGTCAAGGACAACCCCCCCGACCAATCGCCAATCGCATCAGCCTCAAGCTGATCTGCCGGCTCATCTGACTCCAAGAGGAATTCCTCCTCATCCGGGGAGCCCTCGGACCATTCCACAGGCTCACATAATTCGTCCTGTGGAGCCGAAGATACCGGATTCAGGCGCTTCCGTTTTGCAGGGGCCTTCAACCCTGCTTTAACGGGCAATACTTTCCGAAGGCTGGCCAATTTTGCCGCCACCTCGGATTGCGAATCCCCACTTTTGACAGTGTCATGCGGGGTCCGGAACAGGGAGGGAGAGGCAGGAGATGATGGAAGTTGCGACGGGCCAGCAGCCGGATCAACAGACTGACGTGCAATACTCTGTTTTGCACAAGGAATGCAAATAAAGACATCATCAGCTGGGAGCGCAGCCCCACATTTTACACACCCCCTGGACGACTCTGACGAGTCGTTTCCGGTAGTAACAGAAGCCTCCATATTGGTGATTTATGGTATCGCAAATACTGGGATTTTTAAGGCATAAGCCAACCCGGGATGCCCCCTATATAAAAAATGTCCCGAAAGGGAGGGTTTTTGCTATAAAAAATACTTTTTTTTTTTTTTTTTTTTATGAAAAGGTCCCCCTTAATAATCTCAATATATATATATATATATATATATATATATATATATACACCAATTGCCCAGTGAGCAGCCTAGGCTGGGAGGCTTCCAATCCACCATAAGGGTATACAAACTCAAACTGGGCAGAAATAGACCAAAAGGGGGGTGGCGGGGTAAGAATACCCCGGCCTACCTGTAAGCAGGAGACTTCCATCTTCTGACTTGTCAGCAAGCAGAGAGAAAAATACTGGTGATTGAAGGGAGGTACCAGGTATATATAGGCCGGAAGGGGGCTCGTTACAAGACTTCCTCTCTGCACTACGTCACCTGCGGTGGATTAACCCAATAATGGATAAATATTTAAAGGTAAAGCGGGGTGTGTGGCACACCAAGAATACGCTGGATGGGTGCTGTATATACGCCATACTCATACCTCCCAAGTGTCCCTGATTTGGTGGGACTGTCCCTCCTTTGAGCCAAAAGAAGCCGAGCGTGTCAGCGGCCACATCTCCACTAAGGCCCCACTCTAGCCAAAAGGAGCCGAGCGTGTCAGCAGCCACATCTCCACTAAGGTCCCACTCTAGCCAAAAGGAGCCGAGAGTGTCAGCGGCCTCATCTCCACTAAGGTCCCACTATAGCCAAAAGGAGTCGAGCGTGTCAGCAGCCACATCTCCACTAAGGCCCCACTCTAGCCAAAAGGAGCCAAGCGTGTCAGCAGCCACATCTCCACTAAGGCCCCACTCTAGCCAAAAGGAGCCGAGCGTGTCAGCGGCCACATCTCCACTAAGGCCCCACTCTTAACAAAAGGAGCCGAGAGTGTCAGCAGCCTCATCTCCACTAAGGCCCCACTCTAGCCAAAAGGAGCCGAGCGTGTCAGCAGCCACATCTCCACTAAGGCCCCACTCTAGCCAAAAGGAGCCGAGCGTGTCAGCAGCCACATCTCCACTAAGGTCCCACTCTAGCCAAAAGGAGCCGAGCGTGTCAGCAGCCACATCTCCACTAAGGTCCCACTCTAGCCAAAAGGAGCCGAGCGTGTCAGCAGCCACATCTCCACTAAGGTCCCACTCTAGCCAAAAGGAGCCGAGAGTGTCAGCAGCCACATCTCCACTAAGGTCCCACTCTAGCCAAAAGGAGCCGAGCGTGTCAGCAGCCACATCTCCACTAAGGTCCCACTCTAGCCAAAAGGAGTCGAGCGTGTCAGCAGCCACATCTCCACTAAGGCCCCACTATAGCCAAAAGGAGCCGAGCGTGTCAGCGGCAACATCTCCACTGAGGCCCCACTATAGCCAAAAGGAGCCGAGCGTGTCAGCAGCCACATCTCCACTAAGGCCCCACTCTAGCCAAAAGCAGCCGAGCGTGTCAGCGGCAACATCTCCACTAAGGCCCCACTATAGCCAAAAGGAGCCGAGCGTGTCAGCGGCAACATCTCCACTGAGGCCCCACTATAGCCAAAAGGAGCCGAGCGTGTCAGCAGCAACATCTCCACTAAGGCCCCACTATAGCCAAAAGGAGCCGAGCGTGTCAGCGGCAACATCTCCACTAAGGCCCCACTATAGCCAAAAGGAGTCGAGCGTGTCAGCGGCAACATCTCCACTAAGGCCCCACTCTAGCCAAAAGCAGCCGAGCGTGTCAGCAGCAACATCTCCACTAAGGCCCCACTATAGCCAAAAGGAGCCGAGCGTGTCAGCGGCAACATCTCCACTAAGGCCCCACTCTAGCCAAAAGCAGCCGAGCGTGTCAGCAGCCACATCTCCACTAAGGCCCCACTATAGCCAAAAGGAGCCGAGCGTGTCAGCAGCCACATCTCCACTAAGGCCCCACTCTAGCCAAAAGGAGCCGAGCATGTCAGCAGCCACATCTCCACTAAGACCCCACTCTAGCCAAAAGGAGCCGAGCCTGTCAGCAGCCACATCTCCGCTAAGACCCCACTCTAGCCAAAAGGAGCCAAGCGTGTCAGCAGCCACATCTCCACTGAGGCCTCACTCTAGCCAAAAGGAGCCGAGCCTGTCAGCAGCCACATCTCCACTAAGGCCCCACTCTAGCCAAATGGAGCCGAGCGTGTCAGCAGCCACATCTCCACTGAGGCCCCACTATAGCCAAATGGAGCCAAGCGTGTCAGCAGCCACATCTCCACTGAGGCCTCACTCTAGCCAAAAGGAGCCGAGCCTGTCAGCAGCCACATCTCCGCTAAGGCCCCACTCTAGCCAAATGGAGCCGAGCGTGTCAGCAGCCACATCTCCACTAAGTCCCCACTCTAGCCAAATGGAGCCGAGCGTGTCAGCAGCCACATCTCCACTGAGGCCCCACTATAGCCAAAAGGAGCCGAGCGTGTCAGCAGCCACATCTCCACTAAGGCCCCACTCTAGCCAAAAGGAGCCGAGCCTGTCAGCAGCCACATCTCCGCTAAGGCCCCACTCTAGCCAAAAGGAGCCGAGCGTGTCAGCAGCCACATCTCCACTAAGGCCCCACTCTAGCCAAAAGGAGCCGAGCCTGTCAGCAGCCACATCTCCGCTAAGGCCCCACTCTAGCCAAAAGGAGCCAAGCGTGTCAGCAGCCACATCTCCACTGAGGCCTCACTCTAGCCAAAAGGAGCCGAGCCTGTCAGCAGCCACATCTCCGCTAAGGCTCCACTCTAGCCAAAAGGAGCCAAGCGTGTCAGCAGCCACATCTCCACTAAGTCCCCACTCTAGCCAAATGGAGCCGAGCGTGTCAGCAGCCACATCTCCACTGAGGCCCCACTATAGCCAAAAGGAGCCGAGCGTGTCAGCAGCCACATCTCCACTAAGGCCCCACTCTAGCCAAAAGGAGCCGAGCCTGTCAGCAGCCACATCTCCGCTAAGGCCCCACTCTAGCCAAAAGGAGCCGAGCGTGTCAGCAGCCACATCTCCACTAAGGCCCCACTCTAGCCAAAAGGAGCCGAGCCTGTCAGCAGCCACATCTCCGCTAAGGCCCCACTCTAGCCAAAAGGAGCCAAGCGTGTCAGCAGCCACATCTCCACTAAGTCCCCACTCTAGCCAAATGGAGCCGAGCGTGTCAGCAGCCACATCTCCACTGAGGCCCCACTATAGCCAAAAGGAGCCGAGCGTGTCAGCAGCCACATCTCCACTAAGGCCCCACTCTAGCCAAAAGGAGCCGAGCCTGTCAGCAGCCACATCTCCGCTAAGGCCCCACTCTAGCCAAAAGGAGCCGAGCGTGTCAGCAGCCACATATCCACTAAGTCCCCACTCTAGCCAAAAGGAGCCGAGCATGCTGGCATCCACATCTCCACTAAGTCCCCACTCTAGCCAAAAGGAGCTGAGCCTGTCGGCGGCCACATCTCCGCTAAGGCCCCACTATAGCCAAATGGAGCCGAGCGTGCTGGCAGCCACATCTCCGCTAAGGTCCCACTCTAGCCAAATGGAGCTGAGCCTGTCGGCAGCCACATCTCCACTAAAGTCCCACTCTAGCCAAAAGGAGCCGAGCGTGCCGACAGCCACATCTCCACTAAGGTCCCACTCTAGCGAAATGGAGCCGAGTGTGCTGGCAGCCACATCTCCGCTAAAGTCCCACTCTAGCCAAAAGGAGCGGAGCATGCTGGCAGCCACATCTCCACTAAAGTCCCACTCTAGCCAAAAGGAGCGGAGCGTGCCGACAGCCACATCTCCGCTAAGGTCCCACTCTAGCCAAATGGAGCTGAGCCTGTCGGCAGCCACATCTCCACTAAAGTCCCACTCTAGCCAAAAGGAGCCGAGCGTGCCGACAGCCACATCTCCACTAAGGTCCCACTCTAGCCAAATGGAGCCGAGTGTGCTGGCAGCCACATCTCCACTAAGTTCCCACTCTAGCCAAAAGGAGCCGAGCCTGTCAGCAGCCACATCTCCACTGAGTCCCCACTCTCGCCAAAAGGAGCCAAGAGTGTCAGCAGCCACATCTCCACTAAGGCCCCACTCTCGCCAAAAGGAGCCGAGCGTGTCAGCGGCCACATCTCCACTAAGGCCCCACTATAGCCAAAAGGAGCCGAGCGTGTCAGCAGCCACATCTCCACTAAGGTCCCACTCTAGCCAAAAGGAGCGGAGCGTGTCAGCAGCCACATCTCCACTAAGGTCCCACTCTAGCCAAAAGGAGCGGAGCGTGTCAGCAGCCACATCTCCACTAAGGTCCCACTCTAGCCAAAAGCAGCCGAGCGTGTCAGCGGCAACATCTCCACTAAGGTCCCACTCTAGCCAAAAGGAGCCGAGTGTGGCGCTCTAGCAAAAACAGGGGATTTTGACTATCCGGGGCTTTGCTCCATGCTTGAATTGGGATGCCCCGCTGTGTTGAAGCCCCCCAGAACACACATACAAACTCACCTTTCCCCGGGCCTTTGGCACATGCTCGTGCTCTTGTCAGATTAGAGCCATTTGCTGTGCATATGTAATCTCTATTTACATGCAGATCTTCAGTAATCAGGAGCGCAATGGCCTCCCCAGCAGCTGGGTGTGGGAGCGCACTCACAGCCTGAAGATGCGGGGATGTGGCTGATGGCCACATACAGTATAAAATAATAGGGCAGCCAAGTAACTGATTGGTGGTTGTCTGACACCCGCCCACTTACTGGAACGTCAGATGGAGTCCCCTGTGCGGGTGCGTGATGCTCGGGAACTCCTGCTTTGCAATTCTGGGTGGGGGTAATGTAGTCGCCCGGCTGGTCCAGCAGAAAACTGTTCCCTGCATTGAGCTGCCAGCGCTGTGCTTGGTGACTTATGTGCAGTGACAGCTCTGTACCCATCACTGTAGCGTTGCTGGCGGCGGCTTTGCTGCTCTAGACTCTCCGTCCTGCCCTGTGGTGGCTTTGGCTGCAGGTTGATAGCTTTGTTGTCGGCCCTGCGGCCCGTCAGACCAATGACTGAAAAGCCTCCTGAACCAGACCATAACCCAAAGGTTGGTGGAGGCCCCGGGGTGCGTGCCCCTTGCGCCCCTGATTCTAATCCACAATCCAGTACATAAAAGGAGCGCGTCTCTGCACATAAATATCCCCTATACCCGGCTGTGATGTCACCCGGGGCCTTAATCACACATGATCTTCCTTAGAGCACCCGTCACCAATCAAGCCTGATAACCAGATATATATTACGATTCCTCTAAATGTACTCCTTCCAACTTTTTAGGGGGGGAAAGGGGGACATGAAGCCACGCCCTCTCATTGAGGAATGGATGAGGCCACGCCCCTCATTGGGGATTATGAAACCACGCCCCCTCGTTTAGGGATGGATGAAGCCACGCCCCCCTCATTGAGGGATAAATTGGAGATAGGATGTAACAGTTACAACAATAGAAACACTTTAAATAGGCAAATGAATCATTTATTGCTGCAGATCTGCATGTTACACCTCAAAGAGGGACAAATGAGATCAACGAGGGACAGAGGGACATGGACTCAAAAGAGGGACAGTCCCTCCAAATCAGGGACACTTGGGGACAGGCAAAGTACCTGTAAGACATTTTGGGACAAATACCTTGTTGTCCCGGCGTCTGGGAGAGTTTCCATGCCAGGAATTCCAGTTTGCACGAGATGCTTGATCGGAAGTCGGGATTACAGTGTCACGCTGCAACATAAACCAGCAAAGACTATTAGTCAGACCAGGAGCGGCTCAGACATACACCATGTGCCTATAGAGGGTCTGGCTATTGCCCGGCTCATCCACATCTTTAACTATTATATATTAACATACCTATCAACTATACTTAGTATACAGTACGTCCTGCTCCAGATATAATACTTACACTTGGGTTATCGGTTATCCTCCGCCAGGTGGCGCTGTGCACTGCAGACATGCAAAAACAGGCTCCTCCCGGCCCCACAAATCCCCAGATTTCTCTGCAGTGCTGACTGCGAAGACATGAAGTATCACTCTCTCGCAGGTGAGCGGCGCTATTACAGCCTGCGGCCCTGTGGGACTATTCCCACCCGTCCTCCCTGTGATGTGCCTCCCAGCCTGGGCTGCGCTGGTCGGGTGAAGGTAGGCAGCACCATGCGTGCTTATGGAGCCATGCTCCACCGCAGTCCCCCACCATAGGGTAGGCGGTATAGGCTGATGGTGAGCCTCTAGGGGATGCCCCTCCCGCACTATTGCCCCATGCCCCGTGTAGTGGTGGGCCCTGTACAAAGGGTCGCCGTCCTCCCTCGTTCCCCCCGTAGCCCGGGGGGAAAGAAAGGGGGGGGGTGCGTGTGTGGTGGCCTTAGTGTATGTTTTACACGTTATGGCCTTAGTCCTGCCCCGGACTGGTATTCCTGGTGTCAGAGCCGCGCTGTTTGCTCTTTACTAGTTGTTGCCACCGCGTGCACCTCTTCCTCTACTGGATGTGCTACCGGGTGGCGGCGACGCCTTCATTGGCAAATCATTTTTTTCTAAGTGTGTCATACACTTCGCTCCTCATGACAAGTTGAAACTATCTCAGAGCTTCGCGCTTTTCGGGGGGGCGGCGACTCGTTTTGGCGCGCTCCGCGTCACAGCCCGCTCTGGCCCGCCCTTCGAGGTTCGCTTGGTGCCATTTTGATGCTGGTAGCACGCACGCGTGGTAGCGGTCTTGCTCCTTCCTGGGTCTGTAAGTGCCCTCGCGGGCGATTTTCATGATCCTTGTTTACTGCGCATGGTTCTGACCCCCTTTATTCCCATTTTGTCTTTCAGACTGGTGAACACCATTGGCTTCTCCCGGGCCGGTGTTAAATTATAGCGGGCTTTGTAATATTCTCCCACTTCCCTAGCGGGTCTTTGGGGCATCCAGGGTTACTTAGAGTGTAAATCCCTACTGGCATATTGTGCCTAGATAATCACCATATGGAGGCATCTCAGAATTATGTGACCGGGGTCCCTCTGGGACAAGACCGGCTGTGTATAGAGTATGGTCCTCCCCATGCTGATGCTGACAGAGCAAGCACTGGCCCTGCAATCAGGTCGGCCAGTGGCTATACCTAGCTTCAATTCACCTATCTCCCCAGGCTTAAATCTCTCTCCTGCCCCGGAGTTGCCTACAAGTGGGGAATTGCAGCCTGCCGGCCCTTCCAGACTGCCTACGGCTGATCAGATTATTGCCGGGTTGTCAGAGCGTAAGGGCCCTGGTAGAAAGTGGCACCTGTCGCCTCATGTTTCTGTATGCTCTATGAGAACCGAGGGGTTTGCTACTCCGTGTGACTATACCCCTTCTGATGAAGGGAAGTTGTTCTCTGACTCAGGCTCTTCTGATGAGAGGCCGAGAAGTCATGACGATTCTGGCCCTGAATACTGGGGCCAGTGTGACACTGACGATTTGTTGATTAAGGTCTTTAAGGCACTGTCTATCTCTCCCCCCGGTCAGGTCCCCAAGCCTAGAGGGGAGCATTTCCATACTGCGACTGCACCTTTGGAATTTCTAGAGCAGGCTCATTTCCATGCCCTTGTGCTCAAAGAATGGGAATGCCCCAGTAAACTTCCAGGGGTTCCAGGGGACTGGGATAGGAAATACCCTTTTCCCCCTGAGGTGGTTAATTGTTGGTCATCACCCCCCGTGGTGGATGCGCCGATCTTAGGGGTCCCTAACACCCCTTTATTACAACCCCTGCTTATAATACCCTTCGGGATGCTGAGGACCGGCGCATTGATCTGCTGGCCTCCCATGTCTTTTCTTGTGCTGGGACGGCGCTGTGCCCGGTCTGTGCCGCAGCCATTACTGCGGTGGCCGCTAGAACCCTCATCAGAAAGTTGCTTGATCATCACCCTGAGGATCTCCCCTGGGAGGTGTTTAACGCACTCTCCAATTGTGATGTATTTGTGAAATTTATTCTATTAGCGCTAGATGACGCGATTAGAATGTGTGCAAGAACTTCCGCCCTTGCGGTGGCTATTCGTCGCTTGGTCTGGCTGCGACAGTGGGGTGCTGACGATGCTGCTAAAAAGTCTCTTACTGGGCTCCCCTTCAGAGGGCAACGCCTATTTGGGGCCCGTCTAGACCTGTTTGGTAAAAAGGGCAAATCACCCCTTCACAGACGGCCGTCCCGGCCCCCTCGATGCAGGGGCACCCCTCCTCCCCCCTACCTTAGTGTTAAACAGGGGTGTCTTTCCGGATTTTTCGTGCAGACTCCTGCCCCAGGAGCAGCAGACAACGCTCTGGCCCCTTCGGTGGGGCTAAGCCTAAATCTTCCACCAAACCCCCTCAAGCATGATGGGGCGCCCTCGCCCGGCTGGGTGAGGGGATGGCTGCAGCACCTTGCTCTCATCAGGAGGCATCTCGCCTCATTCTGGTGGATTCAGGAGGTTGTGTCCTCCAGATACAGGATAGAGTTTGCTGCACGGCCTTCCCCAGTTTTTATCAGACCCCAGGTACGCCTGGTCCCTGCCGCTGTTCAGTTGCTGGCACAGGCCATGCTAGGCCTGCAAGGTCTGAGGGTCTCTTGCAGATTGCCCGTAATAGGCAGAGGCAGGGGCCGCTATACCACCTCCCACAAAGGATGGGTCAGGTGGCCCATTCTGGATTCACAGCAATTCTCTAATTACAGGCAGTTTCCTGCATGGAAACTCTTGAGTTGGGCCATCAGCACCTTGCGCCCAGTGGGCGTCTTGCCCTCTGGGGAACTCTTCAATGCTTATGTTTACATCCCTGTGCCCTCAGGTCTCTGAGGCTCTTCAGGTTTGTGTTGGAAGTCCAACACTGTTAATTGTGGCCTTGTTATCTGGCCTCTCTTCAACTCCCAGAGTGTTCACTCAGGTGCTGTCGATGGTGATGTCTCTGATGAGACCAAGGGTCGTCCGTGTGATGTCTACCCGGAATTCCCTTCCTCACTTCCCTGTCTCTGCTTCAGGATAGTTGGATACCCGGTTGGTGGGTCCATTGGGAGTCATTTGGATGGGTGTTCAATCACCCAGAGTCCTTGCTGTTCCCTTAAGTGGTAACTCCTTTAATAGGAATGATTCTGGATTAGGTTCAAACCAGATTCTCTCCCTCTCAGCAATTAGGTGGGCAATCTGGTCCCGGGCTCAGTCCCTCATTGCGGTCCCGGTCTCTTAACACCAGACAGAGATGCAACTGGTGGGGCCGTTGGTAACTTGCTCGGAAGAGGTCCCTTATGCTCAGTTCCCCTTGAGCCCTTCTGCAACTTCTATTGGTAACACAGGACAGGGTTCCAGCACCCCTGGAGAAGGGTCTGTGGGCCTTCCCACCTGTATTACGGGTTTTCTCTTGAAAGTGGATAAACTTGAGGGACCTGTCTGGGGGCAGTTCCTTCTTGCCCCTTCCTGGAAACGGTCACCATGGATGCCAACCTTTCAGGTTGAGAGGGAAAGGTTTCTTCTGAAACTCCCTGCGATTCTGGTGGTGGCGGGGCCCTTAGAAGGTCCTTACGCCTATTGAATTTTAAACAGTGAGCGTTTCTCAGTTGGCTCTATCTCGCTTGACCACTCCCCTTCTGGATTTACCAGTCTGGGGGTGATCGGTCCGTCTGACGACAGATGTCCTACATTAATCATTGGAAGGGGCCTGGAACTGGCGGACCTTCCAAAGAGTGTCTATGTTCCCTTTCTGGGTGGAGACAATGCTCCCTGCATGTTAGTGATATTAGCTCCGGCAGAGCCCCTCTGCGACAGGATGTGCTAATCCCCGTGTCGCTATGGAGTCCAACCAGTCGTGGATCTGTTGGGTTCCGTCACCTTCACAGGCTATCGGCCTTTGTTTCCCTGTCCCAGGATCCTATGTCAGTGACCCGGATGCCTTTAGTACCGTCTTGACAGGACGTTCGGTTCTGTATGTCCTTCTACATTCCCTCTGCTAGGCAGGGTTATGCAGAAGATTACTCTGGTAAGGGGACCAGTGATTCTGGTGGCCCCCAGGTGACCTAGTAGAGTGTGGTTTGCAGACATGGTACTGTGGTCAGTAGTTCTGTACCTTGCCAGGAGTGCCAGTTGATCACTCAGGGCCCCCTGACGTCACTCCAATCCATGGTCCCTGGCCTAGTCAGCCTGACTGCTGAAACATACATCTTGATGGAGACAGGTTTATCTGTCTCAGTGTTTGTGACTATGGGAAGACTAGGAGTAAGCCTCTTCCTCGTCTTCTTCTATTGTTGTAGGGTATGGCTTACCCACATTGTTTGGGGCGAGTCTAGGTCTCTTCCCTGTCGGGCGTTCTCGGTTCCCAGGGTTCTAGTGTGGTTTTCAGCATGAATTGGAGTTGGTTCCCCAGCTCAGTTCTCTGATTGGTCAGGCTCTGCCCTGTCCACCTTGCCTTAGTAGCCTCTGGTTCAGTCTTCCTGGTTAAGACTTCCTTCAGGGAGTGCTCATGTGCGTCCTCCATGTAATCCTATGGTCCCCGTTGGGATTGAAATTGAATTAATTCTGTCTGCTTGCAGGAATTGTCCCTTGGTCCTATTCAGGATGCTGTCTGGATGTCCTTACCCTCAGGTTGTCCTTCTGGTGACTGTTACCTTGGTCAGGCGTGTGTTAGCGGGTGGCTCTGTCTACCTAGCCCTCATTCCTTGAGATACACCAGGATAAGGTGGAGTTCCGCCTGAAGCCGGACTCTCTACATCTGGAGGTGTCGTATGTTCATTATTCGAGATATTGTTATCAACGGCTATCCCCCTTCCTAGCGACGCTGAGGAAAGGGTTCTGCATTCCTTATACAGGTGTTGGAAGTTTTTGCTTAGGGGTCACTGTGTCCTTTAGGGGAACTGAGGTTCCTTGGGGCTTGTGGTCATTACATTACCTGAATGTGCCCGATCTCGTTTGCTCTCGGGAGTTGGGAGGTTTGGTCCTGGTTGTTACCTTAATGGATGTTACTCCTGGTACCTTGTTCGGACTTTGGCTTCTGCCAAATCTTTTGTAGCTATCGGATTCGTCAGGCTGTTACTCAGGCCTATTCCGGCAAGGGGAAGAATCTCCCTTGTTGCCTTGATTCCTTTCTACGCGTGCTTGATGCCTCTTGGGCTTTTCAGCACCGGGTTTCTGTTGAACTGGTTGGCTAGGCCACTACCATTGGCCTTCTGCTCATACCCTTTGCAAGGTTTTTACAAGATTGATGTTAGGGCCTCAGCTGATGCTGTCTTGGCCGTCTGGTTCTGCAGGTGACAGTGGTTTAAACTGTCTGCTGTTGTCGTTTTTTGTTGGGGATCCCACCCTACTTTATGGACACTGCTATTGGATGTCCCAAGTGTGAGTATTATATCTGGAGCAGGACGTACTATATACTAAGAATAATACAATTCTGTGATTACTCACCTGTAGAATTGATATTATTTGTATACAGTACGTCCTGCTCCACCCCACCCTGATTTTTGCATTATTCTGGATCCCCTGTATGGTGATTGTTATCATTGTTATAGTTACCAGTTGTTCTGGGTGGTTAAATTCTCCCGGCTTCTTGTTCACTGCTTTTCAATGCTGGGGATTTGTGGGAGGTCCCTGGGTATTTGAGGGGCCGGGAGGAGCCTGTTTTTCCATGTCTCTGCAGTGCAGCGCCCTCTGGCGGAGGATAACCCAAGTGTAAGTATTCTATCTGGAGCAGGACGTACTGTATTCAAATAATATCAATTCTACAGGTGAGTATTTCACAGAATTGTATTTTTCAAGGTGGGAAAGAGGGACAATTGTTAAATTAGGCCACACACCCTCATTGATTGATAGGAGAAACATTGTAACATGTTACAACAATATAAACACATTGAATAGGCAAATTAATCATTTATTGCTGCAGATCTGCATGTTACACCTCAAAGAGGGACAATATGTAAATGAAGCCACGCCCCCTCATTGAGGGATGGATAGGAGATACATTGTAACAGTTACAGCAATAGAAACACTTTGAATAGGCAAATGAATCATTTATTGCTGCAGATCTGCATGTTACACCTCAAAGAGGGACAAATGAGAACAATGAGGGACAGAGGGACACATATTCAAAAGCGGGACAGTCCCTCCAAATCAGGGACAGCTCAGAGAAATGTATTAACACACTTCTATACAGTACAATACACTCTTATCAGGGCTTTTAGGAAAGTCATAGTCACTTGTGTACACATCAGAACTATACAGAACACTAAACCTTTATCGTACCTCCCAACTTTTCAAGGTGGGAAAGTGGGACAGTTGTTTAATTAAGTCACACACCTTCATTGAGGAGTATATGAAGCCACGCCCCCTCATTGATTGATTGATTAATTGATTGATTGAAGATACATTGGAACATTTTACATCAATAGAAACGCTTTGAATAGGCAAATGAATCATTTATTGCTGCAGATCTGCATGTTACACCTCAAAGAGGGACAATATGTAAATGAGGCCACACCCCCTCATTGAGGGATAGATGAAGCCACGCCCCCTCATTGAGGGATGGATAGAAGATAGGATGTAACAGTTACAGCAATAGAAAAACTTTGAATAGGGAAATGAATCATTTATTGCTGCAGATCTGTATGTTACACCTCAAAGAGGGACAAAGGAGAACAACGAGGGACAGGGGGACATGACTCAAAAAAGGGACAATTGTTAAATTAAGCCACGCCCCCTCATTGAGGGATGAATTGGAGATACATTGGAACATGTTACAGCAATAGAAACACTTTGAATAGACAAATGAATCATTTATTGCTGCAGATCTGCATGTTACACCTCAAAGAGGGACAAATGAGAACAACGAGGGACAGGGGGACGCGGACTCAAAAGAGGGACAGTCCCTAGAAATCAGGGACACTTGGGAGGTGTGTACTAACACACTACTATACAATACATTCTTGTTATCGGGGCTTTTAGGAAAGTCATAGTCACCTGTATACACATGGGAAATATACAGAAGCTAAACCTTTAGCACTGAACATTCCTAGATTACGGGTTTAGACAAATTACTTGCTGTAAAAGTTCTGTCTACAAACTGTACAATATATAGAGAGCGGGATTCTAGGAAAAAAAGGAAAGTAAAATGCTCACGTACCTTGTTTGTCCCTCTGGACACAGACTCTGGAATCTTGCTGAGCGTCTTATCCAGCCCCTATGGGCGTTGCAGGGTGACTAACCCTCGGGGTGTTGCAAGGTGTACGCGCTGCGCTCATGCTTTCCATTACCCCTCCCCGACTTGCTGCTTTCTTTTTTTTTTTTCTAATCTTCATACATGTCTGCTCTGCAGAGACACGAAAAATGCAGGACGCTTCCCAGCTCCAGGAGGGACCAGGAACACGGCGCTCAATGGCGTATAATCCTATATATGATCAATCAGTTTATTCCACTCATACACTAACATACGGAATGATGTCTGTGTGCAACTACTGAAAAGCATCTCTTATTTCCTAAGTCCCTTCTTTATTATTAATAATAATAACACTTATTTATTATTATTATTAATAATAATAATAATAATAATAATAATAATAATAATAATAATAATAATAATGTTTACTTATAAAGCGCCATCACCTTCTGTGGCGCTTCAATGAGTCCAGGAGGGACCAGAAACATGACGCCCAATAGCGTATAGTCCTATATGTGATCAATCAGTGTATTCCACAATACAGTAACATACTGGAATGATATCTGTGTTGACCTTGTGAATAACATCTCTTATTTCCTAAGTCCCTATATTATATTATTATTAAGATTAATAATAATTATTATTATTATTAATAAAGTTTATTTATAAAGCGCCATCATCTTCCATGGTGCTTCAATGAGTCCAGGAGGGACAGAAACATAACGCCCAATAGCGTATAGTCCTATATGTGATCAATCAGTGTATTCCACTCATACACTAACATACTGGAATGATGTCTGTGTGCACCTACTGAAAAGCATCTCTTATTTCCTTATGCTCTTTATTATTATTATTAATTATATTTATTAATATTATTATTTATTAATAATACATACTAAAAAGCAGCTCTTATTTCCTAAGTCCATTTTGATGATAATGATGATTATTATTATTATTATTAATAATAATAATTAATAATAATAATAATAATAATAATAATAATAATAATAATAATAATAATAATAATGTTTATTTATAAAGCTCCATCATCTTCCATGGCGCTTTACAATGTGAAATGACAAACAGTCTCAAGAGCAGGTAAACTAAGAACCTAGTCCCCTGCTACAGGAACCGCACACCCAGAAAACAATTCATATAAAAGTTAAAAGTTTATTACACGAGTAAAGTAAGTAAATACAATCTTATGATATGGGACCAGGAACATGACGCCCAATAGCGTATACTCCTATATGTGATCAATCAGTGTATCCCACAATACACTAACATACCGGAATGATATCTGTATTGACGTACTGAAAAGCATCTCTTATTTCCTAAGTCCCTTCTATATTATTATTATTATTATTCATTATTATAAAGCGCCATTATCTTCCATGGCGCTTCGATGAGTC
The DNA here is from genome assembly GCA_027917425.1 of Gastrophryne carolinensis. Taxonomy (NCBI): domain Eukaryota; kingdom Metazoa; phylum Chordata; class Amphibia; order Anura; family Microhylidae; genus Gastrophryne; species Gastrophryne carolinensis. Next base: position 205,366,900 of record CM051241.1, read on the forward strand.
CAAGAGGGACCAGGAACATGACGCGCAATAGCGTATACTCCTTGTTGGGGCGTGGGAGTCGTTGCCGGTAAAAACAGTCCTCACTCAAGTCTTGGCAAAAATAGGCTTAGGTTTATTTTGAGCAAAAACAGAAAACAAATGAACAAAAAACAAAATTCATGAAAATAAGGGGTTAAGTTATAGCTACCGTAGGACCAAGTAGCACCCCAGCTCTCAGCTCATCCTGACTGAACTGAACTGAAAATCCCTCCACCTATATACAGGTGCACTTATCTACCAATTACCAGTTTCCAACAGCCCTTTATTCTTAAAGGAATATGCATCTGGTTTTTAAACAGAAATATTACATATAAATCATACATTAAACCACATGAAACAAAGCAACAAAGCATGTCTCCTTTAAAAATAAAAAGGAGCTTATAATCTATATACATATTAACAAATTATACACAGGAACATAAACACACTAGGTTTGGCTGCAGCTTTGCCTCACCTGGCAGTAATTAGCAGCATCCTATATAAACCCAGCACACCCTCTGCTCTGGTTTGGTCTCTGCAGGTAAGTAGCTGGTCATGCTGTGTGTGTGTTGGTGGGGAATAGTGAACTAGTTTATCTGTGAAAGGATAGTGGACAGAGATGAAGATTTGCTGGCCAGCAGATAGAAAATAGAGAGAAAGATACATACACACAGACAGACAGACCTGCTCACTATTAACCCCTCAACATACCCCCCAACTCAAGTGGAAGCTTGTCCTTCCACAGAACACATCTCCTGGACCTGGGTACCGAATCGGGACAGGTGATCTGCATTCTTATGCTGACTTCCCGGTTTGTATTGGACCAAGAATCTGTATGGTTGTAGGCTTAAGTACCATCTTGTCAGGCGGGCATTGTTACCTTTCATTGTGTTCAACCAAAATAAAGGATGATGGTCAGAGATTAACACAAATTCTTTCCCCAATAGATAATAACGTAAAGACTCTACGGCCCACTTGATAGCTAAACATTCTTTTTCTATAGTAGAATATTTCTCCTCTCTGGGAAACAATTTTCTACTAATGTACAGAATTGGGTGTTCCTCTCCATTCTGAAACTGACATAGAACAGCTCCGATACCTCTTTCTGACGCATCCACCTGGACTAGAAATGGCAGAGAAAAGTTTGAATTTCTTAATACCGGAGCAGAACAAAGCTTCTCTTTTAGTTTATTAAATGAATTTTCACATTCAGGAGTCCATTCCACAAGGTTTCTCTTGGTTTTCTTGATAAGATCACTTAGTGGAGCACACTTGGTTTCTGCATCAGTCCTTTCCTTGCAAGCAAAAAGTTTTCAGCGAGTGTCACTGCTTGCTCACCATCATCAGGCTGATGTTCCTTGACCCAGATTTGCATAGGTGCAGGTAGAACATCCAAGAATTGTTCCATAATGATAGTCTCCATCACCTGTTGAACCGTCTTGCCCTCCGGAGCCATCCACTTGGTGCACAATTCCGTCAGCTGGGTGTAGGCCTCTCTTGGCCCTTCCCTGTCCTGGTATCTGTAGGTCCGGAATTTTTGGCGAAATGTCTCTCCATGTATATTGTAGCGTCTCAGAATTGCAGCTTTAACTTTTTGGTAGTTTCCTGCATCCTCAGTGCGCATTTGGCTATAGGCCTGCAAAGCTTTGCTGGTGAGGAATGGTGCAAGATGAAGAACCCACTGATCCTCAGGCCACTTATTTGCTTGAGCCACTCTTTCAAACACTTTAAGAAATGACTCTATATCATCAGTCTCTGATAGCTTAGTAAGCTTTAAATTTGTAGTAGGAGGTATATCGCGCTGCATGGCTTGCAGCACCTGTAAGAACTGTTCATCTCTCCTTACCCTTTCCTTTTCTTGTTGCTGCAGCTCAATTTTACGCTGCTCCTCCTCTTTTTCTCTCCTCCATTGCTCACGCTCATAAGCATACTTTTCCTCCTCTTTTCTACGCTGGTCACTTAGCTCTTGGCGGTGAACCAACCACACAAGGAGTTCCTCTATATTTTTTGGAGTAGTTACACTCACCGGTGGATCCGTACCGCTCCCAGCTGCAGCGCCCTCCTCTGGAATCTTAGCTTTAGATTCAATCTGGGTGCCTTCCATTTTGGATTTAGGGACCACTGGTTGGCGTCTTTCTGCAGGTCTGGGTGGTTGTATAGATCCCTTGGTTCGCTGAGATCGCCTTGGAGAAGAAGTTGTTATAAATCTCCTGGCATGACCTCTTCCGGCCATGGACTGAGTTTGACAGCTGCGCTTATGAGTCCAGTGCAGACAGCAAGCGCCCCACTTCTGACACCATATGTTGGGGCGTGGGAGTCGTTGCCGGTAAAAACAGTCCTCACTCAAGTCTTGGCAAAAATAGGCTTAGGTTTATTTTGAGCAAAAACAGAAAACAAATGAACAAAAAACAAAATTCATGAAAATAAGGGGTTAAGTTATAGCTACCGTAGGACCAAGTAGCACCCCAGCTCTCAGCTCATCCTGACTGAACTGAACTGAAAATCCCTCCACCTATATACAGGTGCACTTATCTACCAATTACCAGTTTCCAACAGCCCTTTATTCTTAAAGGAATATGCATCTGGTTTTTAAACAGAAATATTACATATAAATCATACATTAAACCACATGAAACAAAGCAACAAAGCATGTCTCCTTTAAAAATAAAAAGGAGCTTATAATCTATATACATATTAACAAATTATACACAGGAACATAAACACACTAGGTTTGGCTGCAGCTTTGCCTCACCTGGCAGTAATTAGCAGCATCCTATATAAACCCAGCACACCCTCTGCTCTGGTTTGGTCTCTGCAGGTAAGTAGCTGGTCATGCTGTGTGTGTGTTGGTGGGGAATAGTGAACTAGTTTATCTGTGAAAGGATAGTGGACAGAGATGAAGATTTGCTGGCCAGCAGATAGAAAATAGAGAGAAAGATACATACACACAGACAGACAGACCTGCTCACTATTAACCCCTCAACACTCCTATATGTGATAAATCAGTGTATCCCACAATACATTAACATACCGGAATGATATCTGTGTGCACCTACTGAAAGACATCTCTTATTTCCTAAGTCCATTATTATTAATTATTAATTATTATAAGCTCCATCATCTTCAATGGCGTTTCAATGAGTCCAGGAGGGACCAGAAACATGACGCCCAATAGCGTATACTCCTATATGTGATCAATTAGTGTATTCCACAATAAAGTAACATACTGGAATGATGTCTGTGTGCACCAACTGAAAAGAATCTCTTATTTCATAAGTCCCTTTTTATTATTATTTATTATTATTAATATTAACGTTTATTTATAAAGCGCCATCACCTTCCATGGCGTTTCAATGAGTCCAGGAGGGACCAGAAACATAACGCCCAATAGCGTATAGTCCTATATGTGATCAATCAGTGTATTCCACAATACAGTAACATACTGGAATGATATCTGCCTGGACCTACTGAAAGACATCTCTTATTTCCTAAGTCCCTTTATTATTATTATCATTATTAATAATTGGCTCGTGGGTACAGTGGGGCTGGGGTTCCTTGGCTTGTGGGTACAGTGGGGCTGGGGTTCCTTGGCTTGTGGGTACAGTGGGGCTGGGTACAGGGGGCTGGGGTTCCTTGGCTTGTGGGTAAAGTGGGGCTGGGTACAGGGGGCTGGGGTTCCTTGGCTTGTGGGTACAGTGGGGCTGGGTACAGGGGGCTGGAGTTCCTTGGCTTGTGGATACAGTGGGGCCGGGTACAGGGGGCTGGGGTTCTTTGGCTTGTGGGTAAAGTGGGTACAGTGGGGCTAAGTACAGGGGGCTGGGGTTCCTTGGCTTGTGGGTACAGTGGGGCTGGGGTTCCTTGGCTTGTGGGTACAGTGGGGCTGGGGTTCCTTGGCTTGTGAGTACAGTGAGGCTGGGGTTCCCTGGCTTGTGGATACAGTGGGGCTGGGTACAGGGGGCTGGAGTTCCTTGGCTTGTGGGCATAGTGGGGCTGGGGTTCCTTGGCTTGTGGGTACAGTGGGGCTGGGTACGGAGGGCTGGGGTTCTTGGCTTGTGGATACAGTGGGGCTGGGTACAGGGGGCTGGAGTTCCTTGGCTTGTGGGCATAGTGGGGCTGGGTACAGGGGGCTGGGGTTCCTTGGCTTGTGGGTACAGTGGGGCTGGGTACAGGGGGCTGGGGTTCCTTGGCTTGTGTGTACAGTGGGGCTGGGGTTCCTTGGCTTGAGGGTACAGTGGGGCTGGGTACAGAGGACTGGGGATCCTTGGCTTGTGGGTACAGTGGGGCTGGGTACAGGGGACTGGGGATCCTTGGCTTGTGGGTACAGTGGGGCTGGGTACAGAGGGCTGGGTACAGAGGGTTTGGGTTCCTTGGCTTGTAGGTACAGTGGGGCTGGGTACAGGGGACTGGGGTTCCTTGGCTTGTGGATACAGTGGGGCTGGGTACAGAGGGCTGGGGTTCCTTGGCTTGTAGGTACAGTGGGGCTGGGTACAAGGGGCTGGGGTTCCTTGGCTTGTGGGTACAGTAGGGCTGGGTACAGGGGGCTGGGGTTCCTTGGCTTGTCGGTAAAGTGGGGCTGGGGTTCTTTGGCATGTGGGTAGGTGGGGCTGGGTACAGGGGCTGGGGTTCCTTGGCTTGTGGGTACAGGGGGCTGGGGTTCCTTGGCTTGTGGGTACAGTGGGGATGGGTACAGGGGCTGGGGTTCTTTGGCTTGTGCATACAGAGGGGCTGGGTACAGGGGGCTGGGGTTCCTTGGCTTGTGGGTACAGTGGGGCTGGGTACAGGGGGCTGGGGATCCTTGGTTTGTGGGTACAGTGGGGCTGGGTACAGGGGGCTGGGGTCCCTTGGCTTGCAGGTACAGTGGGGCTGGTGTTCCTTGGCTTATGGGTACAGTGGGGCTGGGCACAGGGGGCTGGGGTTCCTTGGCTTGTGGATACAGTGGGGCTGGGTACAGGGGGCTGGGGTTCCTTGGCTTGTGTGTACAGTGGGGCTGGGGTTCCTTGGCTCGTGGATAAAGTGGGGCTGGGGTTGCTTGGCTCGTGGGTACAGTGGGGCTGGGGTTCCTTGGCTTGTGGGTAGAGTGGGGCTGGGTACAGAGGGCTGGGGTTCCTTGGCTTGTGGGTACAGTGGGGCTGGGATTCCTTGGCTCGTGGATAAAGTGGGGCTGGGGTTGCTTGGCTCGTGGGTACAGTGGGGCTGGGGTTCCTTGGCTTGTGGGTAGAGTGGGGCTGGGTACAGAGGGCTGGGGTTCCTTGGCTTGTGGGTACAGTGGGGCTGGGATTCCTTGGCTCGTGGATAAAGTGGGGCTGGGGTTGCTTGGCTCGTGGGTACAGTGGGGCTGGGTTCTTTGGCTTGTGAATACAGTTGGGCTGGGTACAGGGGACTGGGGTTCCTTGGCTTGTGGGTACAGTGGGGCTGGAGTTCCTTGGCTTGTGGGTACAGTGGGGCTGGGTACAGGGGGCTGGAGTTCCTTGGCTTGTGGGTACAGTGGGGCTGGGTACAGTGGGGCTGGGGTTCCTTGGCTTGTGGATACAGTGGGGCTGGGTACAGGGGGCTGGGGTTCCTTGGCTCGTGGGTACAGTGGGGCTGGGTAAGGATGGCTGGGGTTCCTTGGCTTCTGGGTACAGTGGGGCTGGGTACAGGGGCTGGGGTTCCTTGGCTCGTGGGTAAAGCGGTTCTGGGTACAGGGGGCTGGGGTTCCTTGGCTTGTGGGTACAGTGGGGCTGGGTACAGTGGGACTGGGGATCCTTGGCTTGTGGGTACAGTGAGGCTGGGTACAGAGGGTTTGGGTTCCTTGGCTTGTAGGTACAGTGGGGCTGGGTACAGAGGGTTTGGGTTCCTTGGCTTGTAGGTACAGTGGGGCTGGGTACAGGGGCTGGGGTTCCTTGGCTTGTAGGTACAGTGGGGCTGGGTACAAGGGGCTGGGGTTCCGTGGCTTGTGGGTAAAGTGGGGCGGGGTTCCTTGGCTTGTGGGTACGGTGGGGCTGGGTACAGAGGGCGGGGGTTCCGTGGCTTGCAGGTACAGTGGGGCTGGGTACAAGGGGCTGGGGTTCCTTGGCTTGTGGGTACAGTGGGGCTGGGGTTCCTTGGCTTGTGGGTAAAGTGGGGCTGGGGTTCCTTGGCTTGTGGGTACAGTGGGGCTGGGTACAGGGGGCTGGGGTTCCTTGGCTTGTGGGTAAAGTGGGGCTGGGGTTCCTTGGCTTGTGGGTAAAGTGGGGCTGGGGTTCCTTGGCTTGTGGGTACGGTGGGGCTGGGTACAGGGGGCTGGGGTTCCTTGGCTTGTGGCTAAAGTGGGGCAGGCGTTCCTTGGCTTGTGGGTACGGTGGGGCTGGGGTTCCTTGGCTTGTGGGTACAGTGGGGCTGGGTACAGGGGGCTGGGGTTCCTTGGCTTGTGGGTAAAGTGGGGCTGGGGTTCCTTGACTTGTGGGTACGGTGGGGCTGGGTACAGGGACTGGGGATCCTTGGCTTGTGGGTACAGTGGGGCTGGATACAGGGGGCTGGGGTTCCTTGGCTTGTGGGTACAGTGGGGCTGGGGTTCCTTAGCTTATGGGTACAGGGGGCTGGGGTTCCTTGGCTGGTGGGTACAGTGGGGCTGGGTACAGGGGGCTGGGGTTCCTTAGCTTGTGGGTACAGGGGGCTGGGGTTCCTTGGCTTGTGGGCACAGTGGGGCTGGGTACAGGGGGCTGGGGTTCCTTGGCTTGTGGGTACAGTGGGGCTGGGGTCCCTTGGCTTGCGGGTACAGTGGGGCTGGGGTTTCTTGGCTTATGGGTACAGTGGGGCTGGGTACAGGGGGCTGGGGTTCCTTGGCTTGTGGGTACAGTGGGGCTGGGGTTCCTTGGCTTGTGGGTACAGTGGGGCTGGGTTCCCTTGGCTTGCGGGTACAGTGGGGCTGGGGTTCCTTGGCTTATGGGTACAGTGGGGCTGGGTACAGGGGGCTGGGGTTCCTTGGCTTGTGGGCACAGGGGGCTGGGGTTCCTAGGCTTGTGGGTACAGTGGGGCTGGGGTCCCTTGGCTTGCGGGTACAGTGGGGCTGGGGTTCCTTGGCTTATGGGTACAGTGGGGCTGGGTACAGGGGGCTGGGGTTCCTTGGCTTGTGGGCACAGGGGGCTGGGGTTCCTTGGCTTGTGGGTAAAGTGGGGCTGGGGTACCTTGGCTTGTGGGTACAGTGGGGCTGGGTACAGGGGGCTGAAGTTCCTTGGCTTGTGGGTACAGAGGGGCTAAGTACAGGGGGCTGGGGTTCCTTGGCTTGTGGGTACAGTGGGGCTGGGGTTCCTTGGCTTGTGGGTACAGTGGGGCTGGGTACAGGGGGCTGGGGTTCCTTGGCTTGTGGGTACAGTGGGGCTAAGTACAGGGGGCTGGGGTTCCTTAGCTTGTGGGTACAGTGGGGCTGGGGTTCCTTGGCTTGTGGGTACAGTGGGGCTGGGGTTCCTTGGCTTGTGGGTACAGTGGGGCTGGAGTTCCTTGGCTTGTAGGTACAGTGGGGCTGGGTACAAGGGGCTGGGGTTCCTTGGCTTGTGGGTACAGTGGGGCTGGGTACAGGGGGCTGGGGTTCCTTGGCTTGTGGGTAAAGTGGGGCTGGGGTTCCTTGGCTTGTGGGTACGGTGGGGCTGGGTACAGGGGCTGGGGTTGCTTGGCTTGTGGGTATAGTGGGGCTGGGTACAGGGGCTGGAGTTCCTTGGCTTGTGGGTAAAGTGGGGGTGGGGTTCCTTGGCTTGTGGGTACGGTGGGGCTGGGTACAGAGGGCTGGGGTTCCTTGGCTTGTAGGTACAGTGGGGCTGGGTACAAGGGGCTGGGGTTCCTTGGCTTGTGGGTACAGTGGGCCTGGGTACAGGGGGCTGGGGTTCCTTGGCTTGTGGGTAAAGTGGGGCTGGGGTTCCTTGGCTTGTGGGTACGGTGGGGCTGGGTACAGGGACTGGGGATCCTTGGCTTGTGGGTACAGTGGGGCTGGATACAGGGGGCTGGGGTTCCTTGGCTTGTGGGTACAGTGGGGCTGGGGTTCCTTAGCTTATGGGTACAGGGGGCTGGGGTTCCTTGGCTTGTGGGTACAGTGGGGCTGGGTACAGGGGGCTGGGGTTCCTTAGCTTGTGGGTACAGGGGGCTGGGGTTCCTTGGCTTGTGGGTACAGTGGGGCTGGGTACAGGGGGCTGGGGTTCCTTGGCTTGTGGGTACAGTGGGGCTGGGGTCCCTTGGCTTGCGGGTACAGTGGGGCTGGGGTTTCTTGGCTTATGGGTACAGTGGGGCTGGGTACAGGGGCTGGGGTTCCTTGGCTCGTGGGTAAAGCAGGGCTGGGTACAGGGGGCTGGGGTTCCTTGGCTTGTGTGCACAGTGGGGCTGGGTACAAGGGGCTGGGGTTCCTTGGCTTGTGGGTACAGTGGGGCTGGGTACAGGGGGCTGGGGTTCTTTGGCTTGTGGGTACAGTGGGGCTGGGTACAGGGGGCTGGGGTTCCTTGGCTTGTGGGTAAAGTGGGGCTGGGGTTCCTTGGCTTGTGGGTACGGTGGGGCTGGGTACAGGGGCTGGGGTTCCTTGGCTTGTGGGTATAGTGGGGCTGGGTACAGGGGCTGGAGTTCCTTGGCTTGTGGGTAAAGTGGGGCTGGGGTTCCTTGGCTTGTGGGTACGGTGGGGCTGGGTACAGAGGGCTGGGGTTCCTTGGCTTGTAGGTACAGTGGGGCTGGGTACAAGGGGCTGGGGTTCCTTGGCTTGTGGGTACAGTGGGGCTGGGTACAGGGGGCTGGGGTTCCTTGGCTTGTGGGTAAAGTGGGGCTGGGGTTCCTTGGCTTGTGGGTACGGTGGGGCTGGGTACAGGGACTGGGGATCCTTGGCTTGTGGGTACAGTGGGGCTGGATACAGGGGGCTGGGGTTCCTTGGCTTATGGGTACAGGGGGCTGGGGTTCCTTGGCTGGTGGGTACAGTGGGGCTGGGTACAGGGGGCTGGGGTTCCTTAGCTTGTGGGTACAGGGGGCTGGGGTTCCTTGGCTTGTGGGCACAGTGGGGCTGGGTACAGGGGGCTGGGGTTCCTTGGCTTGTGGGTACAGTGGGGCTGGGGTCCCTTGGCTTGCGGGTACAGTGGGGCTGGGGTTTCTTGGCTTATGGGTACAGTGGGGCTGGGTACAGGGGGCTGGGGTTCCTTGGCTTGTGGGTACAGTGGGGCTGGGGTTCCTTGGCTTGTGGGTACAGTGGGGCTGGGTTCCCTTGGCTTGCGGGTACAGTGGGGCTGGGGTTCCTTGGCTTATGGGTACAGTGGGGCTGGGTACAGGGGGCTGGGGTTCCTTGGCTTGTGGGCACAGGGGGCTGGGGTTCCTAGGCTTGTGGGTACAGTGGGGCTGGGGTCCCTTGGCTTGCGGGTACAGTGGGGCTGGGGTTCCTTGGCTTATGGGTACAGTGGGGCTGGGTACAGGGGGCTGGGGTTCCTTGGCTTGTGGGCACAGGGGGCTGGGGTTCCTTGGCTTGTGGGTAAAGTGGGGCTGGGGTACCTTGGCTTGTGGGTACAGTGGGGCTGGGTACAGGGGGCTGAAGTTCCTTGGCTTGTGGGTACAGAGGGGCTAAGTACAGGGGGCTGGGGTTCCTTGGCTTGTGGGTACAGTGGGGCTGGGGTTCCTTGGCTTGTGGGTACAGTGGGGCTGGGTACAGGGGGCTGGGGTTCCTTGGCTTGTGGGTACAGTGGGGCTAAGTACAGGGGGCTGGGGTTCCTTAGCTTGTGGGTACAGTGGGGCTGGGGTTCCTTGGCTTGTGGGTACAGTGGGGCTGGAGTTCCTTGGCTTGTGGGTACAGTGGGACTGGGTACGGAGGGCTGGGGTTCTTGGCTTGTGTGTACAGTGGGGCTGGGTACAGGGGGCTGAGGTTCCTTGGCTCGTGGGTACAGTGGGGCTGGGGTTCCTTGGCTTGTGGGTACAGTGGGGCTGGGTACAGGGGGCTGGGGTTCCTTGGCTTGTGGGTACAGTGGGGCTGGGGTTCCTTGGCTTGTGGGTACAGTGGGGCTGGGTACGGGGGACTGGGGTTCCTTGTGGGTACAGTGGTGATGGGTACAGGGGGCTGGGGTTCCTTGGCTTGTGGGTACAGTGGTGCTGGGTACAGGGGGCTGGGGTTCCTTGGCTTGTGGGTAGAGTGGGGCTGGGTACGGAGGGCTGGGGTTCTTGGCTTGTGTGTACAGTGGGGCTGGGTACAGGGGGCTGAGGTTCCTTGGCTTGTGGGTAGAGTGGGGCTGGGTACAGAGGGCTGGGGTTCCTTGGCTCGTGGGTACAGTGGGGCTGGGGTTCCTTGGCTTGTGGGTACAGTGGGGCTGGGGTTCCTTGGCTTGTGGGTACAGTGGGGCTGGGTACGGGGGACTGGGGTTCCTTGGCTCGTGGGTACAGTGGGGCTAAGTACAGGGGGCTGGGGTTCCTTGGCTCGTGGGTACAGGGGGCTGGGGTTCCTTGGCTTGTGGGTACAGTGGGGCTGGGGTTCCTTGGCTTGTGGGTACAGTGGGGCTGGGTACGGGGGACTGGGGTTCCTTGGCTTGTGGGTACAGTGGGGCTAAGTACAGGGGGCTGGGGTTCCTTGGCTCGTGGGTACAGTGGGGCTGGGTACAGGGGGCTGGGGTTCCTTGCCTTGTGGGTACAGTGGTGATGGGTACAGGGGGCTGGGGTTCCTTGGCTTGTGGGTACAGTGGGGCTGGGTACAGGGGGCTTGGTACAGGGGGCTGTGGTTCCTTGGCTTGTGGGTACAGGGGGCTGGGCACAGGGGTCTTTTTTTTTTTTTAAATAAAAAATTAGCTGCCGCCTACCTGTCCAGTGGTTTCATTAGGGAGGAAACACAAAGAACCGAGGCGGACAGGAAGGGGCGGGATTTTAACCTCTGTTGAGTTTGTGTTTTTTCCCAAGGGGTGGAGCCTATCTCTTCGTGGGTCATCATGAAGAACAAAGGGAGAAAAAATAGGACAAGCTCTGATCATGTCATATGTCATAGATCCATCATCCATAAATGGCACAATAGTATGTAGTATGGCACAACTGCAAACCTACCAAGATACAGCCGTCCACCTACAATGGCTGCCCATGTATGGAGAGCTCTCGTTAGGGGCCCAGGGTCACTCTGGACAAGCTGCAGAGATCCACAGCTGTGCTGGGAGAATCTGTCCACAGGACAACTATTAGTCATGTAATTCCCCTGGCCTTTTTGGAACAGTGGCGAGAAGAATGCCAATTCTGAAGGCAAGGCATACGAAGTCCCACTTTCAGTTTGCCTCAGGCTATGTAGGGGACACAAAACTTTTAAGAAGTGTATGTAAAAACCAGATAAAAAGGGGAAAAAAAGGAGACGTGGCAGGATAGTAACACATCTCCAATGTTTTCAATGCAGTAACAATACTCCACTGGCGTTTTGGAAGCCCCTCCCCCCGCCCCCAGTATACTTGTCGGGTCTAACTATTGTTACTATACTGCAACATCTCCAAATTTTTCATTTTTATCTGGTTTTTCCATATAGACACTGAAATGATGCTAAATTCTGCACATTATAAATAAAGCTTTTAAATTCAAAAACGTTTTAAAATACTTTTTTTCAAGGCAATGTGTATTTACAAAGCTTATAGAATACGGATACAGAAGGGACAACTAACTACTGTAATATCCCTATTTGACTATTGTTATTTAGTGTATTCTGAGACTTTACAGTATTATTATTTAGTGTATTCTCAGCTTTTACAGTATTATTATTTAATGTCTTCTCAGATTTTACAGTACTAGTGTCTTCTCAGACTTTACAGTATTATTACTTAGTGTATTCTCAGACTTTACAGTATTATTATATAGTGTATTCTCAGACTTTACAGTATTATATAGTGTCTTCTCAGACTTTACAGTATTATTATATAGTGTATTCTCAGACTTTACAGTATTATTATATAGTGTCTTCTCAGACTTTACAGTATTATTATATAGTGTCTTCTCAGACTTTACAGTATTATTATATAGTGTATTCTCAGACTTTACAGTATTATTATATAGTGTATTCTCAGACTTTACAGTATTATTATATAGTGTCTTCTCAGACTTTACAGTATTATATAGTGTCTTCTCAGACTTTACAGTATTATTATATAGTGTATTCTCAGACTTTACAGTATTATTATTATTTAGTGTATTCTCAGACTTTACAGTATTATTTAGTGTATTCTCAGACTTTACAGTATTATTATATAGTGTATTCTCAGTCTTTACAGTATTATTTAGTGTATTCTCAGACTTAACAGTATTATTTAGTGTATTCTCAGACTTAACAGTATTATTATTTAGTGTATTCTCAGACTTAACAGTACTATTATTTAAAAGCAACAAAGGGGGGATGGCAGCCGCTCAGACCATTTTATAACTAACCTGGGAGGTGCACGTTAGCAGGGCAATTAGTACACACAAGTCTTAAAGGAGCCACAGCACTCAACCCTGTCAGCTTGTAGGCCAGCCTATAATCTGTCTCTAAACTTGGTTAAAAACAGAGGACTCGGTCACACACATCTGCAGAGGTATGCTTAAGCTGCACCACTACGCCAAAGTGCCTCTGTGAGGTGCAGTCCTAACTCTAATCTCTGAGAGCCCATCTGGGACATACAGTGCAATAGATAAATTGGGAGCAGGCTTACCTGAGGTTGCCCTAAACCTCTCAAGTGCAAGCCATGGGGTGGAAGGGTCAAAGACCTTGCAATACAGCCTAGACCCCACACCCCATGTGCTTGCACAAATTCAAAAGCAACAAAGGAGGGGTGGCAGCCGCTCAGACCATTTTATAACTAACCTGGGAGGTGCACGTTAGCAGGGCAATTAGTACACACAAGTCTGAATTTGTGCAAGCACATGGTGTGTGGGGTCTAGGCTGTATTGCAAGGTCTTTGACCCTTCCACCCCATGGCTTGCACTTGAGAGGTTTAGGGCAACCTCAGGTAAGCCTGCTCCCAATTTATCTATTGCACTGTATGTCCCAGATGGGCTCTCAGAGATTAGAGTTAGGACTGCACCCCACAGAGGCACTTTGGCGTAGTGGTGCAGCTTAAGCATACCTCTGCAGATGTGTGTGACCGAGTCCTCTGTTTTTAACCAAGTTTAGAGACAGATTATAGGCTGGCCTACAAGCTGACAGGGTTGAGTGCTGTGGCTCCTTTAAGACTTGTGAGTACTATTATTTAGTGTATTCTCAGACTTTACAGTATTATTATATAGTGTATTCTGAGACTTAACAGTATTATTATATAGTGTCTTCTCAGACTTTACAGTATTATTATTTAGTGTATTCTCAGACTTAACAGTATTATTTAGTGTATTCTCAGACTTAACAGTATTATTATTTAGTGTATTCTGAGACTTAACAGTATTATTATATAGTGTCTTCTCAGACTTTACAGTATTATTATATAGTGTCTTCTCAGACTTTACAGTATTATTATATAGTGTCTTCTCAGACTTTACAGTATTATTATATAGTGTATTCTCAGACTTTACAGTATTATTATATAGTGTATTCTCAGACATTACAGTATTATTTAGTGTCTTCTCAGACTTTACAGTATTATTATATAGTGTCTTCTCAGACTTTACAGTATTATTATATAGTGTCTTCTCAGACTTTACAGTATTATTATATAGTGTCTTCTCAGACTTTACAGTATTATTATATACTGTCTTCTTAGACTTTACAGTATTATTATATAGTGTATTCTCAGACTTTACAGTATTATTATATAGTGTCTTCTCAGACTTTACAGTATTATTATATAGTGTATTCTCAGACTTTACAGTATTATTATATAGTGTCTTCTCAGACTTTACAGTATTATTATATAGTGTATTCTCAGACTTTACAGTATTATTATATAGTGTATTCTCAGACTTTATAGTATTATTATTTAGTGTATTCTCAGACTTTACAGTATTATTATATAGTGTCTTCTCAGACTTTACAGTATTATTATTTAGTGTATTCTCAGACTTTACAGTATTATTTAGTGTATTCTCAGACTTTACAGTATTATTATATAGTGTCTTCTCAGACTTTACAGTATTATTTAGTGTATTCTCAGACTTAACAGTATTATTTAGTGTATTCTCAGACTTAACAGTATTATTATTTAGTGTATTCTCAGACTTAACAGTACTATTATTTAGTGTATTCTCAGACTTTACAGTATTATTATATAGTGTCTTCTCAGACTTTACAGTATTATTATATAGTGTCTTCTCAGACTTTACAGTATTATTATATAGTGTCTTCTCAGACTTTACAGTATTATTATATAGTGTCTTCTCAGACTTTACAGTATTATTATATAGTGTCTTCTCAGACTTTACAGTATTATTATATAGTGTCTTCTCAGACTTTACAGTATTATTATATAGTGTCTTCTCAGACTTTACAGTATTATTATATAGTGTCTTCTCAGACTTTACAGTATTATTATATAGTGTCTTCTCAGACTTTACAGTATTATTATATAGTGTCTTCTCAGACTTTACAGTATTATTTAGTGTATTCTCAGACTTTACAGTATTATGACATGTCTCAGACTTATCGGCCTCCGTTTCCACATTAGATAAGAGAATAGCAAACACTCAGCCTGAGCCGCGCTCCTCCCCGATCTCCTCTTCCACATTCCTTTCCTATAGGTGACTGATCAAACAAATCCAGCAATGACGCGCACACGCGGGGCACGCCTAGTTACACGCCCGAACACATCGCGTTTGTCCTCAAGGGATATAAATAATTCTCAGCGCTTATAGGCGGCAAACACAAAATGTAGTACAGATGCTATGTACGTATTGCTGCATCCTCCTGCATGCTCCAGGAAGGGAAAGAGGGACAATTGATTGATTGATAGGAGTATCCTGTGCTCACAACATTTGGTTTAAACCTCGTGGCATCTAATTTTGTATTGTTCCCTGTACTATATGTTTTACCTTGTCTGTGATCACACCTTGTACAGCGCTACGGAAGATGATGGCGCTATATAAATAAACATAATTAATAATAATAGTGTATTGTTCCCTGTACTATATGTTTTACCTTGTCTGTAATCACACCTTGTACAGCGCTACAGAAGATGATGGCGCTATATAAATAAACAATAAGAATAATAGAAGATGGGATGTAACATGTTACAACAATATAAACACATTAAATAGGCAAATGAATTATTTCTGCATGTTACACCTAGAAGAGGGAAAAACGAGAACAACGTGGGACATGGACTCAAAAGAGGGACAGTTGTTAAATTAAGCCACGCCCCTTCATTGATTGATTGATTGATAAGAGATACATTGTAACATGTTACAATATAAACACTTTGAATTGGCAAATGAATCATTTCTTGATGCAGATCTGCATGTTACACCTAAAAGAGGGACAAATGAGAACAACGTTGGACGGAGGGGGGGCATGGACTCAAAAGAGGGACAATTGTTGAATTAAGCCACCACCCCTCATTGAGGGGTGCCAACTTATTTTCTGTATTTTTGGTAACCTGTCGGTAAGTTTTTGGTAATCGCCGGTATTTTTGTTGCTGTTAGACAATTGGTCCAGGGGCTGAATACCAGCCGGTCTGTTACTTTGTATTATTGTCTATACTATTATTGTTTATTTATAAAGCGCCATTGTATTCTGTGGCGCTGTACAAAGTTACAGCAGGGTGAGACAAGTAATACACAGGACGCTATGACTTGTATATAACAGAGATGTAACTACAAAGTGCGCTCGGAGCCTCTGACATCACGCCATCTAAGGCCAGTGGCTCAGAGCGCGCTGGCGGCCGCATCCCCCGCTTCCCTCTAACAGGGAGCGTGCCTGAGCCGGCCATTCATAGATGCTTGGCGTGGGCACAATCCCTGCTAGAGGTATAGCGAGGATGCGGCCGCGGCTCACGCATGCGCCGTTGGTCCGGGAAGTAAGGTAAGTGAATTGGGTGACCTGGGGGTTTCACACAGCAGGGCATCCTGATTTTGGATGCCCCGGGGGGGAAATCAATCGGCCTGGGAATCTTATCAAGCTGGGTTTTGGTCCACTTTAAAATCCAAAACCTTTTCACTATTACAAGTCCTGCAAGGCGGATATACTTTTCCTACAAGAGACGAGGTTCTCAACCCACTCCAGGCTGAAGTACCTGAGCCATTACTACCCGGTGTCCCATATGTCATGCGCTAGAGAAAAGAAAAGGGGGGTGTTGATAGCTTTTAGTAAGAATCTCCCCTTTATCTGTTGTAAAGAAATCGTTGATCCGACGGGTAGATATGTGGTTCTTCAGGGGTCACTATACGACATTGATATCACTCTGGTCACATATTACACGCCTAATTCCTTCCAGACACGCTACTGTCGGTAGTTCGGAACAACACTAAGGGTATCTTGATAATAGGCGGGGATTCTAATATGGTTGTGAACCCTAAGGTGGACAGACAGAGGACGGGACAACCTGCTACTGCGACGCAGGGTTTGGATCCTCACTCTACTGGCTTTAGAGATCTCCTGGACACTCACGGCCTTTGTGATGTCTGGAGGGAAAAAAACCCCACCACCAAAGACTTCACATTCTATTCTAATCCCCACGGGTCCTTTTGTCGGATAGACCATATTTTTGTCCCTCAGGCTATACTCCCGACAATCATTAGCTCCAAAATCTACAACTCGACCTGGTCGGACCATAATCCTGTAATGGCGGCGGTTGACCTGCTGGTCCCAACTAAGCGCTCCTATAATTGGAGATTAAACGACTCCCTCTTGTGCTCTCAGGACACATGCCTGAAGATCCAAGACGCCCTTAAGGATTATTTTATCCTGAATGTCGACTCCGTCCGCTCCCCGATCACCCTTTGGGAGGCCCAGAAAGTGGTTATGCGGGGTAGCATCATAAACATTGCTTCCCTTAGGAAAAGAGAGAGACAGAAGCGACTTAAGGAGTTGACGGTAAAATATGAGCAGGCAGAGGCACAGTGGAAGAGAGCCCCGAACCCTAAGCATAAAAAGACCGTCGATAGGCTCAGGACGGAGCTCAACGTGCTCCTGGATGATCAAGCTGAAAAGCGGCTTCGCTGGGCCAGACAAAAATTTTACGCTAGGGGCAACAAGCCTGATACTATGATGGCCCGGAAGCTAAAAGCCACCGCCTTAGACAGACAACGGCCGGTGAAGCTTAGGCTTAGCTCGGGTTCCACAACGGCCAACCCGGACAAAATAGTAGCCGCATTCCGGGAGTTCCTATCTACATTATATTCGGCCCCCCCAAAGGCCAATAACGCCGACCTTGAGAGATTCTTTGAGCACGTTGAGCTACCGCCCGTCACCCCAGACCACATTGCCCTGATGGACTCCCCTGTCACACCTCAGGAGATAATAACGGCCATTAAGTCCACCAAGACCTCCAAGACCCCGGGACCTGATGGCTTCAGTAACCTTTACTATAAAAAATTTGCGCCCCTCCTGGCACCCCACCTGGCCAACCTCTTTAATGCCATGTGCGCAGAGGCTTCCCTGGGCCCTAGCTCTCTATTGGCAGATATTTGCATGATACCTAAGCCCGACAAAGATAGCTTGTCAATACCCAACTACAGGCCCATATCTTTAATCAATGCTGATGTGAAGCTGCTGGCCAAAGTGTTGGCAACCAGACTGAATACGTTTTTGGAGGGCCTTGTTCATAGAGACCAGGTGGGTTTCGTACCATCTCGCCAGGCTGGGGACAACATCAGGAGGGTCGCCCACTTGGTCCACCATGCCCGGGCAAGAGGCATCCCAGCCTTCCTACTGTCCCTTGATATACAAAAGGCTTTTGACACTATCTCCTGGGATTACTTGCTCTGGGTGTTGGAGAAGTGGGGTTTTGGGCAAAGGTTTCTAGACTGGATCAAGGCCCTCTATAATGGCCCAACAGCACGGGTGCGGTACTCGGGCTTTACTTCCGAGACCTTCCGGATTTCTAGGGGTACGAGACAGGGATGCCCCCTCTCCCCGATCCTTTTTATACTGGCTTTGGAGCCTCTGGGTATAGCGATACGGCGAAACCCAAACGTTAAGGGACTGGAAGTGGCAGGAATCCACCATAAGGCCCTCTTCTTTGCGGACGACGTTATGATGGCAGTCTCGCAGCCCCTTACCTCCCTCCCAAACTTATATGCCATTCTAGATAACTTCGCTCACATCTCCGGTCTGACCATAAATAGTGACAAATCCCAGGCCCTCAATATATCCCTGACCTCAGAGGTGGTGACACAAATTAAAAATAATTTTTCCTTTAAATGGGCGACAGAACCACTTCTATACTTGGGAGTACGCATTACGGCGACATACGAGGGCCTCTATGGGGCTAATTACCCACCCTTGTTTAGTTCCCTAATACGGCTACTCGACACTTGGATGCCATACTCGGTCTCCTGGCTGGGCCGTATAAATGCAGTTAAAATGTCCATCCTCCCTAAACTCCTATACTTCTTTAGAACACTGCCAGTACCAATCCCATTGTATAGACTGTGCGCGATGCAGAGGAGAGTATCGACTTTTATTTGGTCTGGCGCACGCCCGCGAGTACCCAAGCGCACCATGTTCTGCCACAAATCGTTGGGCGGGCTTGGTGTCCCCAACATTAGTATGTATTACAAGGCCTCCCAAATAGCCCAGCTGGCCCCCATGCATTCCCCTTCAAAGCCTCCCCTCTGGACGTTTCTGGAACTCCCAGACTGCTCGCCGACCCCGGTAGATGGCTTGCTATGGATGGACCCGGCGTCCAGACCTACGTCGCTTAGCCCCCTAATGAAACACTCACTTTCAGTGTGGGACTCGGTGAAATACTCCGCCTCCCTGATGTCTCCCCACACTCCTCTAGCACACCTCTGGGGTAACCCGTCCTTCCCTCCGGGAATGGATAATAGACCAACTTATAAGTGGTGGACGGAGCACGGGATAACTAGGGTGTTACACCTCCTGTCAGAGGATGGGTTCGTGCCTTATGACTCCCTGAGAGAAAAATTCGACGCCCCCCAGAGGGCCTTTTTCCAGTATCTACAGTTGAGGCACTGGTTATCACCTTTAACTAGATTGGAGCAACCCTTTCGGAGGTGTACCCCCTTTGAGGAGATCTGTAATGAAGACCCATTCCGTAGGGGGTTGATATCTATGTTGTACTCTAAGTTGAATAGCATGGGGGCGGGTGGGCATGCCCACGTGGAGAAATGGGAACGAGACTTAGGTCCCTGTCAACCAGATAGGGGATGGGCGGAAATTTGGAATGCGGCCTCCTCATGCTCCATGAATGTTCTGACAACTGAAACGGCTTATAAAGTTCTGTTTCGTTGGTATTTGGTGCCCAGCCGCCTCGGTAAAATGTTCCCAGGGCAGGCCAATACATGCTTCAGGGGTTGCAGCGCTGAGGGTACCTTTATGCATATATGGTGGACCTGCCCCATGTTGACCCATTTTTGGTCTCATATATACAGGATGGCCGGCAGAATGTTCCAGACAAACGTCAGAAGGGATCCCTGGGTGGCCCTCCTCCACCGTAGACCTCCAGAGCTTACTAAAAAACAGAGCAAGCTGTTCATTTACTTGCTTCTGGCGGCGAAGCAGACCATCGTCAGGGCTTGGAAGAGACAGATTGTTCCGGTATCGGAGGTGTCGTCTAGAATGAATGGATTCTTGGTTAACGAGAGGCTCTCAAGCATTCTGTCTGACACCCAGGATAAGTTTCTCTCCATCTGGGAACCATGGATACAATATGCCTGGCCTAATGCTCCATTGGGATTGCTCCATTAGGCGATCGGTGCAGACCAGGTTGCGGGGATCCTCCCCCCCTCCTCCCATCATGTCCTCCCTCCTTTCCCTCCCTCCCCCCTTTTTTTTTTTGCTTTTCTTTCTTCCTGTGATTTTCTCCACCTCTCGTCGTATGGCCGGCCTCCCGTCGGTCTCCTGGGCCAAGGCCGGGGCTGGGCGACAGGGGGGGTGGACTGCGATGAGACGCCAATATGGTTTGCATATAACGGCAGTTAATTGACGCAAGAGACAACGTGATTGACGATTGACAAATTCTGATGTACTAATTGTTTATTCAAACTTTTGCCACACTGTAATTACATTGCCAATCATTTTCTTGTTGATCTGAAATGCTGCGTCTCGCTGATGGCCTAGATCACGAAAACTTGCTGTAACCACTGTGTTGTTTGCCTCCCCTGCGCGGGATGGACTCCTGTTTGGCTAACCATTTATTTTTTGTACTGCCTTCTTTGAAAAAAATAAAAATATTGAAAGAGAAAATCCAAAACCAGAATGGGGGAGCCCTCTTCTGGTGAATAGTAATTAGTACCGATCGGCGTGGGTTTTGGTCCACTTTATTTACGTGACAACTAGGGTCAGGCCAATGCCTGCTAGTCATACAAGCCCAACAAGGGCGCAGTGGAGATGAGGCGCAAAGCAGACCCCATCATAGCAAAGACAAGAAAATTCTGTGAGTACTCAGCTGTAGAATTAATTTCTCTTCCATTATTACTTCAGGACATCAGAAGAATTCAGAGACGAATGGGACCTCCAAAAGCAGTACCCTAATTCAGATCCTAAACCTTATTCCTTTCATGAATAAGACATTCCAAAAACCATTATTGCTTCCAGGAACAAGACATTCCAAAAACCATTATTCCTTCCAGGGATAAGACATTCCAAAAATCCTTATTCCTTCCAGGAACAAGACATTCCAAAAAACCCTTATTCCTTCCAGGAACAAGACAATCCAAAAACCATTATTCCTTCCAGGAACAAGACATTCCAAAAACCCCTATTTCTTCCAGGAACAAGACATTCCAAAAACCCTTATTCCTTCCAGGAACAAGACATTCCAAAAACCCCTATTCCTTCCAGGAACAAGACATTCCAAAAACCCTTATTCCTTCCAGGAACAAGACATTCCAAAAACCCCTATTCCTTCCAGGAACAAGACATTCCAAAAACCCTTATTCCTTCCAGGAACAAGACATTCCAAAAACCCTTATTCCTTCCAGAAACAAAACATTCCAAAAACCATTATTCCTTCCAGGAACAAGACATTCCAAAAAACATTATTCCTTCCAGGAACAAGACATTCCAAAAACCCTTATTCCTTCCAGGAACAAGACATTTCAAAAACCCTTATTCCTTCCAGGAACAAGACAATCCAAAAACCCTTATTCCTTCCAGGAACAAGACATTCCAAAACCCTTATTCCTTCCAGGAACAAGACATTCCAAAAACCCTTATTCCTTCCAGGAACAAGACATTCCAAAAATCCTTATTCCTTCCAGGAACAAGACATTCCAAAAACCCTTATTCCTTCCAGGAACAAGACATTCCAAAAACCATTATTCCTTCCAGGAACAAGACATTCCAAAAACCATTATTCCTTCCAGGAACAAGATATTCCAAAAACCCTTATTCCTTCCAGGGATAAGACATTCCAAAAACCCTAATTCCTTCCAGGAACAAGACATTCCAAAAACCCTTATTCCTTCTAGGAACAAGACATTCCAAAAACCCTAATTCCTTCCAGGAACAAGACATTCCAAAAACCCTTATTCCTTCCAGGAACAAGACATTCCAAAAACCCTTATACCTTCCAGGAACAAGACATTCCAAAAACCCTTATTCCTTCCAGGAACAAGACATTTCAAACCCCCTTATACCTTCCAGGAACAAGACATTCCAAAAACCCTTATACCTTCCAGGAACAAGACATTCCAAAAACCCTTATTCCTTCCAGGAACAAGACATTTCAAAAACCCTTATTCCTTCCAGGAACAAGACATTCCAAGAACCCTTATTCCTTCCAGGCAAAAGACATTCCCAAAACCCTTATTCCTTCCAGGAACAAGACATTCCAAAAACCCTTATTCCTTCCAGGAACAAGACATTTCAAAAACCCATATTCCTTCCAGGAACAAGACATTCCAAGAACCCTTATTCCTTCCAGGCAAAAGACATTCCCAAAACCCTTATTCCTTCCAGGAACAAGACATTCCAAAAACCCTTATTCCTTCCAGGAACAAGACATTCCAAAAACCCTTATTCCTTCCAGGGATAAGACATTCCAAAAACCATTATTCTTTCCAGGGATAAGACATTCCAAAAACCATTATTCTTTCCAGGGATAAGACATTCCAAAAACCATTATTCTTTCCAGGGATAAGACATTCCAAAAACCATTATTCTTTCCAGGAACAAGACATTCCAAGAACCCTTATTCCTTCAAGAAACAAGACATTCCAAAAACCCTTATTCCTTCCAGGAACAAGACATTCCAAAAACCCTTATTCCTTCCAGGAATAAGACACTCCAAAAACCCTTATTCCTTCCAGGAACAAGACATTTCAAAAACCCTTATTCCTTCCAAAAACAAGACATTCCAAAAACCCTTATTCCTTCCAGGAACAAGACATTCCAAAAACCCCTATTCCTTCCAGTGATAAGACATTCCAAAAACCCTTATTCCTTCCAGGAACAAGACATTCCAAAAACCCCTATTCCTTCCAGTGATAAGACATTCCAAAAACCCCTATTCCTTCCAGGAAAAAGACATTCCAAAAACCCTTATTCCCTCCAGGAATAAGACACTCCAAAAACCCTTATTCCTTCCAGGAACAAGACATTCCAAAAACCATTATTCCTTCCAGGAACAAGACATTCCAAAAACCATTATTCCTTCCAGGAACAAGACATTTCAAAAACCCTTATTCCTTCCAAAAACAAGACATTCCAAAAACCCCTATTCCTTCCAGTGATAAGACATTCCAAAAACCCCTATTCCTTCCAGGGATAAGACATTCCAAAAACCCTTATTCCTTCCAGGAATAAGACACTCCAAAAACCCTTATTCCTTCCAGAAACAAGACATTCCAAAAACCATTATTCCTTCCAGGAACAAGACATTCCAAAAACCATTATTCCTTCCAGGAACAAGACATTTCAAAAACCCTTATTCCTTCCAAAAACAAGACATTCCAAAAACCCTTATTCCTTCCAGGAATAAGACACTCCAAAAACCCTTATTCCTTCCAGGAACAAGACATTCCAAAAACCATTATTCCTTCCAGGAACATAACACTCCAAAAACCCCTATTCCTTCCAGGAACAAGACATTCCAAAAACCCTTATTCCTTCCAGTGATAAGACATTCCAAAAACCCTTATTCCTTCCAGTGATAAGACATTCCAAAAACCCTTATTCCTTCCAGGAATAAGACACTCCAAAAACCCTTATTCCTTCCAGGAACAAGACATTCCAAAAACCCTTATTCCTTCCAGGAACAAGACATTTCAAAAACCCTTATTCCTTCCAGGAACAAGACATTCCAAAAACCATTATTCCTTCCAGGAACAAGACATTCCAAAAATCCTTATACCTTCCAGGAACAAGACATTCCAAAAACCCTTATTCCTTCCAGGAACAAGACATTTCAAAACCCCTTATACCTTCCAGGAACAAGACATTTCAAAAACCCTTATTCCTTCCAAAAACAAGACATTCCAAAAACCCTTATTCCTTCCAGGAATAAGACACTCCAAAAACCCTTATTCCTTCCAGGAACAAGACATTCCAAAAACCATTATTCCTTCCAGGAACATAACACTCCAAAAACCCCTATTCCTTCCAGGAACAAGACATTCCAAAAACCCTTATTCCTTCCAGTGATAAGACATTCCAAAAACCCTTATTCCTTCCAGTGATAAGACATTCCAAAAACCCTTATTCCTTCCAGGAATAAGACACTCCAAAAACCCTTATTCCTTCCAGGAACAAGACATTCCAAAAACCCTTATTCCTTCCAGGAACAAGACATTTCAAAAACCCTTATTCCTTCCAGGAACAAGACATTCCAAAAACCATTATTCCTTCCAGGAACAAGACATTCCAAAAATCCTTATACCTTCCAGGAACAAGACATTCCAAAAACCCTTATTCCTTCCAGGAACAAGACATTTCAAAACCCCTTATACCTTCCAGGAACAAGACATTCCAAAAACCCTTATTCCTTCCAGGAACAAGACATTCCAAAAATACCATTTTGTGAGTACTCACCTGAAAAATGGGTATTGTTGGTGTGCCACACACCCCGCTTCACCTTTAAATATTCATCCATTATTGGGTTAATCCACCGCAGGTGACGTAGTGCAGAGAGGAAGTCTTGTAACGAGCCCCCTTCCGGCCTATATATACCTGGTACCTCCCTTCAATCACCAGTATATTTAAAAAGCAGAAAGACAAGGTACCAGTATTCCACCAGTAACCTCAAAATCAAATTTGATATAAATAAAAAGCTTCACCATATAAAGGCTTTGGAACTACCGAAAAGGGTGGGAGTGAAGCGGGGTGTGTGGCACACCAACAATAACCATTTTTCAGGTGAGTACTCACAAAATGGTATTATTCTCAGTGTGCCACACACCCCGCTTCACCTTTAAATATTCATCCATTATTGGGACATCCAAAAGCAGTGTCCCCAAGGGCTGGGCAACTAAAGGCCAGGTGAAGCATAACTTAAATGACTGCAGTCTGCAGAACCTTGCGGCCAAAAACAGCATCCGCTGAGGCTCGCACATCAACTTTGTAAAACTTAGAAAAAGTATGAACAGAAGACCAAGTGGCGGCCTTACAAACTTGTTCAACAGAAGCTTGGTGCTGAAAAGCCCAAGACGCCCCAATGGCGCGAGTAGAATGAGCAGTGATACGAAAAGGGGGAACTTTCCCCTTAGCAGAATAGGCCGCAGTAACGGCCTGACGTATCCACTTGCTAATGGCAGATTTGGCTGGTGCCAAACCCTTCTTAGGCCCATGGGGCACAACAAAAAAGGAATCCGTCCTACGAAAAGGAGACGTGATAATTAAGTAGTACTTAACACAGCGTACTACATCCAAGCAATGCAACACCCTCTCTTTGTCATTCTTAGGATTAGGACATAAGGAGGGAAGAACAATGTCTTGGTTCAAATGAAAAGCAGAAACAACCTTGGGAAGAAAGTCTGGCTTGAACCGAAAGACCACTTAATCCTGATGCCTCTCAAAGTAAGGCGCCTGGATAGTCAAGGCCGCCAACTCTGAGACACGCCGGACCGAAGTGATAGCTACCAAGAAGACAATCTTCTGAGTCAGGGTAGACAAAGCAATATCTTGCAAAGGCTCAAAAGGACGAGCCTGAAGAGCAGAAAGAACCAAATTCAAATCCCAAACCGGGAGTAATGGTTTCCTGGGAGGCCGCACATGCGTAACCCCCTGGAAAAAGGTTTTAACCAAAGGTTTAAGCGCAAAACGCTTCTGAAAAAAGATAGATAAGGCAGAAACTTGCCCTTTCAACGTACTAAGCTGAAGACCAGAGTCCAGCCCTGATTGTAAAAACTCCAGAATCCTGGAGACTGAAAAGACCCTACAAGGAAAAGATCTTATCTCACACCAAGCGATATAGGCTTTCCAAGTCCTATAGTAGGTGATGGAAGAAGACTTCTTCCGGGCACTGATCAAAGGCTTAATGACTGAATCAGAAAGACCCTCCTCCTTCAGGATGGAGGTCTCAGCAGCCAGGCCGTCAAACCCAGCGATGGTAAATTGGGGTAACACAATCGACCCTGAGTGAGCAGATCGGGCCGAAGAGGCAGAACGACTTGGTCCACTGCCAGCCGAACGATGTCTGCGAACCACTCGCCTTGGCCACCTTGGGGCCACGAGAACGGCGGACACCCTTTCCAGAGCCAACTTCCGAAGCACCCTGCCTAGCATGGGTATCGGAGGAAACAGGTATAGATATCCCAGATCCCCCCAGCTCAGGGACATGGCGTCCACTGCCAGAGCCAGAGGATCCTGGGAGAGCGACACGAAGTTCGGGAGCCTGCAATTGTGACGAGAGGCAAACAGGTCCACCTCCGGTGTCCCCCATCGGAGACATAGTGAGCGAAACACCCGAGGATGGAGAGCCCATTCTCCCAGACGGGGAGAGCCCCTGCTCAACCGGTCCGCTTCCTGGTTCTCCACTCCTGGAATGTATACCGCCGAGAGACAAGGAACATGGGCATCTGCCCAGGTCAGGATCAGGGACACCTCCCTGAGAGCACTCAGGCTGCGAGTCCCTCCCTGATGATTGATGTAAGCAACCGCTGTTCGATTGTCTGAACGCACCTGGACCGGAAGGCTCAGGACGTGCTGAGTCAGGAGAGCAAGCACCTGACGGATGGCTCTCAGTTCCAGAATATTGATGGGTAAGTGGGCCTCCTGAGGTCCCCATTGCCCCTGGAACTGCAGCTCCTTCCAGAATCCGCCCCATCCCGTCAGACTGGCGTCCGTGGTGACAATTTCCCAAAGAGGGGTCAGGAAAGACCTGCCCTTTACGAGATTGGTCGAGACCAACCACCACTGGAGGGACTGCCGGACCCGGGAGGACAACTGGAAGGGCTGATCCAGCGACCGAGGCCATCGGTCCCAGGACGCCAACAGATAAAGCTGAAGCGTCCTCGTGTGGAATTGAGCAAAAGGAACTGCCTCAAAGGAGGCAACCATCAACCCTACCAGCCTCATCCCCAGACGGATGGACGGCCGAGGATTGGAGAGTAGGACCCGAGCCAACTCCTGAATCAGATGAATTTTGGACTGGGGAAGAAACACTCTGTGCTGATGAGAGTCCAACTGCATCCCCAGGAAGGACACTACCCTGGCCGGAGCGAGGGAGGACTTGGGGAAGTTGATCACCCAACCAAAGCTTTCCAGCGTGGAGACCACCATGCTGGTGTCTGTCTCTGATTGATTGAGCGACGGAGCCATGATGAGAAGGTACGACACGAATGCCCCGAGATCTGAAAATGGCCATGACCCCTGCCAGCACCTTGGTGAACACTCTTGGAGCTGAGGTAAGGCCAAACGGAAGTGCCACGAATTGATAATGCTGATCCTTCACCACGAATCGAAGAAAACGTTGATGAGCGTGGCAGATGGGAACATGAAGGTAAGCATCCTTGATGTCTATGGACGTCATGAAGTCCCCTTGCCGAAGAGAGCCGACGGCAGTACGCAAGGTTTCCATGCGAAACCTCCGAAACCGGATGAACCTGTTGAGTAACTTCAGGTCCAAGACGGGACGAACTGACCCATCTTTCTTGGGGACTGCGAACAGATTGGAGTAGAAACCGAGGCCCATCTCTAAGCGCGGTACCGGCCGGATGACCGCCATCTCTAGTAGATTCTTTACTGACGCCAGGAGCCCCTGTGCGGCGAAATGATCGATGGGCACCCGAGACCGAAAGAACCGTGAAGGAGGGCGAGACTCGAATTCCAGCTTGTAACCGGACGACACTATCTCCTGAATCCATCTGTCCGGAACTTCCCGGTTCCAAACCTGGGAGAAGTGTCGTAATCGTCCCCCCACCCGGCACGGGTGAGGGCAGCCCCTCATTGCTGAGCGGGCTTACCGGCAGGTTTGGGCTTGGAGCCCCAGGACTGGGCGGGACGACCACGGCCCCTCCCCCGAGTCCAACCTGTATGACTGGTAGAGGGAAGGGAAGCCCCCTTACCCGCTCTGTATCCTCGAAAGGAAGGCCTACCAGAACCTGCCCCCCTAAAGGGGCGTCGAGGCCTCCTGCGTTGTGGCATCTTACCACCTTTCGCGACAGAATCAATCCTCTCCCCAAACAGACGCAGCCCCAAAAAGGGGAGAGCTGTGAGCACCTTTTTGGAAGCTGAATCCGCCGACCATTGTCGCAGCCATACAGACCGACGAATGGCCACCAGCATTGCCGCTGTCTTGCTACTCATAGCCAGCGCATCGTCCTGAGCGGATAGAACGTAGGACACAAAAGATTCACACTGCTTAAGCGCAGCGAACTCATTACATGATTGAGATCCTCGTATAGCCCCTGGATTACAGATCTGACCGCCAATAGAAGAAGGGCCGAAGCGCACACCGGGCGCATAGTTGACCCAGCATAACTAAAACCATGGCGAGCATACTGGTCAATCCGACGATCCTCCCCATCTTTAGGGACAGTGGTCTCAGCCGACTGTACCATAGCGTTGCTAGAGAGCCCTAGCACAGGGGTATCGACTTCAGGAGGAATGGACCAAAGCTTCACCAATTCTGGCGGAAAGGGATAACGCCTTTCCCAACTGGAAGGGATTCCAGATAACCACGTGGGATGTTCCCATTCCTTAAGGACCACCCTCTCAAAGTGGTGCTGTCTGGGAAAAACCCAACGCGGCTGAGGCTCTTTAAACAACTGGCCCCTTGGCAAGGTGACAGCCTCAGGCGGATCTAAATTCAGAATTGGAGGGGGTGTCAAGGGCAACCCCCGCCGACCAATCGCCAATCGCATCAGCCTCAAGCTGATCTGCCGGCTCATCTGACTCCAAGAGGAATTCCTCCTCATCCGGGGAGCCATCGGACCATTCCACAGGCTCACATAATTCGTCCTGTGGAGCCGAAGATACCGGAGTCAGGCGCTTCCGTTTTGCAGGGGCCTTCAACCCCGCTTTAACGGGCAATACTTTCCGAAGGCTGGCCAATTTTGCCGCCACCTCGGATTGCGAATCCCCACTTTTGACAGTGTCATGCGGGGTCCGGAACAGGGAGGGAGAGGCAGGAGATGATGGAAGTTGCGACGGGCCAGCAGCCGGATCAACAGACTGACGCGCAATACTCTGCTTTGCACAAGGAATGCAAATAAAGACATCATCAGCTGGGAGCGCAGCCCCACATTTTACACACCCCCTGGACGACTCTGACGAGTCGTAACAGATAGTACGGTAGTAACAGAAGCCTCCATATTGGTGATTTATGGTATCGCAAATACTGGGATTTTTAAGGCATAAGCCAACCCGGGATGCCCCCTTATAAAAAATATCCCGGAAGGGAGGGTTTTTTGTTATATAAATACTTTTTTTTTCAAGAAAAGGTCCCCCTTAATAATCTCAATATATATATATATATATATATATATATATATATATATATATATATATATATATATTAAATGTGTAACTTTATATATAAAGAAATATCCCCCTTTTTCTTTTCTAAAAAAGAAAGACTAGCCAGGCAACATAGAGCCGGAGGGCCGCTATAATCAGGGATCCCAGGATCTGAAAGGAAAGAAACAAACCATCAGATCCCTATATGAGTGTAACATGCAGCATGTCTTATGCACAATCATAACATAAAACAATAATATGATAAGAGTACCTCCTTAAAAGCTTGCCCCCATAATCAGAGAATAAGGAAAAAGAAATCCCACTCTCGGCCCCACCAAAGCGGGGCCGCTTACCTGACCGGAGGGACAATGTAGCAGCCGCAGCAGTAGGATAACAAAACACATGTGCTGCAGCGCGCGCCCCCCCCCCCCCCCCCCCCACGTGACCTCTCTTAACAGAGACAGGAAGGAAGTGAGGCCGGGGCCGCCGAGCGCCGCTGCCGCCGGCGCCACGCCACGCCCCCCCGCGTCACAGGGAGCCGCCCCCAACAACCCGGGCAGAAATAGACCAAAAGGGGGGTGGCGGGGTAAGAATACCCCGGCCTACCTGTAAGCAGGAGACTTCCATCTTCTGACTTGTCAGCAAGCAGAGAGAAAAATACTGGTGATTGAAGGGAGGTACCAGGTATATATAGGCCGGAAGGGGGCTCGTTACAAGACTTCCTCTCTGCACTACGTCACCTGCGGTGGATTAACCCAATAATGGATGAATATTTAAAGGTGAAGCGGGGTGTGTGGCACACCAAGAATAACCCTTATTCCTTTCAGGAACAAGACATTTCAAAAACCCTTATTCCTTCCAGGAACAAGACATTCCAAGAATCCTTATTCCTTCCAGGCAAAAGACATTCCCAAAACCCTTATTCCTTCCAGGAACAAGACATTCCAAAAACCCTTATTCCTTTCAGGAACAAGACATTCCAAAAAACCCTATTCCTTCCAGGGATAAGACATTCCAAAAACCCTTATTCCTTCCAGGAACAAGACATTCCAAAAACCCTTATTCCTTCCAGGGATAAGACATTCCAAAAACCCTTATTCCTTCCAGGAACAAGACATTCCAAAAACCCTTATTCCTTCCAGGGATAAGACATTCCAAAAACCCTTATTCCTTCCAGGAACAAGACACTCCAAAAACCCTTATTCCTTCCAGGAACAAGACACTCCAAAAACCCTTATTCCTTCCAGGAACAAGACATTCCAAAAACCCATATTCCTTCCAGGGATAAGACACTCCAAAAACCCTTATTCCTTCCAGGAACAAGACATTCCAAAAACCCTTATTCCTTCCAGGAACAAGACACTTCAAAACCCTTATTCCTTCCAGGAACAAGACATTCCAAAAAAACCTTATACCTTCCAGGAACAAGACATTCCAAAAACCCTTATTCCTTCCAGGAACAAGACATTCCAAAAACCCTTATTCCTTCCAGTGATGACATTCCAAAAACCCTTATTCCTTCCGGGAACAAGACATTCCAAAAACCCTTATTCCTTCCAAGAACAAGACATTCCAAAAACCCTTATTCCTTCCAGGAACAAGACATTCCAAAAACCCTTATTCCTTCCAGGAACAAGACATTCCAAAAACCCTTATTCCTTCCAGGAACAAGACATTCCAAAAACCCTTATTCCTTCCAGTGATGACATTCCAAAAACCCTTATTCCTTCCGGGAACAAGACATTCCAAAAACCCTTATTCCTTCCAGGAACAAGACATTCCAAAAACCCTTATTCCTTCCAGGAACAAGACATTCCAAAAACCCTTATTCCTTCCAGGAACAAGACATTCCAAAAACCCTTATTCCTTCCAGGAACAAGACATTCCAAAAACCCTTATTCCTTACAGGGATAAGACATTCGTCTCTAAATTCTTCTGATGGCCTGAAATAAAATGGAAGAGAAAATACAATTCTGTGAAATACTCACCTGTAGAATTGGTATTATACGCATACAGGACGTCCTGCTCCATATATAATACTTACACATGGGTAATCCTCCGCCAGAGGGCGCTGTTCACTGCAGACATGCAAAAACAGGCTCCTCCCGGCCCTTCATATACCCAGGGACCTCCCACAAATCCCCAGCATTGAAAAGCAGCGAGAAAAGAAGCCGAGAGAAACCAACCACCAAACTGGTAACAATAGTATGATAACAATCACCATACAGGGGATCCAGAAAAAGTAAAACCAGGGTGGGGTGGAGCAGGACATACTGTATGCGTATAATACCAATTCTACAGGTGAGTATTTCACAGAATTGTATTATTCTAAGCATACAGTACGTCCTGCTCCATATATAATACTTACAGTTGGGACATCCAATAGCAGTGTCCATAAAGCAGGGTGGGATCCCCATCAAAAAAGGCACAGCAGACAGTAAAGGCGCTGTCACCTGCAAACCTTGCTACCAAGAGCGACATGAGCAAAGGCTCTAACGTCAACCTCATAAAAAAAAAACCCTTTGAAAAGGTATGAACAGAAAACAAGCAGCGGTCTAGCAAAAACCTGATTAACAGAAAACTGGTGCTGATTCTTCCCCTTAAAAGAATAGGCCAGAGTAACATCCTGACCAGTCCAAATGCAACAGTAGCCTCGGTAAAAATCAGAGCTCCCCCCATTGGGGAAATTGAAACCTGGTCTCCCGCATGACAGGCGGGGATACTGACCACTACACTAATAAGGATCAGCAAGAAGCCAACACCCTGACCTGGGACCAGAAAGGCCAATCCATCCAAGGAAGACCAGTCCAAAGGGCGCATAACCCCTGAAAGCAGATGAGATCAGGCGCATACATATGGAGGCGCCTGCAAACCCCAAGGGGCATCAGTCCCCCTAAGTGACAAGAAACAATCCAGGAGAACTTCAACACCTGTTGAGGGAATGTAGACCCCCTTACTTCACCATTACTAAGAATAAGGCCCAGAGGCAGACAAAGGACTTAGATAAATGAGCATAAGACACCACCTTGGGCATAAGGCGGAATACCACCACATCATGGTGTATAAATAATGAACGAGGGCTAACTAAACAGAGCCACCTTCACAGGCACACGTCTGACTGTAGCAACAGCCCCCGGAAGGGCAACTTAAAGTAAGAACAGCTCAGACAGCATCCGGAATAGATCCAAAGGGAACAACCCACAAGGCAAACAGAATAAAAAGTAATCCCAACAGGGACCATAGAACTACTTGGGAGATGCACCTGAGCAATCCCCAAAAGAATGCTTAACAATGGAAGACTGAACAAGACTTCTACGGGAAGGCGGACAGGGCAGAACCTGAACCTTCAGAGAACCAAGATGGGGAGCCAACCCCAACCCATGTTGTAATAACTCTAGAACCCTGGGAACAGAGAACAGGGGAGAGACCAAGACTCACGCCAATCAATATGGGTACGCCATACCCTATAATAGACGGAGAAAGGAGAAGAAGAAGAAGCTTGCTCCTTGCCCCCCATAGACAAAGTCACCCAGAAGATAACCCGTCTCCAAAAGGGTGAATGAATCAACTGTCAAGCCTAATCATCTAGTCATCAGACTAGAGCCTGTAGATTGGGGCGACAGAAGAAGGAGCCTGAAAAGGGCAGAACCGCACTCCTGAGAGAGCGTACAGGTCCGCTGTCCTCAGCAGAAACATCTGCGAACCTCAGTCCACTAGGCCACCCAGGGGCCATCAGTATCACGGGTCCCCTTATCAGCGCAATCTTGCACGGAACCCCGCCTAGCAGGATGAACGAAGAAAAGACATATAAAATAGAATGTCCAGACATAAAATTACTAAGCCCCCATGACCAGAGTCAGAATATTCTGGGGCAGTAAAAACAAGGGCAGAGCCCCTGTGATATTAGCGAGACCCAACAGAGCTACCCTAGCTGGCTCTCAGAGGGACACCAGGATAGCACAACCTGCCACTGAAGGACATCCATTGGAGCGAATACCACTGAGATGCAGGGAAGGTTGACCCCCACCTAGATCAGGATCAGACACCCACCAGGAGAATCATCCTGCTCCAAGTTCCAGACTGATAATAAATACAGGCCACTGTCCTCCGACAGGCCAAGAGTCCCCAAATAGACAGGTCCTGAAGAGGAGTAGTCCAGAAAGATAGAGCCAACTGAAGGCTAACAGTTTTAACAAAATCAGTAGGAAAATGGACCCTCTAAGGGCCCCTACCTAGGAACCGCGGGGGATTTTAGAAGAAAATCCCCCCCGCCAACCTGCGAGACTTGGTACCCAAGGTGACCATCCACAGGAAGATGCAAGCAAAGAAGGGGGTGCCCCCTGACAGGGTCCTTGAATTTAACCAGCTCAAGAGGAACCACCGTACCAAGGGGGAATGAGCACAGACCTAGCTCCAGGGGTGCTGGAACCCCATCCAGGATTAATAACCTACTGCGCCGAAGAGCCCAAGGGCTCTGAATATAAGGGACATCATCTGATCCGCCACCAACGGGCCCACCAGCTGCAATCCTGCCTGGTGAAAGTAAGGTGTCAGCAAAGAGGGACAGAGCACATGTAACCAGGAGTCCACTTATTGCCAAGGAAGAAGGTTCAAGCCTGAACTGGATCCAAGGAATGGAGATAGCGAATAAGGGACAATGAGGGATTGAGGTGACTGAGCACCCATCCAGTAACTCCCAGAGGACACCGCCGGCCGACTAACCCACTCGGCCTGACGTAGAGATTGGGAAGTAAAGAAGGACGATCCGGTAGGTCCTAGTGCGGACGTCCCACAGGCATGTCAGAGACATCACCCCCATCCACACCTTGGCGAGTAGCCTGGGAGCAGAAGAGAGGCCAAAAACAAGGGCCCAATCCGCAGGGTTGGTCCTTCCAACACTGACCTGTAAAGGTCTCGGTGCCAGAAGACACAGGGGAAACTAAAAGGATCTTAGATCTCCACAGGAGGCCAGAAGCCCCCCTTGCACAGGGCGCCTGTGTCCCAACA
This sequence comes from Gastrophryne carolinensis, assembly GCA_027917425.1. Taxonomy (NCBI): domain Eukaryota; kingdom Metazoa; phylum Chordata; class Amphibia; order Anura; family Microhylidae; genus Gastrophryne; species Gastrophryne carolinensis. The sequence continues at coordinate 205,400,828 of CM051241.1, forward strand.
CAGAGATATCATGCAGGGACTACCTGTGAGTGTAGAATTGCCAAGCCTACCATAAACCAGCATGGCCCAGACTGCCTCATCATTTTGAGGGAAAGAGGAAGGTTAACATAGACGCCATCGCCCCAGCCTGTTAACCCTTTGAGTGCCGGCCTACCGAGATTTTTTTGTCACAATCTGTTGCCAGACGACTTTTCACGTTTTTGCGCTACACGTGTGCAACCTTGATTTTTGAAGGGATTTCCAGGGATTTCGATGAAAATTATATATTGTTTTTTTCAGCAGAGTCTGGGCTTCAACATGAAATGTCTTGTTTGGCCTTTTTTTAGTGTATTCTCAATACTTTTGGGTGAAATATGTGCAAAAAAATGAAAAAAAACAGTTTTTTACAATTTGTAGTGTTTTTTTTGTAATAAAAAATGTACGTTTGTTAATAAAATATTATTGCGTGTGAAAGCCCTATTTCTCCCGGTTACAATGGTACCACATATGTATAGGTATACCCCCTTTCCTGAAACAGCAGTTTAGGAGATTCCAGATAGGATACAACTATGCAATATGATTGCATAGTTGTAAGGGGTTAATAAAAAAAAAATGACATAGGGTTCCCCCTCCCAGGGGGGGGGGGGGGGGGGGGGGGGGACCTCATTTCTTTTTTGGAATTCTAAGGGTTAAAAACCCTTAAAATCCCCCCCAAAAAATGACATAGGGTCCCCCTTACCCAGCATTACTGACCCGGACCAGCTATGGGGGCTTGTAGAACAGGGCGCAGGGGCCAGCGTTGGTGGCCCCTGGCCCTGCAGGCTACTAGCCCACATAGCCACGTGGCCCGGGCCCTTCTGCCCCCCCCCCTGGCCTTTGGGGAGGCAGGTAATGGGGGGCTGGGGGTTATGGCAAGTCACCCGCTTGCCACAGGTGACCTGCCATACCCAGAGCCTTGTGAACTGGTATAAGGGGTCTCATGGACCCCTTACCAGTTCACAAAGGGTTAAGTTAAAAAAAAGACACCAGACAAGTTCTTTATTATTCTTTTTTCACTTATACTTACCTCCCATCCAGTGTCCCACGCTGCTGCAGATGACAGTTGTCGGTAGTGATCAGAGCAGGGAGGGTGGCAGGCAGGGAGATCAGAGCCACCCTGCCTGCCACCCTCCCTGCTCCGATCGCTGCTAACAACTGACAGATCGGAGCTTGGGTGCCAGTAACCCGAGGAGCGGGATGACGTCATCAAGTGGGCGGAGTTAGGGGCGGGGCCAGGGGCGGCCGAAGAGGATGGTGATGGCCCGTTTCTGGGCCCTCACAAGCAGCGTGGAAAGCCCAGGGGGGGGATCGGAGCCCCCCCTGGTGAAGAGAAGACCCGGGGAGAGCCATCGCGCTGCCAGGTGAGTAAATGTCATTTACTTTTTTTTTTTTCTTCTCAGATGTCGGCGCCGGCGGGGGGGGGGGGGGGGCCTATTACGGGCCCCCTCCTGAAGATCAGAGTCCTGGGGGCGGAAATCTAACAGCGGATTCTTGTACAGAATCGCTGGCCCTTTCAAATGAGGGATAAGGTAAGTCTGTATGTTTTTTACTTTTTGTTTTATGGGCCTCTAAAGTCAGCTACGTGACTCTCACATAGCTGGCACTTAACGGTTGGAGAGGCAGCTACGTGAGAGTCACGTAGCTGGCACTAGAAGGGTTAAGGGCAACCTGCAAGTGAGCCCAGACTCTGCAGGCCGAGTACGGCCTGCACCAACTCCTGAAGGGAAAACAGGGACTAGAAGCTCCCTGACAACCTCTGAAAGGGACCGCCCAGCAAACTCTATCCCGTATACAGTGGAACTACCTCCTGGATCCACCAGAAGGAGACGATATGCTCCCAGATAGGAGCCAGGGGCTGCGGCAGTCCCCTCGCCCAGAAGGGCGAGGGCGTCCCTTCATGCTTGGGAGGTCTTGGCAGATTTGGACTTAGCCCTGACAGAGGGCCCAGGGCGTTGCCTGCCCACCCTGGAGTGGTAATCTACGCTGAAAAGTTGGAAGCACACCTCTGGTTCGTGTTTGACACTAACATAGGGAGGCGGAGGGATGTCCTGCCCCGAGGAGGCCGAGACGGCCTTCTGCGTAGGGGTGCCTTACCCTTTTTCCCCAAAAAGGTCCAAACGGGCCCCAAATAGGCGTCGTCCTCTGAAGGGAAGGCCAGTGAGAGCCTTTTTCGTATCATCGTCAGCACCCCACTGTCGCAGCCAAACCAGGCGGCGAATAGCTACCACAAGGGCAGAGTATCTAGCACACATCTTAATGGTGTCATCCAGCGCTGAGAGGATAAACCTCACAAACACATCACAATCTGAGAGTGCATTAAAGACCTCCCAGGGGAGATCCTCAGGTTGGTGATCAAGTAGATTTCTAATGAGGGTCCTGGCGGCCACCGCAGGGATGGCCGCGGCACAGACCGGGCGCAGAGCCGTCCCTGTACACGAAAAGGCGTGGGAAGCCAGTCTGTCAATGCGCCGGTCCTCAGCATCCTGAAGGATACGGTAATGAGGAGCAGTCATGAAGGGGGGGTTAGTAACCCCTATAATCGGTGCATCCACCACGGGAGGTGCTGACCAAAAGTTAACCACATCAGGGGGAAAAGGGTACTTCCAATGCAATAGGCAACCCTGGATGCCCCAAGACCCGCTAGGAATGTGGGAGAATTTTTAATGTGAACCCGCTATAATATATGTCAGGCCGGGAGAAGCCACCGAAATCTTGGCGTCTGAAAGACGTAAAGAGAATAAGGGGGGGGGGGGGGGGGGGTGTCAGAGCCATGCACAGCTGAACGAAAGATCATAGGAACAAAACCGCCCAGGAGGGCACTTACATGACCAAGGGAGGAGGAGGATCGCAACCACTCGCGCGCGAAGACCATCAAAATGGCGCCAAACGAACCTCGAGGGGCGGGCCCGATCTGGTCGTGACGTGGGGTGCGTCATGCCAAGTCCCCGCCTCCCCCAAAGAGCGCGAAGCTCCAACCAGCGGTAACGCAAATGACAAGCAGTGGATAAGACACACAGTCAGAGTTTAGCTAAGGGAAACGTCAAAAACTAGTGAATGATGCTGCCGCCCGGGCCGCACACTACAGTAAAGAAAAGGCGCACACGCGCGCAACCTGACAAGGGTTATGTGGATCAAGGAGCGTGGCTCTGACACCCATAATTGTAAGGACTGGGATATGAACTCACAATACCTTGCTTCATAAACCAGCACACTAACCATTGAACCAAACCACTTGTTCAAATACAAAACAAACGGCCATAGACGTGTACAACATCACGCTGAGACCGCCACACGCATACCCCCCCCCCCCTTTCTTTTCCCCCGAGCTACGGGGGGAAACAGAGAAGGCAACCCTTCACCCAGGGTTCATCGCTACGAGGGGCACGGGGCAATAATGCGGGAGGGGCATCTATTGGAGGCTCACCATCGGCTTAAACCGCCTACCCTATGGTGGGGGATTGCGGTGGAGCATGGCTTTGTCAAGCACACATGGTGCTGCCTACCTTCACCCGACCAGCGCAGCCCAGGCTGGGAGGCACATCTTTATCGAAGAGGACGGGTGGAAATAGTCCCGCAGGCTGTAAAAGCCCCGCTCACCTGCGAGAGCGTGATACTTCATGTCTTCGCAGTCAGCACTGCAGAGAAATCTGGGGATTTGTGGGCGGTCCCTGGGTATATGTAGGGCCGGGAGGAGCCTGTTTTTGCATGTCTGCAGTGAACAGCGCCCTCTGGCGGAGGATTACCCACGTGTAAGTATTATATCTGGAGCAGGACGTACTGTATGCTTAGAATATACTGTTGTCCAGATGCTTGTCACCTGGATCCCATAAGGTGCCATTCAATTATAGTGCTCACTGGGTGCTTGCCACACACGGGATAAGGTCATCTATTTTCGAACTATACTTACAATACTTGTGCCCACAACTTTGAAACCGTTGGAAGCCTATCCAGGATGTCCCACTAGGTTAATGAGGTCCACTTCCTCCAACTCAGGCTCAGATTAGGCCATCAGCAGGTAATGCCTCTACTTCACAAAAGCCTTTCTGCTCTCCCCTGGAGCCACGCCTTCAGGAAGTTAGGTCAGGTGCCACTGGGGCTCCGAGCTTTGCTGGCTCCCTGGTGTATGGGGCCGGGGCAACCTAGTCTTAAACCAGACCTTCAACGTCATGTAATGAAAAGCCCAAACCCTTAAAAATTTCCCAGCATCTAAAATGTACCGTATATATTTTACATTTTTAGTCACTTACTTATTATTCTGTATGTACAGGGTAGGGAAACATATAAAATAGGCTCTTATTCAGGGTGAGAGTCCTGATTAATGTGGGCAATCTGTATGTACAGGGGAGGGGGGAAACATACAAGATAGGCTCTTATTCAGGGTGAGGGTCCGGATTAATGTGAGCAATCTGTATGTACAGGGGAGGGGGGAAACATACAAGATAATACCATTTTGTGAGTACTCACCTGAAAAATGGATATTGTTGGTGTGCCACACACCCCGCTTCACTTCTTAAATATTCATTACTTCATGGGTTAATCACCTGCAGGTGACGTAGTGCAGAGAGGAAGTCTTGTAACGAGCCCCACCTTCCGGCCTATATATACCTGGTACCTCCCTTCAATCACCAGTATAATCAACAAAGCAGTAATACAAGGTACCAGTATTCCACCAGTAACCTCAAAATCAAATTTGATATAAAAAAGGCTTCACCATATAAAGGCTTCGGTAATACCGAAAAGGGCGGGTGTGAAGCGGGGTGTGTGGCACACCAACAATATCCATTTTTCAGGTGAGTACTCACAAAATGGTATTATTCTTGGTGTGCCACACACCCCGCTTCACTTCTTAAATATTCATTACTTCATGGGACATCCAAAAGCAGTGTCCACAAGGGCTGGGCAACTCAAGGCCAGGTGAAGCATAACTTAAACGACTGCAGTCTGCAGAACTTTGCGGCCGAAAACAGCATCCGCTGAGGCCCGCACATCAACTTTGTAAAATTTAGAAAAAGTGTGAACAGAAGACCAAGTGGCGGCCTTACAAACCTGTTCAACCGAAGCTTGGTGCTGAAAAGCCCAAGACGCCCCAACAGCGCGAGTGGAATGAGCAGTGATACGAAAAGGGGGAACTCTTCCCTTGGCAGAATAGGCCGCAGTAACGGCCTGACGTATCCACTTGCTAATGGCAGATTTGGCTGGTGCCAAACCCTTCCTAGGCCCATGGGGCACAACAAAAAAGGAATCCGTCCTACGGAAAGGAGACGTGATAACCAAGTAGCACTTAACACAGCGTACTACATCCAAACAATGCAAACCCCTCTCTTTGTCATTCTTAGGATTAGGACACAAGGAGGGAAGAACAATATCTTGGTTCAAATGAAAAGCAGAAACAACCTTAGGAAGAAAGTCTGGCTTGAATCGAAAGACCACCTTATCCCGATGCTTCTCGAAGTAGGGCGCCTGAATAGACAAGGCCGCCAATTCCGAGACACGCCGGATCGAAGTGATCGCTACCAAGAAGACAATCTTCTGAGACAGGGTAGACAAAGCAATCCCTTGCAAAGGCTCAAAAGGAGGAGCCTGAAGAGCAGAAAGAACCAAATTCAAATCCCAAACCGGGAGTAATGGTTTCCTGGGAGGCCGCACATGCGTAACCCCCTGGAAAAAGGTTTTAACTAAAGACTTAAGCGCAACACGCTTCTGAAAAAAGATAGATAAGGCAGAAACTTGCCCTTTCAACGTACTTAGCTGAAGACCAGAGTCCAGCCCAGATTGTAAAAACTCCAGAACCCTGGGGACCGAAAATACCCTACAAGGAAAAGATCTCATCTCGCACCAAGCGATATAGGCTTTCCAGGTCCTATAGTAGATGACAGAAGAAGACCTCTTTCGGGCACTGATCAAAGTCTTAACGACAGAATCAGAAAGACCCTCTTCCTTTAGGATGGAGGTCTCAGCAGCCAGGCCGTCAAAGCTAGCGCTGGTAAATTGGGGTAACACAATTGACCCTGAGTGAGCAAATCGGGCCGAAGGGGCAGAACGACCTGGTCCACTGCCAGCCGAACGATGTCTGCGAACCACACTCGCCTCGGCCACCTTGGGGCCACGAGGACGGCGGACACCCCTTCCAGAGCCAACTTCCGAAGCACTCTGCCTAGCATGGGTGTCGGAGGAAACAGGTACAGAAACCCCAGATCCCCCCAGCTCAGGGACATGGCGTCCACTGCCAGAGCCAGAGGATCCTGGGAGAGCGATACGAAGTTCGGGAGCCTGTGATTGTGACGAGAGGCAAACAGGTCCACCTCTGGAGTCCCCCATTGGCGACACAGTGAGCGAAATACCCGAGGATGGAGGGCCCATTCTCCCCGACGGGGAGAGCCCCTGCTCAAGCGGTCCGCCTTCAGGTTCTCCACTCCTGGGATGTATACCGCCGAGAGACGAGGAACATGGGCTTCTGCCCAGGTCAGGATCAGGGACACCTCCCTGAGAGCACTCAGGCTGCGAGTCCCTCCCTGATGATTGATGTAAGCAACCGCTGTTCGATTGTCTGAACGCACCTGGACCGGAAGGCCCAGAACGTGCTGAGTCAGGAGAGTAAGCACCCGACGGATGGCTCTCAGTTCCAGAATATTGATGGGTAAGAGGGCCTCCCGAGGTCCCCACTGCCCCTGGAACTGCAGCTCCTTCCAGAATCCGCCCCATCCCGACAGACTGGCGTCCGTGGTGACAATTTCCCAAAGGGGGGCCAGGAAAGACCTGCCCTTCACGAGATTGGTCGAGACCAACCACCACTGGAGGGACTGCCGGACCCGGGAGGACAACTGGAAGGGCTGATCCAGCGACCGAGGCTGCCGGTCCCAAGCCGCCAACAGATAAAGCTGAAGCGTCCTCGTGTGGAATTGAGCAAAAGGAACTGCCTCGAAGGAGGCAACCATCAACCCTACCAGCCTCATCCCCAGACGGATGGACGGCCGAGGATTGGAGAGTAGGACCCGAGCCAACTCCTGAATCAGAAGAATTTTGGACTGAGGGAGAAACACTCTGTGTTGATGAGAGTCTAACCGCATCCCCAGAAAGGACACCACCCTGGCCGGAGCGAGGGAGGACTTGGAGAGGTTGATCACCCAACCGAAACTTTCCAGCGTGGAGAGCACCACCCTGGTGTCTTTCTCCGATTGATCGGGTGACGGAGCCATGATAAGAAGGTCGTCTAAATAAGGTACGACACGAATGCCCCGAGCTCTGAAAATGGCCATGACCCCTGCCAGCACCTTGGTGAACACTCTTGGAGCTGAGGTAAGGCCAAACGGAAGTGCCACGAACTGATAATGCCGATCCTTCATCATGAATCGAAGAAAGCGTTGATGAGGGAGGCAGATGGGAACATGCAGATAAGCATCCTTGATGTCTATAGACGTCATGAAGTCCCCTTGCCGAAGAGAGCCGACGGCAGTGCGCAAGGTTTCCATGTGAAACTTCCGAAAACGGATGAACCTGTTGAGCAACTTCAGGTCCAGGACGGGACGAACCGACCCATCCCTCTTGGGGACAGCGAACAGATTGGAGTAGAAACCGAGGCCCATCTCTAAACGCGGTACCGGCCGGATGACCGCCATCTCTAACAGATTCTCTACCGACGCCAGGAGCCCCTGTGCGGCCGAAGGATCGATGGGCACCCGAGACCGAAAGAACCGTGAAGGAGGGCGAGACTCGAACTCCAGTTTGTAACCGGACGACACTATCTCCTGAATCCACCTGTCCGGAACCTCCCGGTTCCAAACCTGGGAGAAGTGTCGCAATCGTCCCCCCACCCGCACGGGTGAGGGCGGCCCCTCATTGCTGAGTGGGCTTACCCGCAGGTTTGGGCTTGGAGCCCCAGGACTGGGCGGGACGGCCACGGCCCCTCCCCCGCGTCCAACCTGTACGACTGGTAGAGGGAAGGGAAGTCCCCCTACCCGCTCTGTATCCTCGAAAGGACGGCCTACCAGAAACAGCCCCTCTAAAGGGGCGTCGAGGCCTCCTGCGTTGTGGCATCTTGCCACCCTTTGCGACTGAATCAATTTTCTCCCCGAACAGCCGCAGCCCCAAAAAGGGGAGAGCTGTGAGCACCCTTTTAGAAGCTGAGTCCGCCGACCACTGTCGCAGCCATACTGACCGACGAATAGCGACCAGCATTGCCGCTGTCCTGCTACTCATAGCCAGCGCATCGTCCTGAGCGGATAGAACGTAAGACACAAAAGAATCGCACTGCTTAAGCGCAGCGAACTCATCACAGGCGGGATTGAGATCCTCGCATAGCCCCTGGATAACAGATCTTACCGCTAAAAGAAGAAGGGCCGAAGCGCACAAGGGGCGCATTGTTGACCCAGCATAAACAAAGCCATAGCGAGCATACTGGTCAATCCTACGATCCTCCCCATCCTTAGGGACAGAGGTCTCAGCAGACTGTACCATAGCGGAGCTAGATAACCCTAGCACAGGGGTATCGACTTCAGGAGGGACGGACCAAAGCTTCAGCAATTCTGGCGGAAAAGGATAACGCTTTTCCCAACTGGGAGGGATTCCAGATAACCGTGTGGGATGTTCCCATTCTTTCAGGACCACCCTCTCAAAGTGGTGCTGTCTGGGAAAAACCAAACGCGGCTGAGGCTCTTCAAACAACTGACCCTTTGGCCGGGTGACAGCCTCAGGCGGATCTAAATTCAAAATTTCAAACATTTGTGCCAGAATGGAGGGGGTGTCAAGGGCAACCCCCGCCGACCAATCGCCAATCGCATCAGCCTTAAGCTGACCTGCCGGCTCATCTGACTCCAAGAGGAATTCACCCTCATCCGGGGAGCCATCGGACCATTCCACAGGCTCACATAATTCGTCCTGAGGAGCCGAAGAAACCGGAGTCAGGCGCTTCCGTTTTGCAGAGGCCTTTAGCCCCGCTTTAACGGGCAATACTTCCCGAAGATTGGCTGAATTTACCACCACCTCGGATTGCGAATCCCCACCCTTGACAATGTCATGCGGGGTCCGGAACAGGGAGGGAGAGGCAGGAGATGATAGAGGTTGCGACGGGTCAGCCGCCGGATCAACAGACTGACGCGCAACAATCTGCCTTGCACAAGAAATGCAAATAAAGATATCATCAGCAGGGAGCGCAGCCCCACATTTTACACACCCCCTGGACGTCTCTGACGAGTCGTTTCCGGTAGTAACAGAAGCCTCCATATTGGTGATTTATGGTATCGCAAATACTGGGACTTTTAAGGCATAAGCCAACCCGGGATGCCCCTTTATAAGAATGTCCCGGAAGGGAGGGTTTTTATTTTTATATATTTTTTTTTTTTTTTTTTTTTACACTTTATATTTTTTTTTTTTTTTTTTTTAAGAGAAAAAGGTCCCCTTTAACAGTCTCAAAATAAATATATATACATATATATATGTATATATATATCCAAAATGTGCAATTTTATATCAAGAAAGACTAGCCAGGCAATATAGAGCCGGAGGCCGCAGTAAAAGAGGGATCCCAGGATCTGAAAGGAAAGAAAAAACAAACCATCAGATCCCTTGTGAGAGAAACAAAGCAGCATGTTCACAATAGTCCAACAAAGAGAGTGCCTCCTTAAAAGTCAGCCCCATGAGTAAAACTCATTCTGGCCCCACAAAAGCGAGACCGCTTACCTGTTACCGACGCCAGGAGCCAGCCGGAGGGACATGTAGCAGCCGCAGCACACAAACTCATGTGTTGCTGCAGTGCGCGCCCCCCCCACGTGACCTCTTTTCACCGCAACATGAAGGAAGTGAGGCTGAGGCCGCCCCGCGTCACAGGGAGCCGCCCTGCTCTAATCAACGGGGGAATGCCACCAGCTGCGCTGGCTGACACCGAGCCGGCGGAGGAGGAGGAGGGGAAAAGAGAGACACAAGCGCAGCCACACAGGCTGCCGCACGGAGCAGCGGGGTAGGAAGGGAGGCGGGAGGGAACCAACTGAGGCTAGCTGAGCGCGGTCCGCTGCCCCGCCCCCATAAAGCAGACCAAATACACTGGCCATGCCTAAAGCATCTGCCCGGAGCCCCGGTCAAAAAACAGTTACTATGTAAAAGTGAACACACAGAAATAACACACAGTGAAAACATCATACAAGATACACAACCCTCTATACCCCCCCCCCCCCCCCCTAAGTGAAGGGAGAAAGGACCGGAGCGGGGGAGAAAGGGCTACGGGGACCCTCGGGACAGGGGCATCCCATTTCCGGATCACCATGCCGGATTGCCGCATTGCCCCCAAAAGAGGGGGATGAGCGGAGGAGATAAGCTCCTAGGCACCAATAGTGCCATCTACCAATTACCCGGTGAGCAGCCTAAGCTGGGAGGCTTCCTATCCACCATAGAGGTATACAACTCAAACCGGGCAGAAATAGACCAAAAGGGGGGTGGCGGGGTAAGCCCCGACCTACCTGTAAGCAGGAAACTTCCAACCTCTGCTTGTCACGCAGAGAGAAAAATACTGGTGATTGAAGGGAGGTACCAGGTATATATAGGCCGGAAGGTGGGGCTCGTTACAAGACTTCCTCTCTGCACTACGTCACCTGCAGGTGATTAACCCATGAAGTAATGAATATTTAAGAAGTGAAGCGGGGTGTGTGGCACACCAAGAATAGGCTCTTATTCAGGGTGAGGGTCCGGATTAATGTGGACAATCTGTATGTACAGGGGAGGAAACATATAAGATAGGCTCTTATTCAGGGTGAAGGTCCGGATTAATGTGGGCAATCTGTATGTACAGGGTGTGGGAAACATATAAGATAGGCTCTTATTCAGGGTGAGGGTCCGGATTAATGTGGGCAATCTGTATGTACAGGGGAGAAACATACAAGATAGGCTCTTATTCAGGGTGAAGGTCCGGATTAATGTGGACAATCTGTATGTACAGGGGAGGAAACATATAAGATAGGCTCCCTTTCAGGGTGAAGGTTCGGAATAATGTGGGCAATCTGTATGTACAGGGGGGGGGGGACATACAAGATAGGCTCTTATTCAGGGCGAAGGTCCGGATTAATGTGGACAATCTGTATGTACTCTTATACATACAGTGGTGGTGGTGGCCCTGTTTTGGAAAAAAAAAAAAAAAAAGGGCTTTCCACCCCATGGCTACGCCCACTCTGCAATTTAGAGATCACCGATTGGCTGATGCCGTAGGCCAGACGCATTCCCGACTTTTATTTGAGCCCATGCGAATGGTGTGGGAGTGCACCCGGATGCAGCGAGTTTAAGTTTCTGGCACAACTGGGTGTTTTGCACAGTGGGGCATCCCGCTATAGGATGCCTTGGGGGCAAGGGGCTCTCACCCCCTTTTTCTGGTCACACTAGGTGCTGGCAGGCTGGAGACGCTCTTAGCCTGCAGCATCTCTCACCCCCTTTTTCTGGTCACACTAGGTGCTGGCAGGCTGGAGACGCTCTTAGCCTGCAGCATCTCTCACCCCCTTTTTGTGATCACACTATGCTCTATCAGTAATAGCTAGAGGCACATCAAGGCAACTTCTTTTTTTACTACGATATATGTAAACAGGGGCGTGGCCTGCGCTGCTTAGGGGGCCAGTTTGGCTGCTGCTTTTAACACCGACATCCAATCCCTGCCCCCTTGGTCTCCCTCTTAGGCCAAGGAACCCCAGCCCCCAATGCTATAGCCCCAGCATCATGGTTGCGGGACCTCAGCAGGGATATCTTGAGATGGCCAGGGGCTGGTAAAATCCAGGGCTGATTTTTGCCCCCAGTCTGTTACTGTATATAAAGCACACAGTGTGCTTACATTACATCGCTGTGGCCACACCCACTGTTCCTCTGCATCTCCAATGCTCTAATACTTTTACTAATAACTTAGGAACCACAGAGTCTTTTTGAAAACTGACGTTCGGGGCAGCACAACGTGTAGCCCGAGACAATGGGACAACCAAATAAACATACTCAGACAATTGTTTAGTTCAAAACACAATATTTTATTGCTCTCTAATTTAGTTGGTTATAAAAATACAAATCTAACTTGTGTAAAATAGTAAATATAGGAAAATAATTAACTATTTGCGATAAACCTCTCGGCAGCCGACACTAAGCACCAGCCTTCTTCTCCTTTGACGTACAGCAATCTCACCAGTAAAAGATCTCGGCCTCGGGACACTATATACAACATTAACATCCGCACAGCAACAAGGTCACACACAAAGTATATTAAAGCTTCGGAATCTACATTCATCATTCTACCCTAAACAACCATTTTGCAGGAGCCTCTCGGTAACAGGACAGGGAGACGGGATGGACAGGGTCACTTCCCCACCCTTCTCACTGAGTATTTGCCTTTTTGCAACTGGGAAACGTAAATCTTGGTCTTGCTGCTGTCCCCGCGTCTGAGCCAAACTTCTCCGGTGCTTACAGCCGTGATCACAGCCCTGCAAATAGAACGATGCATTCATTACCTTTAGGAAAACGTGGAAAGAAATATCCAGAGCTCAGTCTAGAGCAGAGATACACAACCTTGCTTGGTGCAAGGGTCGCATTGTCTTATTGGGGCCGCGGTAAAGCGTAGGCTGTGAAAAAGCAGTTTATAGAGGGCAAGCTTTAACCCTGAAGCATTACATATGCAAAGGTGAGTAGAGGTGATACAGAAAGAGGTGAGTGGAGGTGATACAGAAAGAGGCGAGTGGAGGCGATACAGAAAGAGGCGAGTGGAGGGGATACAGAAAGAGGCGAGTGGAGGCGATACAGAAAGAGGCGAGTGGAGGTGATACAGAAAGAGGCGAGTGGAAACGATACAGAAAGAGGCGAGTGGAGGTGATACAGAAAGAGGCGAGCGTAGGTGATACAGAAAGAGGCGAGTGGAGGTGATACAGAAAGAGGCGAGTGGAGGGGATACAGAAAGAGGCGAGTGGAGGCGATACAGAAAGAGGCGAGTGGAGGGGATACAGAAAGAGGCGAGTGGAGGTGATACAGAAAGAGGCGAGTGGAGGTGATACAGAAAGAGGCGACAGGAGGTGATACAGAAAGAGGCGAGTGGAGGTGATACAGAAAGAGGCGAGTGGAGGGGATACAGAAAGAGGCGAGTGGAGGCGATACAGAAAGAGGCGAGTGGAGGGGATACAGAAAGAGGTGAGTGGAGGTGATACAGAAAGAGGCGAGTGGAGGCGATACAGAAAGAGGCGAGTGGAGGGGATACAGAAAGAGGCGAGTGGAGGCGATACAGAAAGAGGCGAGTGGAGGTGATACAGAAAGAGGCGAGCGTAGGTGATACAGAAAGAGGCGAGTGGAGGTGATACAGAAAGAGGCGAGTGGAGGGGATACAGAAAGAGGCGAGTGGAGGCGATACAGAAAGAGGCGAGTGGAGGGGATACAGAAAGAGGCGAGTGGAGGTGATACAGAAAGAGGCGAGTGGAGGGGATACAGAAAGAGGCGAGTGGAGGTGATACAGAAAGAGGCGAGCGGAGGTGATACAGAAAGAGGCGAGTGGAGGGGATACAGAAAGAGGCGAGTGGAGGTGATACAGAAAGAGGCGAGTGGAGGGGATACAGAAAGAGGTGAGTGGAGGTGATACAGAAAGAGGCGACAGGAGGTGATACAGAAAGAGGCGAGTGGAGGTGATACAGAAAGAGGCGAGTGGAGGGGATACAGAAAGAGGCGAGTGGAGGCGAGACAGAAAGAGGCGAGTGGAGGCGATACAGAAAGAGGCGAGTGGAGGGGATACAGAAAGAGGCGAGTGGAGGTGATACAGAAAGAGGCGAGTGGAGGTGATACAGAAAGAGGCGAGTGGAGGTGATACAGAAAGAGGCGAGTGGAGGGGATACAGAAAGAGGTGAGTGGAGGTGATACAGAAAGAGGCGAGTGGAGGTGATACAGAAAGAGGCGAGTGGAGGTGATACAGAAAGAGCCGAGTGGAGGTGATACAGAAAGAGGCGAGTGGAGGTGATACAGAAAGAGGCGAGTGGAGGTGATACAGAAAGAGGCGAGTGGAGGTGATACAGAAAGAGGTGAGTGGAGGTGATACAGAAAGAGGCGAGTGGAGGAGAGACAGAAAGAGGTGAGAGGAGGTGATACAGAAAGAGGCGAGTGGAGGTGATACAGAAAGAGGCGAGTGGAGGTGATACAGAAAGAGGCGAGTGGAGGTGATACAGAAAGAGGCGAGTGGAGGTGATACAGAAAGAGGTGAGTGGAGGTGATACAGAAAGAGGCGAGTGGAGGTGATACAGAAAGAGGTGAGAGGAGGTGATACAGAAAGAGGCGAGTGGAGGTGATACAGAAAGAGGCGAGTGGAGGTGATACAGAAAGAGGCGAGTGGAGGTGATACAGAAAGAGGCGAGTGGAGGTGATACAGAAAGAGGCGAGTGGTGAGATGGAGGAGGTGAAACAGAATAAGGTGAGATGGCAGAGGTGAGACAGGATGAGGTGAGATGGCAGAGGTGTGAGGAGGTAGGACAGGAGGAGGTGAGGTGAGATGGCAGAGGTGAGAGGAGCTGGGACAGGAGGAGGCGAGGTGAAATGGCAGAGGTGATAGGAGGAGGCGAGGTGAAATGGCAGAGGTGATAGGAGGAGGCGAGGTGAAATGGCAGAGGTGATAGGAGGAGGCGAGGTGAAATGGCAGAGGTGATAGGAGGAGGCGAGGTGAAATGGCAGAGGTGATAGGAGGAGGCGAGGTGAAATGGCAGAGGTGATAGGAGGAGGCGAGGTGAAATGGCAGAGGTGATAGGAGGTGGAACAGGGTGAGGTGAGACAGCAGGGGTGAGAGGAGGTGGGACAGAATGAGGTGAGGTGGCAGAGGTGGGACAGGAGGAGGTGAGGTAAGGTGGCAGAGGTGAGGTGAGGTGGGACAGGAGGAGGTTAGGTGGGACAGGAGGAGGTGAGATGGCAGAGGTGAGACAGCAGGGGTGAGAGGAGGTGGGACAGAATGAGGTGAGGTGAGATGGCAGAGGTGTGAGGAGGTGAGGTGAGATGGCAGAGGTGTGAGGAGGTGAGGTGAGATGGCAGAGGTGAAAGGAGGTGGGACAGGAGGAGGTGAGGTGGCAGAGGTGAGAGAAGGTGGAACACGGTGAGGTGAGACAGCAGGGGTGAGAGGAGGTGGAACAGAATGAGGTGAGGAGAGATGGCAGAGGTGTGAGGAGATGGGACAGGAGGAGGTGAGGTGAGATGGCAGAGGTGTGAGGAGGTGGGACAGGAGGAGGTGAGGTGAGATAGCAGAGGTGTGAGGAGGTGGGGCAGGAGGAGGTGAGGTGAGATGGCAGAGGTGTGAGGAGGTGGGACAGGAGGAGGTGAGGTGAGATAGCAGAGGTGTGAGGAGGTGGGACAGGAGGAGGTGAGATGGCAGAGGTGTGAGGAGGTGGGACAGGAGGAGGTGAGATGGCAGAGGTGTGAGGAGGTGGGACAGGAGGAGGTGAGGTGAGATGGCAGAGGTGTGAGGAGGTGGGACAGGAGGAGGTGAGGTGAGATGGCAGAGGTGTGAGGAGGTGGGACAGGAGGAGGTGAGGTGAGATGGCAGAGGTGTGAGGAGGTGGGACAGGAGGAGGTGAGGTGAGGTGAGATGGCAGAGGTGTGAGGAGGTGGGACAGGAGGAGGTGAGGTGAGATGGCAGAGGTGTGAGGAGGTGGGACAGGAGGAGGTGAGGTGAGATGGCAGAGGTGTGAGGAGGTGGGACAGGAGGAGGTGAAGTGAGATGGCAGAGGTGTGAGGAGGTGGGACAGGAGGAGGTGAGGTGAGATGGCAGAGGTGTGAGGAGGTGGGACAGGAGGAGGTGAGGTGAGATGGCAGAGGTGTGAGGAGGTGGGACAGGAGGAGGTGAGGTGAGATAGCAGAGGTGTGAGGAGGTGGGACTGGAGGAGGTGAGGTGAGATGGCAGAGGTGTGAGGAGGTGGGACAGGAGGAGGTGAGGTGAGATAGCAGAGGTGTGAGGAGGTGGGACTGGAGGAGGTGAGGTGAGATGGCAGAGGTGTGAGGAGGTGGGACAGGAGGAGGTGAGGTGAGATAGCAGAGGTGTGAGGAGGTGGGACTGGAGGAGGTGAGGTGAGATGGCAGAGGTGTGAGGAGGTGGGACAGGAGGAGGTGAGGTGAGATAGCAGAGGTGTGAGGAGGTGGGACTGGAGGAGGTGAGGTGAGATGGCAGAGGTGTGAGGAGGTGGGACAGGAGGAGGTGAGGTGAGATAGCAGAGGTGTGAGGAGGTGGGACTGGAGGAGGTGAGGTGAGATGGCAGAGGTGTGAGGAGGCTAGTGGCCACTTCCCCCGCCATTTACAAATGGCTGGTGTGAGCACGCGCCCTGCTAAAGGGGTAGCGGGCATTAGGCCGCTGCTCGCTCTTGTGTCGTTGAAAGAAGGCGAGTTTCCGAGCGACCTGGGGGGGTTTCACAGAGTGGGGCATCTGGGGAAGGAAATTTAGTGGAAATCTTATAGATGCCAGGGCCATTGAGGCATGAGTTTTGGTCCATATTAATTGGCGTCTTACTTTTTGCTTTGCAATGCAGGCAAGGTAAGCCCAGCTCTCCAACGTCCTGGGGGTGCTGGGGGCCGCAACTGAAGGCAGTGAGGGCCGCATGTAGCCCCCAGGCCGCAGTTTGTGCATCGCTGGTCTAGTGCGAGTGTTTCTAAAGTGAAAGTGTACAGACTAAAACTACACGTAAGGATAACAAAACGAGTCAGAAATCGCATCTAACTACATTGTAGTCACACTGTAACACAGTTTACATCACAAGAGACATTACACTATTTCATTTGAAACCATTAACTAGGTCACATGACTAAATATAAAAGCAGATTAGAAAGTCCCTGAGAAGTAGAGACGGCAAATTTACACTAACCTGTGAAAAAATGCGGCAAAAACAACGTCACAAAAATGTTCCTCAACATAAAACGCCATCAACTTTGACTATACCTCACCCTCTGCAGAGCATAAGATCATCAAATGATTCAGAGAATCTATAGGAAAGATTGGGCAGGACGGCATTATAGGGATTGACCACCGAACTATAAAAATAATAGAGGACCTTTTGGGTGTTCATGAACTACAGGCCCAAGGGCAGGACGGCATTATGGGGATTGACCACCGAACTATAAAAACAATAGAGGACCTTTTGGGTGTTCATGAACTACAGGCCCAAGGGCAGGATGGCATTATAGGGATTGACCACCCAACTAGAAAAACAACAGATGACCTTTTGGGTGTTCATGAACTACAGGTCCAAGGGCAGGACGGCATTATAGGGATTGACCACCCAACTATAAAAACAATAAAGGACCTTTTGGGTGTTCATGAACTACAGGCCCAAGGGCAGGACGGCATTATAGGGATTGGCCACCAAACGATAAAAATAATAGAGGACCTTTTGGGTGTTTATGAACTACAGAGGCCCAAGGGCAGGACGGCATTATAGGGATTGGCCACCAAACGATAAAAATAATAGAGGACCTTTTGGGTGTTCATGAACTACAGAGGCCCAAGGGCAGGACGGCATTATAGGGATTGACCACGAACTATAAAAATAATAAAGGACCTTTTGGGCTTTTATGAACTACAGGCCCAAGGGCAGGATGGAATTCTAGGGATTGACCACCCAACTATGAAAACAATAGAGGACTTTTTGGGTGTTTATGAACTACAGGCCCAAGGGAAGGATGGCATTATAGGGATTGACCACTTAACTAGAAAAACAATAGAGGACCTTTTGGGTGTTCATGAACTACAGAGGCCCAAGGGCAGGATGGCATTATAGGGATTGACAACCCAACTATAAAAATAATAGGGGGACCTTTTGGGTGTTCATGAACCACAGGTTCAAGGGCAGGATGGCATTATAGGGTTTGACCACTGAACTATAAATACAATAGAGGACCTTTTGGGTGTTCATGTACTACAGAGGCCCAAGGGCAGGATGGAATTATAGGGTTTGACCACCCAACTAGAAAAACAATAGAGCACTCACCTTTTGTCCCCATATAGGAGGCATGCCCAGGACCACTTAAAGGACCACTATCGGGAAATTGTGTAATATTAAACACCCATATAAACACGTCGGCTAATGAGAGGAGGGGTCACTTATACACCCAAACTGAATAAAACTCCCGCAAAGCCTGTGGTTTTCTTCCCCTGGTAGGAAATAAATCCATGGGTGACGGAACCTGTCACCCGACTTCCTCTTCCTTCCATTAATAAAAATAAATAACAAGCCTGGCTGGATGTTTCTTGATGCCGGGTGTATAAGTGACCCCTCCCCCGCCCCTCCAGCATATTTGTATAGATTTTTATTAATGTCCCATTTTTTCTCGATAGTGCTCCTTTAAAGTAGTGAATAGTGTGACTGATGGTGGAAGGGCGCAATGCCGGCGTGGGAGCTCTGCAAATGGGAGTTCCAACGTGGCCGACACAGAATAGGATCCAGCGAGTTGCTTACCGCTGTAGTGGGAGCGATCAGATGCAGGGGAAAAAAGTAAGTACCCTTACTTTTTTAAAAAGTTCAAGATATAGTGAAAATGCAAAGCATTGCACAGGCTTAGAAATGCCTCCAGAAATCATTGTCAGTGAACACAGTTCACCATACAATCCACAGAAGTTAAAAAAAAGAAAGAAAGAAAAAAAACATTGTCCACGTACACACAGAAATATTCCAATGCCGTGGGGCTACACTATGGCAATGATCTCATTTTTTTTCCCTTTTTGAAAACAAAGCTACAGTTAGATCCATGAATATTTGGACACTGGCACGAATTTAGCTTTTTTCTTTTTACCCGTTTACTGAAACATATATTTCATGTATAGTTATATAATAGGCATGGACATAAAGTCCAGACTTTCAGCTTTCATTTTAGGGTATCCACAAATGAATAAATAAAATTGGATGAAGGGTGCAGGGGTTTCAGATCCTTAACATGTGCCACTCTGTTTTTAAAGAGACCAAAAGGCTGTTTGATAGGCAACTCCTTTGTTATGTCATTCTCAATAAAGCAGGTAAAAGCCCTGGAGTTGATTTTGAGGTGTGGTGTTTGCATTTGGAAGATTTTGCTGTGCAGAAAACATGCGGTCAAAGGAGCTTTCCATGCAGGTGAGACAAGCAATCCTTACGCTGCGAAAAAACCCACCGGAGAAAATTGCTATAACATTGGGAGTGGCAAAATTTACAGTTTGGTCCATCCTGAGAAAGAAAGAAATCAACGGTGAACTCATCAATGCAAAAAGACCTTGGCGCCCAAGAGAAACCCCTTCACAGCAGCCGATCAAGTGACCAACACTCTTCAGGATGTCGTCAATGTATCAATATCCAAATCTGCCATAAAGAGAAGACTGCACCTGAGGGGTCACTGCATGCTGCAAGCCACTCATAAGCCTCAATAATTAAAAGGTCAGATTGGACTTTGCTAAAGAAAGAAAAAGTAAAAATCCAGTGCAGTTCTGGAAGAACATTCTTTGGACAGATGAAACCAAGGTCAACCTCTACCAGAAAGTTGGGAAGAAAAAAGTATGGCGAAAGGCATGGCACAGCTCATGATCCAAAGCATAGCACATGACGTGTAACACTGTGGAGGTAGTTTTGAAGGAGAAAAATAGAAAGTAGAATTAATTTTATGAGCCGCCTGAATGCCATCTCTCACATCTCCAGTGGATGGAGGGGTTTTCACCCCCCCCCTCCTCATAGGTTCAAACCATTACCAAGAATGGAAGGTTGTGTCTGCTTGATGAGAAACAGATGTTCTTCATGTCTGAACTATATTTACCATATATGTGTATCTGTATATGTTCGAAATAGCCAATCGAATGCTGACGTGTGTCAACCCATCCAATCTGAATGGTCATTTACGCTTCTTTTTCTGAAACTGTATTTAAGCAACGCAGAGGAAATGTTGAATTGGGCATATCGAGGCATATTGGCCCCTGGTTAACCGAATAAACATTGCATTTGCTGAAAACATTTTGCTTCTGAATGTTTGTTTTTCCATGTCATTTTGATGGCCTTGAGCATTCATGGCTGCCAGTGGCACTGGGTCACTAGTGTTTATTGATGATGCAGCACAGAACAGAAGCTGCCGCATGAATTCTGAGCTATTCAGAGACGTACTGTGCGCTCAAATTGAGCCTCAATGATTGGTCGGCGTTTCAGAATACAGATGGACAATGACCCAAAACAAAGGTAGAAAGGCGCAAAAACAAACAGCAACTGAAAAGGAAAGGCCGTAAAGGGAAACACAGCGATGTCTGGTGATGTCCATGAGTTGAAGACTTCAGCCAGTCATTGCCAACAAACGGGTTTCAACCAAGTATTAGAAATTAACATTTCACTTGTGAAAGACTAAATCTCAGGCAGAAAGGCGCAAAAACAAACAGCACCTGAAAAGTGGTGCAGTAAAGGCCGTAAAGAGAAACACAGCGATGTCTGGTGATGTTCATGAGTGCAAGACTTCAGCCAGTCCTTGCCAACAAACGGGTTTCAACCAAGTATTAGAAATTAACATTTCACTTGTGAAAGACTAAATCTCAGGCAGAAAGGCGCAAAAACAAACAGCACCTGAAAAGTGGTGCAGTAAAGGCCGTAAAGAGAAACACAGCGATGTCTGGTGATGTCCATGAGTGCAAGACTTCAGCCAGTCATTGCCAACAAAGATTCAGCCTTAGAAGTATTAGAAATTAACATTTTATTTTACAATGATTTAATTTGTCCAATTACCTTTGAGCCTCTGAAATGAAGAGATTGTGTTTTTTTAAAAAATCCTTTATTTTTATGAAATCTTTTTGTTTAACCCACTGAATGAAAGCTGAAAGTCTGAGCTTCAACTACATCCGAATTGTTCTGTTCAAAAATCATTGTGGTAATGTACCAAACCGAAATTAGAAAAAAAAGTTGTCTAAAAAAATTTAAGGACCTAACTGTACATTGCCAGAGTAATTATAAAATAAAGCTTCACCTCATGTTCCTCATGTCCTCTGTAATTGGGAGTGGCAGGGCTGAGTGATGCAAGCTCACTGTGTGCACTGCATTTCAGTGATAGATGGCCTTGACCGACACTGTGAAGGGCTTCGCGAGCCTCAGCCTTCAACTTGTGGTCAGGATCGTGGTCAAGGTCGGGGCTAAAGGCAGCAAAGAGGTCCAAAAAATTCTCTATCCTCTTTCAAAGTAAAAATTTTACTTCACTTCTTCTCATGTATTAAAGGGATGCAGAAGGCAAAAGGTAATTGTTACAACATTGTGTCGGGCTATGTTTGGCACTGTCCTAAATGGCTTTCAGTTTTTAAATTGAATAAGAAATGGCTGAGATATTTTACAGTTTCACTTTATGATTTATATTTTTAAATATTTGGGCGTGGCTCTGTGATGCCGTATAATAATCAGCATAATGGGCGGGGTCTGTAAGACAGCTATTCTCATCACCCTGGCTGTGCTCCCTCTCTCCCAGTGTCCACACTCTGATGATTCAGAGCTTTAGACCACCAGCTTAGCCCTATGATTGGTGGTCTATGGCAAAGGAAATTATTACTTGTTTCTACTTTCAGGAGCAGCTGCGTGCTGACAGGAAGGGGGAGGGCAGCCATGACGAGGTGAGCTGCTGAATGACAGTTTATGCACTTCACTATAGTAAACAGAGTGTGAAGAGGAGTGGCATTGGAAATTCCTTACTGTGAGGGGGGTTCGTCTTTCATGTCAAGAATAACGGCTTCTCCTTTGGTGAAGCTCTCGCCTTCATAATACAAGCAGCCGTCCTCACAATGGGCATTAAAATGCTGCTTCTCAGACTTTACTCCTAAACAGAAGAAACTCATCATTACGAGGCAGATAGGAATGATGGTGAATAGAAATAAGGGCGACGTCACACATTTTTAGGCCCCCATACAACCACAATTGTAACCTATACGTTCCTGGCCCCAAGACAACCAGGTTTGGCTTACTATTCAGACTATATAGGAAACACTAGGGGTGTCGGAAAAAATCGATTCTGTCAAATATTGCGATATTTCATTAGACAATACTAGCATCGATGCTGACTCCCCCCCCCTGCCCCATCGACAGTAAAAGGAAAGTAAAAAAAACACTCACCTGAACCCTCGTTCGACCCGGCCAGCTCTCCTCTTCACAGAGCTCCTCCAGCTGCAGGAGAGTGCCATAACATTTACTCACCTTCATGCTCGATCACTCCCGCCGGCTCTCCTCTTTACCCGGGGGGCCTCTGATCCCCCCCCCAGGGCTCTTCAGTGCCCTTCGGGGGGCGGGCGGATGACATCACCCCTGCAGGCGTCATCCCCCCCCCCCCATTACCTGCCTGACCAAAGGGGGCCTCTGGCCATTAGGCTATGGCGGCTTGTAGCATGAAGAGCCAGGGGCCACCAAATCTGGCCCCTGAGCCCTGTTCTACAAGCCCCCATAGCTGATGCCCGGGCTGGTTATGCTGGGTAAGGGGGACCTCAACGCCATTCCTTTTTGGGATTTATAGGGGGTTTTAAACCGGGAAAGAGGAACCCTATGTCATTTTTTAAAAATGAAGTTAAAAACAAATCGCAATATATCGTCTGAGACAGAATCGGGATATATCGTGATATTGTATCGTCATAAGTGTATCGGGATAAGTGTATCGGGATGCGTATCGTATCGCCAGATTCTTGCCAATTCACACCCCTACCAGACACAATATAGGCTGTATGTAATGTCTGGGCCCCTAGCATGAACTGGGCCATCTAGAGGCCCTGCCATCATATATAGTTTTGGAGGTGGGGGACTTGTCAGATATACAGCCTATATTGGGCTGGGCCTCCAGCCTATAGGCCCAGACACAATATAGGCTGCATATAATCTGTGCCTATATGCAATGACTGGGCCCCTAGCATGAAACAGGAGCCCAGCCATCACATATGGGTCCTGTGTGTGGCTGGACATCTAGCTTATACTTCAGTTTCCTATAGTTGACCTCAATGCAGCCAGAGAAATTGGGGCCTGGTCCCCCCTCTTCACAGCTGGACCCCTTGGGCCCTATACTAGAGACTAGGCTGTCCTGACCTGATGGTTGCCCCGAACAGAAAAAAGAGCAAAAAAGCTGATAAAAAGCAATGATGCATCGCAAAAAGGTGGCACAGAATGAGTAGGATAAAGCGGACTATAGGGTTGATTCAGAGCCCCTTTCTCATCATTTTTTTGCGTGAAAATTTCTGTTCTCGTCCATTTTTCCACCTCATCTGATTCAGCAAAGCCTTTTTTTCTGCAAGAATTTTTATGTGCAATGTTTTCTTTTTTGTGTGATTTTTTGTTTGCTAGTAATACCGCCAAAAGGTTGTTGAGAAAGGGGCTCTGAATGAACCATTATGTCTATGAGACCCAGGGGCCAGCTGATTACCTCCCCCCCGGGGCATCCCAAATTAGGGAGCCACGTTGTGTGAAACCCTCCTGTTTACCCGTAATTCTTACCTATACGCCAAGCCCACGGCACATGGACGGCTGGCATCACTTACATCCCTTCTCGGCTGTGCACGCCCACGACCGCCGCAACTAAATGGCTGTGCGTAGCAGCACACAGGATTGCAAGTGATGCCGTGCTGCTGGGGATTCCATTCAGCTTCTCCAGTCGCACATTTAAGTAATCGGCAAGTCAAAAATTATAAAAAAATACAATTCTGTGATTACTCACCTGTAGAATTGGTTTTATGAGTATACAGTACGTCCTGCTCCAGATAGAATACTTACAATCGGGTATTACTCCGCCAGATGGCGCTGGACTGCAGAGACATTGAAAAATAGGCTCCTCCCGGCCCCTCAAATACCCGGGGACCTCCAACAATCCCCAGCATTGAAAAGCATAAGCCGGGAGAATTAAAACAACCCAAAAAGGTAACTATAACAATGATAACAATCACCATACAGGAGATCCAAGATAATGCAAAAACCAAGTGTGGGTTGGAGCAGGACGTACTGTATACTCATAATACCAATTCTACAGGTGAGTAATCACAGAATTGTATTATTCTAAGTATACAGTACGTCCTGCTCCAAATCTAATACTTACAGTTAGGACATCCAATAGCAGTGTCCATAAAGTAGGGTGGGATCCCCAAGAAAAATCTGCAGCAGGCAATTTAAACCACTGCCGCCTGCAGAACCTTTCGGCCAAAAACAGCATCAGCTGAGGCCCTAACATCAACCTTGTAAAACTTTGAAAAGGTATGAACAGAAGACCAAGTAGCGGCCTTGCAAACTTGTTCAACAGAAGCCTGGTGCTGAAAGGCCCAAGAGGCACCAATAGCACGAGTGGAATGAGCAGTAAGGCGGAAGGGAGGATTCTTCCCCTTAGCAGAGTAGGCCTGAATCACAGCCTGACGGATACATTTGCCGATAGTAGACTTGGCAGGAGCCAAACCCTTCCTAGGACCAGAAGGGACCACAAAAAGAGCATCAGTTTTCCTGAAAGGTGCAGTAGCCACCAAATAGTACTTCAGACACCTAACCACATCCAAGGAATGCAAAACCCTCTCCTTAGCATTACTAGGATTAGGACACAAGGAAGGAAGAACAATGTCCTGATTCAAATGAAAGGCAGACACCACCTTAGGCAGAAAATCTGGCTTGAAACGAAACACCACCTTGTCCTGGTGTCTCTGATAGTAGGGGGGCTGAATGGACAGCGCCGCCAATTCAGACACACGCCTGACAGAAGTGATAGCCACCAGAAATACAACCTTGAGCGTAAGAATGGCCAAGGCAGCATCCTGCACAGGTTCAAAGGGAGCACCCTGCAAGGCTGACAGGACCAAGTTCAAATCCCAAACAGGCACCATAGGCTTACGTGGGGGGCGCACATGAGTAACCCCCTGGAAAAAAGTCCTGATCAGAGGGTGCTGAGCAAAGGACTTCTGGAAAAAAAACAGACAGGGCAGAACCCTGACCCTTCAGAGTACTGAGCTGGAGCCCCATCTCCAACCCATGCTGCAGGAACTCCAGAATCCTGGGGATAGAGAACACACAACAGGGAAGAGAATTAGACTCACACCAGTCAATGCAGGCACGCCAAACCCTGTAATAAATGGAAGAGGAAGACTTCTTCCTAGCTTTAATCAAAGTATCCACAACCGAGGAAGACAGCCCCTTCTCCATCAAGATGGAGGTTTCAGCAGCCAAGCCGTCAAAGCCAGAGTTTGTAAATTGGCCCTGAGTGAGCAGATCTGGCACCCTGGGCATAACATACTGATCTACTGCCAGCTGCACCACGTCTGCGAACCACATTCTTCCAGAGCAATCTTGCGCAGAACCCTGCCCAGCAGGGGGAATGGAGGAAGGACATACAGGAACTGAAAGTCCTGCCATGACATTGCTAGCGCATCCGTGGTCAAGGCCAGAGGATCCTGGGACAGGGAAACAAAGGCCGGGAGCTTGTGATTGTGACGGGAGGCAAACAGATCCACATCTGGTTGACCCCAACGGTGACAAAGAGATTGGAACACCCTGTTGCAGAGGGACCATTCTCCCTGGCGAGAGGTCCCCCTGCTCAGAGAATCTGCCAGGAGATGTACACAGCTGATATGCAGGGAACATTGGCCTCCGCCCAAGTCAGGATCAGAGACGCTTCCTGGAGGGCCCCCTTGCTTCGGGTCCCTCCCTGATGATTGATGTAGGCAACTGCCGTCTGGTTGTCCGAGCGCACCTGAACAGGCAGGCCCCGAAGGTGAGTAGTCAACTGAGCCAGAACTAACCTGATCGCCCACAGTTCCAAGACATTGATAGGTGTGTGGGCCTCCTGAGGGCCCCACCTCCCCTCGAACCGCAGGGACTTCCAGAAACCCCCCCAACCTGACAGACTGGCATCCGTGGTGACCGTCTCCCAGGAGGGGGTCAGAAAGGATCTGACGCCCAGCAGGTTCCTGGAGTCCAGCCACCACGAGAGGGACCGCCTGACCAGGGGGGAAGTGCACAGAGCCGGTCCAGGGACGCTGGGTCCTTGTCCCATACCGACAAGAGGTGAAGTTGCAGAGGCCTCAAGTGGAAGTGAGCATAACGGACCGCCTCGAAGCACGCCACCATCAGGACAACCAGCTGCATTCCCCGCCTGATGGAGGGACGATGACCAGATAACAGGAACTGAACCTGCGCAATCAGACAGTCCACCTTCTGTTGAGGAAGAAAAATCCGTGCTTGAACTGTATCCAGATTCATTCCCAGCAAACTCCATCTTGTAACCGGAGGACACTACCTCCTGAATCCACCGGTCTGAGACATGAAGCCTCCAGACGTGAGCAAAGTGCTGAAGTCGTCCTCCCACCCGGATGGGTGAGGGCGCCCCATCATGCCTGAGGGGGCTTGGGAGAGGACTTAAGCACAACGGTAGGGGGAGGAAAAGGAGCCCTGACCCCGAAAGGGCCGAGACTGCCGCCTGCGCTGGGGTAACCTGCCTCCCTTAGCAAAAAGGTCCAGGCGGTCCCCAAACAGGCGTAGTCCTTTGAAGGGAAAACCAGTGAGGGCCATCTTGGCAGCGTTGTCAGCAGCCCACTGGCGCAGCCAAACCGAGCGGTGTATAGCCACCACAAGGGCAGATGTCCTGGCACACATTCTAATGGTGTCATCCAAGGCAGAGAGGACAAAATTCACAAAAACATCACAACTAGAGAGTGCATTAAACACCTCACCAGGCAAATCATCAGGGGCACTATCAAGGACACTTCTGAGCAGGGTCCTAATAGCCACAGCCATAATGGCCGAGGCACAGACCGGGCGCAGCGCCGTCCCTGCACATGCAAAGGCATGGGACGCCAGCTGATCAATGCGCCGGTCCTCAGCATCCCGCAGGGTGTAGAGTCAGGGGAGTGCATGACAGAGGTGTTAGATAACCCTAGGACCGGGGCATCCACTTCGGGAGGGGATGACCAACACTTTACCACATCAGCAGGAAAGGGATACTTCCTGTCATAACTCTTAGGTACACCGGGAAGTCTACTGGGACGTTCCCATTCCTTGAGCACAAGATTATTGAAATGAGCTTGCTCTGGAAATTCCAAACGTGACTTAGCAGTATGAAAAAGTTCCCCTCTTTTCCTGGGAGCCGCAACAGGGGGAGAAATGGACAGAACCTCAAAAATCTGGGCTAGCAATCTATCAGTATCATCTGGGGCCCAGTGGTCAGAGCCAGAATCGTCATGACTCCTGGGCCTCTCATCAGATGACCCTGAGTCGGAGAATAGCCACATAGATGCCAAAACTCATCAGTTTCCATAGGGAAAAGAGTGACATCAGGCGTTAAGTGCCGCTTTTTAGCAGGGGCCTTACGCGCCAAGGTATTAGCAATTAACTTCTCAACACTTGCCAGTCTAGAAGAAACATCAGGCTGAGAATCCCCACTTGTATGCAAGTCCGTGGGAGTGAGATTAAAGCTTGGGGAAGTAGGTGAAGTGAAACGAGGTGCAGGCCCAGCCACTGGAAGGCCGGATTGCAGCGCAAGCACCTACTCGGCACAAGGTACACAGACCCGTGCATTGTCAGCGCTAATAGGGGACACTCCACAAGCTACACACAGCCAGGCTTGTCCCGAAGGTACCCCGGTCACATTATCCTGAGATGCCTCCATATGGTGATTATAGCGGCACAATAGGTCGATAGGGATTAACGCTATACAGCAACCCGGATAACCCACTAGGGAAGTGGGAGTAATTACACTGGGCCTCAGAAGTTAACCAACTAATAGAGGGCCGGGAGAAGCCAATGGATTCGCCCGTCTGAAAGACATAATCAAAGGGGGGCTGTAAGCAAACAATCATTAAAAGAGGGCACTTACGGACCGCAGTAGTTAGAAGCCCATCACGCAGAAGCCAGCGCCTGAGGTAACGCCGCCGCCAAGCGCGGAACACTGAAAAAAAACGCGCGCGGCTGCAGTTTTAAAGTATAATAAAAGTAAAGCAAGACAGCACGGCGGCTGACACAAAGCATAATGTAAAGAAGCATAAGCCAATACACGTATATGCATATACACACACGCACCCCTTTTCCCCCGAATGCTACAGGGAGAATGAGGGAGGACAGCCAATTAAGATTGGGTCCACCGATAGACAGGGGCAAGGGGCAATAGTGCGGGGGGGGGCATCCCATAGAGGCTCACCATACGCCTATACCACCTACCCTTTGGTGGGGGATTGCGGTGGAGCAACGCTCCTAAGCACCTGACAGCGGTGCTGCCTACCATCACCCGACCAGCGCAGCCAAGACTGGGAGGCACATTACTAATGGAACGGGTGGGAATAGTCCTACAGGGCCACAGGCTAATAGCCCCGCTCACCTGCGAGAAGAGAGAGCCATATTCTTGTCCTTCGCAGTCCAGTCTGCAGAGAAATTCGGGGATTGTGGGTGGTCCCCGGGTATTTGAGGGGCCACGAGGCGCCTATTTTTCGATGTCTCTGCAGTCCAGCGCCATCTGGCGGAGTAATACCCGATTGTAAGTATTCTATCTGGAGCAGTACGTATTGTATACTAAGAATATATCAGTAGCTTACCCTTCATAGAGTCCCTCCAGCGCTCTCCTTTCTGCTCTCTCAGTCTCTGTAGTTAGGAAATCACTTCCTCATTCAGCTTTCAAATCACCAGCCCACTGATCATTAATCAACCTTCAGTGGACAGAGAACTGAAACAACCCCCCACTCCCTCCCCAGACATCCCGATTGGCTGCCTTTCTCTGCAGCTCTGAAATCCCGCCCTCCTCTCGCTTCTTCTTGTGAACGTGTTCAGCTCTCAGCATCTGTCTCCAGTCCTTGATCAGGCTGCCAGCAATCAACAGCCTGCCGTTATTCCTGCCTTATTATATGTTAATGTGGCACAGAGCAAAAAGCCAAACTAAACTGAGCTCTCTAGAGCCCGAGCATATCGAAAATATCCAAGTTCAATCCACAGACGTCCCAAAGTGCATGCACTTTCCCAAGGTGGTGGTTAGAATCACTCCACTTCAAGCACCATCAGTGTATCCTTCACCTTATAGAATGCACTCTTACCAGAGGTGGTTTATATATACGCTGTGGTAAAGTGTATGGAGAAGTGGTGGATGGGGTCTATTTTCCCCATAAGTTGTTCAGTCAGGCATGATCCATGTTGGGATGTCAGAGATCCAATCCACATCCCGGGTCCTCTACGGGTTTTTCCCTACTAACAGGTCTTCCCAGGTGAGGAGACTAATTGAAGGAAGCCCTATAAAAGGAATTTCGGAGGCTTTCAGAGTGGAGTTGAAGGGGCTGGGATGAGGAGCCCGCGCCTCGCTGCTCCCAATACTGACAGTGCTGAATTGCAGCCGAAGGACTTTATATGTTATCCGTTTTGGGAACCTGTGGATTAACAGCCTGGACTTGTATGCCCTGAAAGAGGACCTGTTATATCAAGGACATTGCTAAAGTTGGTGAGGTAACCATTGTGTGCTGCATCAAACTCTGAAGTTAAGAGGTTTTGCCTGTTGGACTTTATTTTCAATAAATTGCTTATTATTTGAATAAGAACTGTCATCCGAGTCACTGCCGTTCGTCCCAGATCCTGACAACGCCTTAAACTGGCCCGCAGTGTATTTCACATCAATGGTAGTAGCTAATCACTTTCATTCATAGTGCAGACATGAGGGGAGTGCCATATATGCAACTCAGATTTGATTTCACCATAGGGATAAAGCCAAAAAGAAGAAAAAGAGGGGATCTTGCGTAATACATTTTAATAAAAATCTTAAAAAAGGTGCCAATAATTGCACTCGCATTTAAAAAGATTTATACGTGCTTAAAATTTGCGTGTTATATGCAATTATTGGCACCTTTTTAAGTCTAAAGATTTTTATTAAAACGTATTACACAAGATCCCCTCTTTTCCTCCTTTTTGCCCTTATTTATGGTGAAATCAAATCTGAGTTGCATATATGGCACTCCTCTCATGTCTGCACTATGAATGAAGGGGATTTGCTACTACCATTGATGTGAAGTACACTGCGGGCCAGTTTAAGGCGTACATATAAACCAGCCTCTGGTAAGAATGCATTCTATAAGGTGAAGGATACACTGATGGTGCTTGAAGTACAGGTAGTCCTCGGGTTACGACGGTCTCGAGTTACGTTGTTTCGTGGTTACGACGCTTTATACGGCGTCTCATTGCCCCTCTTGACTCACCTGCCCCAGTATCTCCAGCACCTTCTGCAGCTTCCTCCCAATAAGTAAGCCTGTTCTCTCTTTGGAATTGTTACAGTATCTTTGTTTATTACAGTACACTGTTTATTACTGTTACAGCACTTACAGTACAGAATTTCATTATTAAACGTACTATACTGCACAATATTTTACTGTACCTATGTTTATTGCTAATTATGTAGGGTACTGTGTTAGGATAGGTGTTTGGATAGGCTAAGTGTTTGCAGTACTGTACTGTTATTATGGTACAGTACTGTATGAACGTATGATCCGACATACGTCGAAATTCGGTTTACGCCGCCGCGTAAGAACGGATCAAAGTCGTAAGTCGAGGACTACCTGTAGAGTGATTCTAACCACCACCTTGGGACGTCTGTAGATTGATATTTTGGATATGCTAGGGCTCTAGAGAGCTCAGTTTAGTTTGGCTTTTTGCTCTGTGCCACATTAACATATACTAATCTTTGGGCCTACAGGGATATTTGGGTCGACGCACGTTGAGCAATTCTTAAAATATTTTTTTTTTACTTTGTTTTTAAAAGGTTTCATGTAATAGTAACGCGGTAATTTCCCTCATTTCTTCAGTTATTCCTGCCTTGCCACAGGTTAGACACCAAGCAGACCCCCCTTTCATCCGGGCACACTGTTTGCTAACAGGTTGCCTGCGCCATGTTCTCTCACCCTCATGATCAACCTTTATGTACAAGCTTTCTGCACACACCCTAAAGACCGCCTGTTATAAATATGCTAAGCACACAGTGCGTTTACATCGCATCGCTGTTGCTTCTCGGGGTCTTTTTTAAAAAGGAATGAAGTTTGGGACAGCGCGACGTGTAGCCCGAGACAATGGGACAACAACTGGGCATGAGCCTTTAGTATAACTTTAATATGCGTGTCCAGAGAAGCTGATTGGACGAGCGTTGGACCGGGGAGAGGTGAGTAGATTCAGTGAACGGTGGGGGTTTCACACAGCAGGGTGCCCCAGGGGGGGGCAAAACACAGTGTAGTGAAAATCACAGGTTTTGGTGCACTTTAAAGAAAAAAAAAACAAACTTGCAAGCAACATGGAAAATGCCATAGAAACGCATTAGAAAAACTTACCATCCGATTTCCTTTTCTGGGGAGAAACTGCAGCTTTGGCCTGTAAAAAAAATAAATCGCATGAGTCCTTCTAATACCTAAGAGATGAAGCCCGTCATCGAAGCCGCTTAAGCGGAGCTCTGTAAGTATGTGTGAGGACTGATGAGCGACAACAACTAGATTCCCTACAGATTTACTTCTTTATTAGTGCAGCTCATTTAAAGTCACTGTCTAGGCAGGAAAATAAAAAAGCTCTATACTCACTGTGTCCCCCACAAGACGTTCGCTCCTAGTCCGCTGCTTTAAATATTACCTGCTCAGCAAATCGAGTCCGGGGCCACTTGGGCCCAATCGGCAGTTACATCTGTAGTCTTGCCGACGGCAGCCGCCATCCTACACAGCCGCCGATGGCAGCCACCATCCCACACAGCCACCGATGGCAGCCACCATCCTACACAGCCGCCATCCCACACAGCCACCGATGGCAGCCGCCATCCTACACAGCCACCGATGGCAGCCGCCATCCTACACAGCCACCGATGGCAGCCGCCATCCTACGCAGCCGCCGATGGCAGCCAGCATCCTACACAGCCACCGATGGCAGCCGCCATCCTACACAGCCGCCGATGGCAGCCAGCATCCTACACAGCCGCCGATGGCAGCCACCATCCTACACAGCCGCCGATGGCAGCCACCATCCTACACAGCCGCCGATGGCAGCCACCATCCTACACAGCCGCCGATGGCAGCCACCATCCTACACAGCCGCCGATGGCAGCCACCATCCTACACAGCCGCCGATGGCAGCCACCATCCTACACAGCCACCGATGGCAGCCACCATCCTACACAGCCGCCATCCTACACAGCCACCGATGGCAGCCACCATCCTACACAGCCGCCGATGGCAGCCACCATCCTACACAGCCACCGATGGCAGCCACCATCCTACACAGCCACCATCCTACACAGCCGCCGATGGCAGCCACCATCCTACACAGCCGCCGATGGCAGCCACCATCCTACACAGCCGCCGATGGCAGCCACCATCCTACAC
Organism: Gastrophryne carolinensis; assembly: GCA_027917425.1. NCBI lineage: Eukaryota > Metazoa > Chordata > Amphibia > Anura > Microhylidae > Gastrophryne > Gastrophryne carolinensis. The sequence continues at coordinate 205,433,095 of CM051241.1, forward strand.
AGCCGCCATCCTACACAGCCACCGATGGCAGCCACCATCCTACACAGCCACCAAAGGCAGCCACCATCCTACACAGCCGCCGATGGCAGCCACCATCCTACACAGCCACCGATGGCAGCCACCATCCTACACAGCCACCATCCTACACAGCCACCATCCTACACAGCCGCCATCCTACACAGCCACCGATGGAAGCCACCATCCTACACAGCCGCCATCCTACACAGCCGCCGATGGCAGCCACCATCCTACACAGCCGCCGATGGCAGCCGCCATCCTACACAGCCACCGATGGCAGCCGCCATCCTACACAGCCGCCGATGGCAGCCACCATCCTACACAGCCACCGATGGCAGCCACCATCCTACACAGCCGCCGATGGCAGCCACCATCCTACACAGCCGCCGATGGCAGCCGCCATCCTACACAGCCACCGATGGCAGCCGCCAACCTACACAGCCGCCGATGGCAGCCACCATCCTACACAGCCGCCGATGGCAGCCGCCATCCTACACAGCCGCCGATGGCAGCCACCATCCTACACAGCCGCCGATGGCAGCCACCATCCTACACAGCCACCGATGGCAGCCGCCATCCTACACAGCCTATACCAGCCACCATTCTACACAGCCACCATCCTACACAGCCGCCATCCTACACAGCCGCCGATGGCAGCCACCATCCTACACAGCCACCATCCTACACAGCCACCGATGGCAGCCGCCAACCTACACAGCCACCATCCTACACAGCCGCCGATGGAAGCCACCATCCTACACAGCCGCCGATGGAAGCCACCATCCTACACAGCCGCCATCCTACACAGCCACCGATGGCAGCCGCCATCCTACACAGCCTATACCAGCCACCATCCTACACAGCCTATACCAGCCACCATCCTACACAGCCGCCGATGGAAGCCACCATCCTACACAGCCGCCATCCTACACAGCCGCCATCCTACACAGCCGCCATCCTACACAGCCGCCGATGGAAGCCACCATCCTACACAGCCTATACCAGCCACCATCCTACACAGCCGCCGATGGCAGCCACCATCCTACACAGCCTATACCAGCCACCATCCTACACAGCCGCCGATGGCAGCCACCATCCTACACAGCCGCCGATGGAAGCCACCATCCTACACAGCCGCCATCCTACACAGCCGCCATCCTACACAGCCGCCATCCTACACAGCCGCCGATGGAAGCCACCATCCTACACAGCCTATACCAGCCACCATCCTACACAGCCGCCGATGGCAGCCACCATCCTACACAGCCTATACCAGCCACCATCCTACACAGCCGCCGATGGCAGCCACCATCCTACACAGCCTATACCAGCCACCATCCTACACAGCCGCCGATGGAAGCCACCATCCTACACAGCCGCCGATGGCAGCCACCATCCTACACAGCCGCCGATGGCAGCCACCATCCTACACAGCCACCGATGGCAGCCGCCATCCTACACAGCCTATACCAGCCACCATTCTACACAGCCACCATCCTACACAGCCGCCATCCTACACAGCCGCCATCCTACACAGCCGCCATCCTACACAGCCGCCATCCTACACAGCCGCCATCCTACACAGCCGCCGATGGCAGCCACCATCCTACACAGCCACCATCCTACACAGCCACCGATGGCAGCCACCATCCTACACAGCCACCGATGGCAGCCGCCAACCTACACAGCCACCATCCTACACAGCCGCCGATGGAAGCCACCATCCTACACAGCCGCCGATGGCAGCCACCATCCTACACAGCCGCCGATGGCAGCCGCCATCCTACACAGCCTATACCAGCCACCATTCTACACAGCCACCATCCTACACAGCCGCCATCCTACACAGCCGCCATCCTACACAGCCGCCATCCTACACAGCCGCCATCCTACACAGCCGCCATCCTACACAGCCGCCGATGGCAGCCACCATCCTACACAGCCACCATCCTACACAGCCACCGATGGCAGCCACCATCCTACACAGCCACCGATGGCAGCCGCCAACCTACACAGCCACCATCCTACACAGCCGCCGATGGAAGCCACCATCCTACACAGCCGCCGATGGCAGCCACCATCCTACACAGCCGCCGATGGCAGCCACCATCCTACACAGCCGCCGTCCTACACAGCCTATACCAGCCACCATTCTACACATCCTACACAGCCACCGATGGC